>CAOLHI010001966.1:0-306789 GCA_948474755.1 Ctenosaura bakeri
ATCTGTATGTCTGTAGAGAGAGAAAAAAAGAGAGACAGAGCTTTTTAAAGATTTGTGGGCACACACAGAAAAGCACATAGACTCTATTCCTTCCAGTTGCTCTTTAAGTATTAAAATTAAGTAAATTTTGCAATTGTATTAGGTGACAGTCCTGGCTGTTTCTCAGTGGTTATTCTCCTTTATCTGTCCTTTCCGACACAACATTCTGGCAAGTGGTCTCTCCTATATAAGTGTGCCTGTTTCCTGATCAGCCAATACGCCCTAAACTGTGTCCAAGATGAACAACTAAACTGCCTCCCTTCATCTCATCCAAACCCCCCCCCAAAAAAAACCCAGAAGAGATGTTTCTCTCTCTGTAAGACATGGACAAAGCAGAATCAGGCTCCTCTATCATTTCAGCAGCCCAGGTAGATAGCAACTTTGCCTCTATGATTTGCCTCTACTTGCTGGCTATCCAGTCCTGCCTTGCCATCCCCATGTCTTTCCTACTTCAGCGGCAGCAGCCGTTCTCCCCTGAAATCCAACTCTCTTCCACTGTCTCTCCAAACATATTTTTTTCATTCTTCCCCTAACAACTGGTTCTCCTGTTGACCAACCCCCTGCCCAGCCCAGGTCCTAATGGCACCCTTGATTTCTTGCAGACATTGATGAGTGCCACTCCAGCCCCTGTCTGAATGGAGCTACCTGCGTCGATGGCATCCGCAATTTCACATGCTTATGCCTTCCCAGCTACGGAGGGGATCTCTGTGACATTGGTACGGCCTGCCTACCTCCCTACCTGGCTTCAGCTAATTATACTAACAGCTGTATCTCCTGTCTTTCCCCCGGGGTGGGGTTGGGAATTAACTAGACACGTACATGCCCAGTGCTCTTATCCTATCCTTTCCCATCCCATCCTTGTCTCTTCAGAGCTAACACTTTAATAACCATAAAATGTGTTTTGCTAGGAGACAAACAGGTCCCTTATTCTGCCCAGGGCAATCAGTCCACTTAGGCAGTTTTTCTTTCTGTCTGTGGAGGTCTGAGGTATATGAATATTCTCTTGATCACTTTCAGGATATGAAGGGAAATCTCTTCAGCAAATATTATATATTATATTTTATATTATTCTTATAAAGTGCACACATACATGTGCCCAAGATTCTCTCCTTTCCTGACAAACACCAAGAGTTGTTTTATGTAATTAATAAGTAATTTCCAACTTATGGCAACCCCAAGGTGACCCTATCACAAGTTTTCTGTTCAGAGTTGGTATTGCCTTCCTTTAAGGCTAAGGCCTTTTCTGCACCTTACCATGATCCTGCGACATCCCATTGCGATCCTGGCAGTGCAGTGTGTCTCGAATGCTCCCCTCCACACTCGTCTGACCGCTGGCGGGTGTCACACTCAGGATCCACTCCTTACTTCCATGGTGCAGTCATCCTTTTCCTGTGCTTCATTGAGGAAGGAAGTGCCTTGCTAGCACTTCCCCCCTTTCTGCATGGCCCCAGCTGAAGTGATCATCCTGTGAAGGGGCCTATTACTGGATTTTTTCCAGTAATAATACAGCGCACTATCACAATGGCTGGGGATGCGAAAGGAGTGGGACTGCAACAACATCATGCGGTAGCACACGTCATGGACTGGTTTCAATGCATCCCCATGCCAGTACAGGGCGGCAGTATGGAAATGGCCTAAGAAAGTGTGATTTGCCAAAGGTCACCCAGTGGGTTTCTGAAGCTAAACAGGGAATCTGGGTCTTGTCTCTTGGAGTTCTAGTCCAACACTCAGACCACTACGCTACATTCGATTTAACCCTGTAACTTGTAGAACCTCAATATTCCATCATGCCCTACCGTCACTTTAAAAAAAACCCAGAATGGAGTTATGCAAACCAAGGAAAATGACTCTGTAGACTGGGCCCTCACTTTGTACTCAATGGACCTCACTGAAATTTGTGGGAGAAAGCAAGCTGAAATTTGAGGTGCATCTGAGAAGAATACAGGCCAAATCTACCACTTGTCCTACATTCACCAAGGATACAAGGCAACCTTAGTCTGTATAGTAAGTTCTCTAGTAAAAAGTCTAAAAGTAGACCTTTTACTGAATTCAAAATGACCTAGATAAATGAAATTCAATAGAAACAAATGCAAAATAAATAAATAAATAAATAAATAAATATCTACATCTAGGCCACACAACCGGAGGATACATGGCTCAGTAGTACTACATGTGAAAAGAACCTTAGGATTATTGTTGATCATAAACTGAATATGAGTCAGCAGTGTGACACTGCAGCAAAAAAGGCAAGTGCTACTTTAACCTACATCAATAGAAGCATAGTTTCCATGTCAAAGGATGTAATAGTCCCGCTATATTCTGCGCTGGTCAGGCCTCTTGCATTCCGTTCTGGGCACCTCATTTTAAGAGGGACATAGATAAGTTGGAGCAAGTTCAGAAAAGGGCAACAAGTATGACGAGAGATATGGAGAACAAAACATGAATAGGGAGGTTGAAGGACCTGGGCATGTTCTGACTCGTGAAGAGAAGACTGAGGGGTATTATGATCTTTACATACCTCAAGGCCTATCACAGAGAGGAAGGGGCAGGCCTGTTCTCTGCTACCCCAAAGAGTAAGACGAGGTCTAATGGTCTGAAGTTACAGGAGAATGGATTTCAGTTGAACTTCAGACAGAATTTCTTGACAAGTAAGAGCTGTTCAGCCATAGAATCAATTTCCTAGATTGGTGGTGAGACCTCTTTCTCTGGACATCTTCAAAAAAGAGGCTGGACAGCTGCCTGTTGGGGATGCTCTAGCTGGAGATCCTACATTGGAGGTGACTTTATGGCCATTTCCGCACTAGACTGTTATAGTGCTATTATTCCACTTTCAACAACCTATGAAATTCCAGGGTTTGCAGTTTAGGGAGGTGGCCTTAGGGTCTCCTCAAAGGCCCCTCTCTAAACCGCAAACCCCAGGATTCCATAGGATGTTGAAAGTGGAATAATAGCACTATAACAGTCTAGTGCAGAATCTCACTATGACTCCCATACAAATGATGTCATTGCTTTATAATGCACTATTTCATTCTTGCTTCTTGAAAAAAAGATGCTGGAGCCTTGCTTTCTCTCCCCACTGTGCTACTCTTAACCAATTGATCCTCTATGTCCTTTTCAAAAACGACTCAAGGTGTTTCTTTCTCTTGCTATTGTACATTCCAAAACTCATTATGCAGAGTACCTTGTTTTTTCTTCCTATCCTAAATCTACCAGGAATTAGATCCATTCCAACAGCTTTATTTAGAAAGGAATACATTTTCTCTTTTTATAGAATAGACAAATTTGGCCAGTTGCTTCTACTACATTGATAGCTATGCAAGTCAATCATCTCCAACCTATTGTCTCCAAATGTGTTGTACTACAGCTTCTAGCATCCCCAGCTTTCTACTTTCTCCCAAACAACTTCATATTTCTCCTTGTGTAAGTACTGTTTGGTTCCTAGCCAAGAACAAAAAGATATTTATTTTGTTCTGAGGCTGCAGAATATCCCACTGTCTCTCTTCAAGAAAGAACTTATTTCTGGTACATCTTCTTACCAACAGGTAGCTAAGAAGAAGCAGTTTAGGAGGCTACCTGCTGCCTCTAAAAAGGAATCATTCACATTTGATTCTTCCCCATCTGTATGTTATATAAAGAGTAATGAGAGAAGCAAGCAGCCTGCACACATGTGAACTGTTTCTGTTCACTTACCTTGGCTAATGGGAAAGAAATATTGTGTATGTTTGTGCTCTGTGGAGCAACAATGTTTTTATTACATGATTCTCAGAGGGAAGATTGAGGAAAATAGTTGCTATCTGTTTCTGAGCCAGCTGGAGGAGTAGACAAAGGCCATTTCCGCACTAGGCTGTTAGAGCGCTATGATTCCACTTTCAACATCCTATGGAATCCTGGGGTTTGCAGTTTCGGGAGGGGCCAGCCGGCCCCTCCCAAAACTGCAAACCCCAGGATTCCATAGGATGTTGAAAGTGGAATCATAGCGCTCTAACAGCCTAGTGCGGAAATGGCCAAAGAGAAGGATAAACAGATGGACAAAGAGACAGATGAACATAAACACAAAGCCTGACTAATACCTCTTTTCAATCTCAGGTAGCAGTGGTGGGGAGTCAGAAGCTCTAGGACTACATGAAGCAGTGATGTAGACCCAAGTTGATTGACTCAGACTCAAGTCAGACTTAAGTTACTTCAGTGACTCAACTCAGACTTGACTCGACAAAAATTACACACTGACTCAACGCGACTTGAGACTTGCATATTTTTAGTGACTGACTTGCTGCCCTTGGTTCAGTAACATTACACTTTCATCCAGAAACTCTACAACTTACTGGTCACATGACGATCAATCTCAAGGCCAAAGTGTGGACACATTTCTCAGAGAGAACAGCAAATAGGTCAGGCAATGGGCTTGAGGTGGGGTTGAGTCCGCTCACCAGCCTGTCCCTGCTACATATAGGAGGAGCTTTCTAAAACTTTTCCTAAAAGCAGAAGGCGAGACTTATACCCAGAGTGCTGGGCACATATCTCATAGGGGAACAGAAAATGTGTGAGGCAATGGGCTTGAGGTAGAAGGAACCTTCCTTCTAAAGCCCTTGAAGCTTCAGACGTGCGGAATAAGAAAGATCCTATTCTCTACTTCTGAAGCTGCAGGTGGCAACATCACAAAATTGGAGGGCCAACCCTATTTAAATTATTAGAACTGACTTTATTCAACTGTGTCCAGAAATTCTGGAACATAGGTTGGGGTAAAAAGTTGGCTCCCAGACTTGAGACTTGACTTGAGACTTGACTTGAAAGTATCTTGCAAGGACTTAAGATTCAACTTGAGACTTAACTTGAAAGTAGTTTGCAAGGGCTTGAGACTCGACGTGAGACTTGAAGGTAGAGACTTAAGACTTGGCTTGAGACTTGGAGTAAAAGACTTAAATACATCAATGATATGAAGGTTGTGGGAGAGCGCAGAATTAATATATTACTTGGTTGTGGTTATTGTGTGCCTTCAAGTAATTTCTAAGGTGAACTTATCATGGGGTTTTCTGGGCCAGGGAGTGTGTGATACACCTAAGGTCACCCATTGGGTTTCCATGGCTCAGCAGGTCTCCAGGGTTGTAGTCCAGCACTTAAACTACTACACTACACTGGCTCGTAATGTATTATTTTTGGGGCAACAATGGACTCACCTGGAAGGGGAGAAAATGTCTGGAAGTGTCAAAAGTTTCTAGTTTTTTTTTTTTGTTTTGATTGTGCCTCAGTATTCCCAGGTTTGCATCCAAATTCTTTCTTAAAGTACCCAGGTTTCCCTCACTCCACCCTTCTGTTCTTCCGCTTCCCTCTTCTACTGATCACCTGTCACATCCAGTCTCATGCAACATTTCAGAAATAGATTTTCACTAATTTCCAATGAAACCTTTAAAATTATGATTCAAGAGTTAAAGTGTTAAAATGATTTAGCAATATTACACTATTTAAACATTAGGATCATTTTGTTTTGGTGCAAACGTTCCACTTTCCCTCATTTGATCTCTGTTGCATCTGTGTCCTGGAAACAACAGCTGTGTTTACTGATGGCAGCCGTCTTAACTGTTTCCATGATCATACAAACAGAAACCAAGCAGAGATCAATTTCATTTCCGCAAATTCTCTGTTAATTTAAACTGGCCTGGAAAATAGGAAGGAAAAGTTCTTGGTAAGAATGGACTACTAAGGTTGCACAGTTAACCCAAATTGCCGAGGAATTTTAAAGGATAAGCCAACTGAAGATTTTTTTTAAAAAAAATCTGAAAGCTGTTAATAGACTTTTTGAGCAATAAGAAATCTAATGATGCAATAATCTGTGGCTATACTTACTAGTAATTCTAGTGGATCTGTAATGGTAGAATTTTTTTTCATTTTTTTCCCCCTTTTTCATTGCAGTTTGGCTTGTGGGAGGTCAGAGCCCTTTTGTGTTTTAGCAGGTTAGGGCCTTTCCACACTACATAACTATTGCATATGATTCCATTTTAACAGCCATGGTTCTGTTCTATGGAATCATGAGTTTTGCAGTTTAGGAAGGGATATTTAGCAGTCTCAGCCAGAGAGCTCCAATACCTCCCAAGATTACAAACCCAAAGATTCCATAGGAGACAGCCATGGTAGTTAAAGTGGAATCATAGTGCAATAGTTATGTAGTGTGGAAAGGCCCTAAGTGTTTAGTGTTCTAGTTACTATATATAATTGTGTATAAGTTGACCAAATGTATAAGTTGAGGACATGTTTTGGGGCCAAAATTATGGATTTTGATAGGATCCATGGATAAGAGGAGGGCTTTCCATGGAGAGGGGAAAGCGCCAGCCCTCCTTGGGGGACCAGCCCACCCCAGCTAAAGCTGCTGCCATTTTTCGAAAGACCTTTTGCCACTCGACTCAAAGAAGGAGATGCAGATAGATAGATAGATAGATAGATAGATAGATAGATAGATAGATAGATAGATAGAGGTTAATGTAGAATATTAACTCCTATTTTTTAAAAAAGGAACTTCTCTGAGTAGAGTGGTGAAAGCTGAGAGTTTAGTCTGTCCTGGGAGAACCTAAAAGAAGCACCCACCCCCTCTACTGCCTCTGGACTCCTTTGATGGGAAGTGCCAAAACCCACCACTATTGCCACTATTTTCCCACCAAGGTATTCAAAAAGTCCAGAAGCAGTGCTGCAGCGGAAACAGTAGAGCGGCTGGTGCTTCTTTTAGGTTCTCCCAGGACAGGCTAAATTCTCTCCTTCTGCCATTCTATTGTGAAAAGGGAATGGTTCCTTTTTTGGTAAGAGTCAAGGTACAATACTTACCTTGACCCATAGATAAGTTGACCCAGGTTTGGGGGGTCAATTTTTTGATTAAAATTTCTAGTGCTTAGTGTTTTATTGTAGTGTTTTAGTGATAGTTTAATTTTAGTTCATTGTAAATCAGATCATTTGTACTTGTGTCAAAATTAATACATACTTCTAAAAAGACAAGTCCTCAGTAATGCCAGGCATTCCCAGGAAATACTTTGGGATGAATAAAAACCCTGTGTGGATCTCCAAGGCCATTTCTGCACTAGCCTGTTATAGCGCTATGATTCCACTTGCAACATCCTATGGAATCCTGGGGTTTGCAGTTTCGGGAGGGGCTGGTCGGCCCCTCCCGAAACTGCAAATCCCAGGATTCCATAGGAGGTTGAAAGTGGAATCATAGCGCCATAACAGGCTAGTGTGGAAATGGCCCAAAATAAAATCCATTTGTATAGGAACAAAACCCAGGATGCTCAGAAAGCTTTATCTCATGTGGAGGGACTCAGTGTTGCTAACATTGCTAACACTGTTACCTTTTAAAACAATGTGACAGTGGATAACATCGTTATCATTTTGTGTAACTATTTATTCACTGTTCCTAAACACTCGCAGAGATCCTAGATTGTTGAGTGGAAGAGTTCGTCACATGAAACTCTGCCACAGTTCCCCCGTCATCACCCCCAGGATTCATTGTTTGCCACGATAGGCCCCCAAAAACCCTGATTCAGTGGCTGGGAGAGAGGAAGGGGAATCAGAGAAAAATCCATCTATTCTCCCATAATTAGACACAGACTGAGGACCTCTTCCACCAAGATCTTTTTGCTTCTTTTCTGCTTTTAAAGGTCACTTTCCTCTTCTTCCAAAAGTGAGTCCTTTGTCTCCCTTTGTATGAGAAGGGAACATCCATGAGGCCCCTGCCAACCTTAGGAGCTCTTCTATTGAAATCTAGGTAATCTTTTGTCTATCTCCTTCCTATCCCAACACAGATTTCCTGAAGCAATACATTTAAGGGCTTTTTTAAACATTATAAGAACAACCTGAGTATTTTCTCCTGTTTTCTACCAAAAGCTCATATTGCACTATGTATCTTGCACTCTACTTGATAGAGATACCAAATATTTCTACAATTTTCTTGGGTCCTCTTCATGTCTCAGTGGTAGACTTATCAGGTTTCCAAAACAGTGATAAGATACAGTCAGGAATGGCCAGGGCATGTGAGGCGGACCTATATAATGCCCACCCCAAGAGTTCCTGGCTTCTGCAAGATCACAGATCTCATAGGAGCCCCAAGCCCTTGGAAATATGATGGCAGGCCAGTAGCCGTCAAGAGAGGAAGAATTTTACTGCCAGTGGAAAGACTGAACACTGGCTACACTTGCAACAGACCCCCAACATGTAGTTTGAGGGCAGCATGTTCAACAATGCCTGAAAATGCAGGACTTTTGGTGTCCTGTTTAATGCTGATATAGGTCAAACTTTCTGGACTTTAAATAAAGGACATCCTTACAATAAGAGACATCTGTCAACCATGATCAAGAAATGATGTCCCCAGTTTGCATCTGGCTTCTCCAAACCCCTCTGTCCTCCACCAGCAACAATGGTGACACAGAGTGGAGCAATCACAGTGAAATAGCAAGTCTTGGCGATGTTTTGGACATTGCAGAGAGAGGAAGAGAATTCCAACTTCTGTAATGATCAAAAAGAAAATACATATTCAGGTATAAGATGGACTTATATTTGCATATGTCACTAATGGGATGCCAGCAATTGTTTGAGGATGTGGTTTTGTGGGCTTTTAGGGCATTGTTGCCATTTCTGAATTTCTAAGTGATTTTTTACACACATATATAAATGTAACATAAAAGCAGTGGATCTTTTAAAGTAATGAATAAAATTATACATTGCTAAAATAACACCTAACTTTTAAAATATAATTTCCACACTCTCTGCAAGGAAGATCTCTGAAAAGGCAGTCCCTCTCTCTCTTGGGAGCCTGCCAAGTGTAGGGGGAGGAAAAGATTATGAAAATCAGGGCAGAAACAAAGAGAAATGGCGTGGCTGACAGAGAAAGGACGTGAGTGCCCCACTTTTAGCTCTGGCTCCACATAGCACTGGCTACACCCTTTGGCATATACTCTCCCAGCACATTACTCCCAAGAGCATGTAAGATTTTGGAGAAAAAAGGTTCCCTCCTGCCATATAGAATTCTCTTATCTGTCTCTTCTCTTATCCATATCCTGCTTTCCTCCATATAGAGTCTAGGGCAGCATATGTGTTGGAGGGGGTCCAGGTCTTGACCATGCCCAGATCTTCATAGGCTCAGTAAGAATGCTATATCAGATGCCCTCAGATGTAAGACCCAAGGGTAAAATTAAGGGGGAGAATGTAATTGGAGTGTTCTGTAGTGATTTGAGCATTGAACTATGACCTAGGAGACCAGGGTTTGATTCCCTGCTTGACCCTGGAAACCCACTGGATGACCTTGGACATGTCACACACTCTCAACCCCAGAAAACTCTGTAATAGGGTTGCCTTAGGGTTGCCATAAGTCAGAAATAACTTGAAGGCACACAACAACAACAATGACAACAACAACAACAACAACAACAACAACAACAGTTCTAAATATGCTGTCCTTAAAATGAACATTATTCATCCGGATGAGTGGTAACTTGGTATTTACTCATTTAAAAGTATGTCTGTCTGCAGTTTGCTTTGCTCCTTCAAGGCCTTTTCATAGATATGTTTTGATCTGTGATGACTGGGACACACCAGATGACAAGCATGGAACTCACTGCTTTAATGAGGTGGGGGGAGATGAGAGACTGCACCAGCTAACAATGCTCCTGAAGTTATCACGCCATGCCAGCTATAATTCAGATATTCACCCCTTCAACTGAATGAGTGGCAATGCCTCATGCTTGCACTGCCAGAAGTGCCACACAATCAAGCAATCATGCCCCTTCAGCTGAAGACAGAGGCTCTTTCCACACCTTACCTAGATCCTGCAACATCCTGGAATCATCCCAGCAGTGCCACTGCTGGGATGGGAGCAGGACCTGAACTCTTCCCTTCATACCTGGCCAGCTGCCAGCAAATGGGTGGTGTTTAGGAAATGTACCTTCCTTCCACAGTGCAGCTGGCCTCTTCCTGTGCTGCACTGAAAAAGGAAGCACTTGAAAGCACCTCCACCTTTCCCACATGGCTGCCAGTGACATGGTCATTGCACGACAGGAAGCCATTACCAAATTTTTTCCAGTAATGGTATACTGTGCAATTGGATGGCTGGGGATGTGACAGGAGTGGGACCACAATGGTGTCATGCAATGGCAAGTGTCACAGACTGGCAGCAACATGTCCCCATACCGGGATTGCACCATTGTGTGGAAATGACCAGAAGGTTGGAGACAAGGCCTGAAGGCATGCCAATATGAGAAACATGGTGAGCTGGGGCAGTCCCACTCCTCCTACGAATAAGTTCATTGCTTCACCCAAGCCGTGGGTAACATATAGGGTCCATTGGAATACATATAACCCCCCTGAAATTATCTTGGGGCCTCCACACTGCTCCCATTTGCCATCCCAGCTCAAAACCCCATTGTCTTCCCTTTCAGAAGTGGATCTGCTCTGGCATGGATCTATGCTGTGGTAGGGACATGTGTAAGAGGGGAAAGCTGTCACATTTGCTGCTGAATTTTTGGCAGCAATAGATAAATCCATGGCTGCTCCCAGTAGATTTCAGTGGTAGCAGTGTGGTCACATGTAGTGTCTGGGAGACCAATGCAACCTCCACCCCAGCTTCTATAGATTATGTATGTCTAATGTAAACAATATGCCTGAGTAGGATGGTTGATAATACTGGACATTGTGAGCTCACTCTACCCATAGCCAATGAGAAGTAATGTGAGTGATGTGGTACGCTAGCGTGGATTTATTTCTCCAGATGTCCTCTTTCCAACAGCCCACTTTTTGATGATCCGTTCTCTTGACAGCAACCAGAACTACTTCTCTCCTCCACTCTGTCCATCCTGCCCCTCTCAAAACCAAACCCAATCAGAAATGCCCTCATGGAAGAGGGGGTGGTTCGTTGTTGTGAGCTTTGTGCAGACATACTTCATTTGAAAGTTTTCTCCCCCTTTCCTGCCCACTACTCATCTTCTGTCACTTCCTCCTCCTCTTCTGTCATCCCATGCATTTTAGTCATGTTTGCACAATTCTCATGCTCACAGCATTCTCACCGCTGCCCCACCTATCTTAAAGACTGGGTTCTGCAATATGGTGATTTCCAGTTTTCAACAGGCTTTGGACTCAAACCTGTAAAATAAGTGGGAGATGCTTACATTGACCAAATGAGTGAGGAGGTTTATTTGAACTAAGCTTAGTTCTATCTGTGCTGTACCCCACCTTAAGCCTTGGGGAGAGGCGAGTAACAAATAAAATATCATCATCATCATCATCATCTGAAAGAACTGTAACAGTAGTAGCAGTAGATAGGCATAGAACATCATATGAAAACTACAATAAAATCAGAAAATAAAATGAGACAATCAGGTTGAACCAATTATTCTTCTCAAAGTAGGTACATAACTTTCTTGCCACTGCTGCAGATAGAGTTATCATGTGATGAATAAAGGATTGATGGTCACATACAAATTTTATTATAATATCTTGACACTGCTCATTAAAAAACTGGGCAATGATACCTGGTGTAATTTCCCCTTTGGTTCTGAATAAAAACTGCATGGAATGTGTGAGAGTCTCAACCTGACCTTCAAAGTAAACACAAGATTTTTCTGAAAGCACACTGATAATCTCCTCCCAAAAAAGTAGAGAGGCACACCTTTAAAAAGTCCAACGGAAGCTCTGAAAATCTAAAGATGAATCAGTGTGTGAAAATAATTTACCCAAGAATATTTTTTTTTCCCCTTAACCAACAAAGATGAGAAGCAAGGGTCATTTCGTCAGCTGAGCTCTCAAGGGTATACTAATAGAATGCAAAGAAATTAGGTATATAGCAAATGTGTGTGAAAAAGGCCTCAGTAAACTCTGCTGCTGGAATATAAGAATATAGAAAGCTGCCTTATATTAACTCAGACCATTCATCTATTCAGCCCGTCATCTATGCTGATTGACTTCAAAGGGTTTCATATGGAAGTTTCTCCATTCCAACCTAGAGCTTCTGGAGACTGGATCTGAGATTTTCTGCATGCAAAATGAAGACTTTGCTGATTATTTATTGAACTGAATTCAGCTGTGTTTAACTATGGCCATTTTGTTAACCTGAGCAAAGTTTTCAAGCTATCTCTGTTCACTTCCATCTACTTTATAAGTTCTTCTTTTGGCAGTTGTGTAGCAACGGGGGGGAGATGGGTTGGTTCACCCGCGGTCGCAATGTTTTTGGGGCATCCCAGCTCATAGCCACACCCACACACACCATGTCTTCACACACCATGGCCACATTCCCATGCACCGTGGCCATGCCTCCCCCTCACGGCCCCCTCCACACACTCCAAGCTCCGCCACTGTCTTTTGGCATCTGTGTAGCTGAAAGGCATTGACCAGGAACCTACAACAAGAGAAAGGAGTACAGTTTTACACTCACAGAATAAGGCATCAGTTGAACAAGCCAATAGGCAATCCAATTCAAGTGAGCATCTGTATGTGAATGGACAGTTCTGTTCCATGTACAATGCATGTCCTGCAATGGCCATCTATCCACAAGGTGCTTAAGTTTCAGTGGAACACTGGATATTTGTCTCATTATCCCATTGTTTATTTGGAAGATAGGAATTCTGATTGGTGAGATTCTGATGGGTAATTGGTGACTGGTGAAAAAACCCAGCTGTTCAGAATCTTATGGTGTTCAGCTATAAGGT
Organism: Ctenosaura bakeri; assembly: GCA_948474755.1. Classification (NCBI taxonomy): domain Eukaryota; kingdom Metazoa; phylum Chordata; class Lepidosauria; order Squamata; family Iguanidae; genus Ctenosaura; species Ctenosaura bakeri. Next base: position 12,711 of record CAOLHI010001966.1, read on the forward strand.
GTGAAAGGCTTTCTAAATGTCTGCACTTGAATATGAATACTTCTAAAGTAATAATGCCTGAAGATTTTGGTCCATGTATCAGGAATGGGGACCATGTGACCCTTACATGTGGATGAACTATATGCAAAGGGATCTTGTAACACTTTTGAGACTAACCCAGAGAAAGAATTTGGTAGTATAAGCTTTCATAGATTTAAGTCTCCTTCATCAGAAGCTTGTGAACGGACTGTCATTCCCATTCAACATAATTGATGGCAAGGAACAGTGGGAGATGCAGTCTAACAAAGTCTGGAGGACCACAAGTTCTTGTTGTTTGTTTGTTTGTTTATTATTTATTTATATTCCACCTTTTCCCCAGTTTGGGACTCAAGGCTGCTTACAATGGGTTTTTTAAAAAAATTAAAAATTCACAAAATACAAAACTTAAAAAGTGATTAAACTATCAAAAAAAGTTAAACCAGTTAAAAACATCAACCATTATTTTTAAAAAAGCACAGGAGTAACAAATAGGTTCCCCATCCCTACTGTAAATGCAATTCTTAATTTTAAAATTACATTATCTCCATCATCTTTCAAACACTCCATAGTAAAAGCATCTAAAGTTTCGGCTTCCTTGTAAAGGATACCATTATATTCTGATCTTTGGAATAATGTAGCATGACACAAAATATATCTAACATTTTTCAGCAAAAGCAAAAAAATCACCTATCAAAGATCTAATTAATTAATTTAAATGTAAGGCCACTGCAAAATATAGAAGAATGAGAAAGCTGATTCTTGTTTTAGCTGTTGTTGTTATGTGACTTCAAGTCATTTCTGACTTATGGAGACCCTAAGATGAACTTATCATAGGGATTTCTTGATAGAATTTTTTCAGAGGGCATTTGCCCTCTATTCTGAGGCTGAGAACTTGCCCGAAGTTAGGTTTCCATGGTTGAGTCCTGTTCTCCAGAGTTGTAGTCCAACGTTCATGCTAGATGTTAAATGCAACTCACCAATGTTTTTCCACACATTTTATGGAATACATGACAGATTAGGCTAATAACACAATAAAATATGCCAACAACACATTTCTTTATTTTAAAAAAAACCCATAGTAACCTTTAGTGTAATTGAGTCTGTGTGGAATTTTTCAGGACCTCACAAATCCCACTGGTATTTCATTACCTGCCAGCAATTTATCTTAAAAATCTCCCTTATGTTTCCTCAAGCAGAACCTTATGGAGCCCAAGTAACTTGAATGGCCTTCCCCTTCATTTTGGCAGTCTTAAAAAGGCAGTACCATCTTTCTTCATCTTTTGGCATGTTAAAGTGGCATCAATAGGCTCTGAAATTTTGTTTGGCACCACAGGGAACTTCCATGGCAGGAAAGTCAATAATTCTTTCTTTTTGAGAAAACAACTGTGCATTGCCTCTCTATTCAATCAAGTACTGTCTGGATGTTATGAGGGGGTTTGGGAAATGTTAGCTTCATCCTGTCCTTCTTCTGTTTGCCTTCATATCTCCTTCTTTGCCATTTCCAGATCTGGCAGAATGTGAAGCAGGCTGGACCAAATTCCAAGGCAACTGTTACAAGCATTTTGAAGAGAAACACACATGGGTGGATGCTGAGAACTTGTGCCGAGAACATCAGTCCCACTTAAGCAGTATCATCACCCCTGAGGAGCAGGAGTTTGTGAACAGTGAGTATAGTGTCTTCAAACATTTTCAAAGAGGCCTTAAGTTTGCCAGCAAATCCCTTTTTCTTTTTTTCCCAATTTTCAAACAGATGTCTTGCCTGAGCCAGAACCCACAAGTTCATTTTGAATTTCACTGTAGTTAAAAGTTAGTGGCAACTCTAGCACAAAACAGAGTATGGGAATGTTATTTGGAAAAACTGCAACTCCCAGGATTCTCCAGCCAGCATGACCAGTGGGGCTTCTGCAAGTTGTAGCCCAAAGCTTTCCCAAGCTCTGACTGTGAACATTTAAAAAGGAAGAAGAGAGGGCCTTTCCGCACTACATGGTTATAGCGCTATTATTCCACTTTCAACATCCTTTGGAATCCTGGTGTTTGCAGTTTAGGGAGGGGCCTTTAGAATTCTCAGCCAGAGAGTTCTTTGGCCTCAATAAACTACAAACCCTAGAATTCCACAGGATGTTGAAAGTGGAATAATAGTACTATAACAGTGTAGTGCAGAAAGGCCCAGAAACAAATAGAGTAGAGATTCCAGACCTGTGGGCCACTAGTGCTCTACTAACTACATTACCGTAGTCTGCAAAAAGACTTCAGAACAATAATGATATTAGAGAGTCCTCCTTGTCCACAATTTCACTTTCCACAGTTTCAGTTACCCATGGTAAACAGTGGTCCAAAAATATTAAATGGGGTGGCAACAACATGGCCTGCTCTGCGCCCTGCCACCCTCACCTTGCCTGCCTGCCCATTCACACACACAATTTTAACCACAATGCAAACATTGCCACAGGAAATGGCTCTGGCATCACAAGAGTAGCTCTCTAGCTTCTCAGGGATTGTAGACTGTAATTTATGGTACCTGTGAAGTTAGATGGCTACTTCTGGTGATGCCAGAGCCTTCTCTTGTGGTGGTGTTGTTGGTGGAGGGATGGTACTACCTTAGGTACAATCTGCTGTTTCAGGTATCCCTAGGGGATCTTGGAACATCTTCCCTCTGGATAAGAGGGTACTAGTGTATATCAAAAGTGTTGTTGTTGATGAAAGAATCAAAACCATTTTGACTAGGGACAGAATATCAAACAGGTCAACAAAGTCCTGGCCTATGGCCTGGGATTTTCCTAATATAGTACTAATTTTGTTGTTGTTGTATGCCTTCAAGTCATTTCCAACTTATGGTGACCCTAAGGCAAACAAATCATGGGGTTTTCTGGGGCTGGGAGCGTGAGATGCATCCAAGGTCAATCAGTGGGTTTCCATGACCAAGCATGGAATCAAACCCTGGTCTCCAGAGTCCAACGTTCAAACCACTACACCATGCTGGCTCTGGTACTGGGCTCCTCCTGTTGCAAAACAGAGGCTTTTCTCTCCTCCAACATGTTCCTGCCAAGCTCCCAGAGGCTAAATAGTGATTGGCAGGGTGCTGGAGACACCACAGAGACAGGGAGACTGGTAAGCGTGTCCTATTGGGAGATGGGAGTCTACTATTTTTTTTCCTGTAAGCATTTCCCAGTTTAAAATGGGTCTTCTCAACTAGTTTGGCCTAAGGCCCAAAATGTTTAAAGTGCAGTACTATTTCTGATGAGGGCAGAGAAGCCCTTGTGGTCTTAACTGTATGATTCTATGATTCTATGTAGGTACTTTGTTTTTTGCTTGATTTTTTAGAAGCTCCACCAAAAAACACCCATGTAATCAGTTTTCAATTTTTTTTAAAAAAAACAGATTTTTTTCCAAGTGTACCATGGGGGTGGGGGGAAAAGTACCAACACAGGGCAGGGAACTGGAATTGGCCCCCCAGTTACTCTACAACTCATGAGTTGGGAGGACATTGTGGGAGTTATATGCCAAAATATTTGAAGGGCTAAAATTTCCACCATGATCTGTATCAGGACTGTTGTAGATTGGAGGAGGGTTAACTAGTAGCACAAACAGCAGCGTGTTTCCCAAAGCCAGTACAGTCATCCCTCCACATTCACTAGGGTAGGGGCACAAGACCCCCTTGAAAGTGGAAAAAACGTGAATAACTCTAGGCCCTCCCAAACTATATTTAACACACACAAAAAGTATGATCACCATATTCAACCCACCATGGATTCCTTTAAGGCATCAGGGTTCCTTCACAAGGCAGAAGTGGGGGGCTGGTGGGGCTTCCTGCCACCTCCACTGCTGCCCCACAATATTTTTAATAGGGACTTACAAGCCTCGTTCGCAGTTTCTCAGTCTTATGAGGCTTGCAGTCCCTATTAAAAATGGCAGAGGGACCCAGCAGAGGTGACAGCAAATAATCCGTGAATAATCAAATCCACAAAAGTGAAACCCGCAGATGTGGAGGGCTGACTGTAGTAGCTGATTGGAAGGGGACAGTTTTTCTTGAGAATATAGTGTGGGAATGGAAGAACAGGGAGTAGCTTTTCTCCCAGAGCCATTTTCCCCATGAAAACCTCTCTCCAGCAGCTGCTGCAATTTTCCCTGTTAGGGAAAATATGTTGGTAACAGAGCTGGAGGAAAACATCATATCAAATATTCAAATAAAAGTGACAGCCAAAAAACAAAACAAAACCCCATAATGGTTGAAATCCTGAATTGGGAGACATGCATCTCACATAGTTACATCTCCATAGCTACTTCTCCTGATGCTACATCCCCCAAAACTCACCTTGTAAACAGTATACCCACCCACATACACGCATACACACATGGCCATTTCCAGCTATTTCTCTTTAGCTGGACATGCTGAGACAGACGTCTTCAGACACTTCCAAGGGTCTTCAGAGGTTGTCTGCCGGTGACATTCTTGCAGGGCATCTAACTACAGGAAAATAGCTGGAGGCATTCCCACTCATTTCTTGATCTCTGCAGCAATCAAAAAAGTGAGTGGCAATAGTGTAAGTCCAACTACACCATCGTAATTCACTAATGGGATGCCAACCAATATGTCTATGAAACAGAATCAGTAATTGAAGGAGAGAGAGCCACATGCTGTAGCAATTTGAGCATTGAACTATGATTTTGTACAGCAGGGTTCAGCTTCCTGCTCAGCCATGGAAACCCACTAGATGGCCTTGGGTGTGTCACACCATCTCAGCCCCGAAAAACCCCATGATAGGCTCACCTTAGGGTCACCATAAGTTGGAAATGACTTGAAGGCACACAAAAACAACAAACTGAAGGAAGAATGGTTTTGTGAAACAACTCCCCTCTTTACAACTTCATTTCAGATTCATTTTGCTGATTCTTCACCATATTTACTTGGAAGTAAACTCTGTTGAGTTTAAACATCCATAAGGCAGTACTATTAATTTCTGATCCATCTCATCAAAAATATGATACAGCACACCTTTTAAACTGTAGAGTCTACTTTTATATAAAACTAGCATATTTACCCTGCGATTTTATGTTCTCACAGGTAATACTTGTAAGAAAGATTTGAGATCCTGTGTCTCTAATTCCCCAAACAGTCTTGTCCAGTACGTGTAACTTTTCCCCATATTCCCCAATCCAATCTGTATTCAGAGTTATTAACATGCAGAGGTCGGGTTCCTCAGGAAATATACTGCCCTGCTCCTTGCTGCTAGGCTTCATCTCCATAGCAACCGGCCAGGCCCAAGAGCTCTCTGGTTTAGAATTCTAAAGGCCTCTCCCTAAACTGCAATCTCAGGATTCCATAGAATCTTCTCAGGCAGCCAATCATATGAGGTCTTTGCCTCACATAGCCAATCATATGAGGTCTTCTCACCTGACACAGGTGAACAAACATACAAACTTTGACTTTTATATAGTAGATATTTTGGATTTTTTGGAAAATCATTTATTTCTCTCTCTTCATCTCTCCTTCTCTCTGCCTTTCTCTCTCTCTCTCACACACACACACATACACATAAAATCATATTTATTTCACCCATTCACCAAAAAAGTTACAAATCCCAATACCCAGTATGGCTGACAGGAAATATAGCCCAATAGATCTGAAGGCCAGGAGGCTGAGGAAGTTTGCCGTATAGGATTTAGCTTTAGGTAACAAAACCTTTGTCCTAGGAAACATCTTTGTCTATTAGTGCAATAGGCCAACTTCCATTTTAATCTCTGTGCTTTCTTTTTCTCACTTTCTTAACCCTAACCCTAACCCTACCCTAACCCTAACCCTAACCCTTTCTCACTTTCTTTTCTAGACAATGCACAAGACTACCAGTGGATTGGTCTCAGTGACCGAGCTGTTGAAGATGATTTCCGCTGGTCTGATGGCCACCCCCTTGTGAGTTGAATTCTGAAGGGACATTGCTTTCAGTAAAGATGTCTTGCATGAAAAGAGAAATAAATCCAAATGTTTTCTCCCTGCTGGATAAGATTACCAGAGGCTACACCAGAGACATTGTGGGAGATTAAAATGATGTCTCGATCAACCCACTTGATACTACTTGGAATTCCAAGTCAAGATAGGTGTTGCTGGTCTTCCTGGTCTGGACTACTTTAGACTACACAGAATTTCTTTAAAAAGATTCTGGTTTGCCTTTTCTAATTGTTTACCTGCAAGGACTTTTAAAAAGTATAGAGAACAATACAGACATATGATTTCTCCAAACTGCAGTCTGAAGTCATACATTCCAGGAATAGCTGCGTGAGTCTTCTGAAAATAGCTTAGCTCTCAGGTGAACCACGTAGCTTTAATAATGTAAGGAAATAATAAACACAGAGAGAAATGAAAAGTACATGTGGAAGAGAGCTATGACTGGGGACACAGAAATAGAAATTTCATTCCTTGATACTGGATTAGCCTGTCCTTCTGTTTTAGAAAATCCAGGCATCTTTCTCTTTCTCTCACAGGAATATGAAAACTGGCGGCCCAACCAGCCTGATAACTTCTTTGCCAAAGGTGAAGATTGTGTCGTAATGATTTGGCATGAGAAGGGCGAATGGAATGATGTCCCCTGCAATTATCACCTTCCATTCACATGCAAAAAAGGAACAGGTGAGGCTCACTGTACCCACAGGGCTATGGGATAAGGAGGGACCTACACAGCAGCCCTACCCAAAACTGTGTGTCTCAGGCTGCACTAGTGTGAGTAGAGAGATCCATTGGATGGTGTGAGAAAGGAAATTTCAGTGATGGAATTGTTCTTGCAGTATGCAAATCTGCTAGACTTAAGTTACCTTACAGTCTAACTGTTTATAGATGAAGGTCAGGATATGTCTGAGCAAGCAACATTGTGGTGTGGTTAAAGTTATTCACGGGGAACAACAGACAAGTCTGAGCTTACTGAGAAGGGCAATACTCCACTCCCACCTCTCTTCTCCCACCACTGAGTTAACTGAGGCCATTTCCGCACTAGCCTGTTATAGCGCTATGATTCTACTTTCAACATCCTATGGAATCCTGGGGTTTGCAGTTTAGGGAGGGGCCAGCCAAGGAACTGTTCATGGAAGGAACCGGCCAGCCCCTCCCTAAACTGCAAACCCCAGGATTCCATAGGATGCTGAAAGCGGAATCATAGCGCTATAACAGGCTAGTGTGGAAATGTCCTGAGTGAAAACTGCTTCTGTGTTTGGAACTCGGTTTGCAGCAGTTGAGATAGACTGAGGATGAAGAAGAAAAGTGGGAAGAGGAGAAAGAAACTGGGATATTCTAAAAGCAGCTAATAAAGTGGGATGATTCACACTGCCAAATCAAAGCAGGATATGAGTTATGAGATGGCAGATTTGTGGCAAATATTAAGAGAAACATCTTGATAATAAAAGCAAGAAAAACTGGTGTGTGGTCTCAAGTGGACCCAAGGTGATTTTAAAGGTTCTGGACACCCACCCACCCAGAGACAACTTAGGGGATTTTATCATATATTTTTATCACTTTTTTTTTTAACTAAAAACATCCCAAATACCTTCTTGGTCATTTTGTTAGCCTCCCGTCAGCTGGTTTAGGCCTTTATTTAACCAGAAAGTAAACTGGAAGTCAACTTCCAGTTTATTTCCTGATTAAATTTAAACTTCCTGGGCCTAAACAGCCCAGGAGGTCACCAAAATGAGGCAAAATTCTCTAAACATACCATAAGGGATGTATGAGAGATCATTTTTAGTTGTTTTCTTTTCTTTTAAAGAAAAAGTTTTTAAAATATTTTTAAAAATCTAAGGGGAGTTTATTGGGAGCCCTGGGAGGTTGTACAAGTGGGGACACTGTGCCCAGCCGGCCGTTACTTGCATCCCCTAGAGATCTTCAAGCAGAGGATCTATTTCTTTTATCAACCAGAGGATTGCACTTAGGTAGCTTACAAAATCTCCTCTAACTCCGTGATTGTTTTCTGTTGCACTATAACAAATTTTGCATTGCTATGTGTGTGTGCATTCCTTCTGATAACAAAGCCAGTGAATATTACCAAAGCAAAGGAACTGAGAAACAAGAAGGGGGTGATGGTTTACTCAGGAGAACCTAGAGTCTGACAGTGCAGTTGGCTTTCCACATTCGCTAGGGTTAGGGGCACAGGACCCTTGCAAAAGTGGAAAAATCAGAAATATCAATATCTGTGGGTGTGTCTTTGAGAAGGGGGCAGAGGCATGGTGGAGAGAATGGACACCCAAGGTCCAAACCATGGGCCTTTCTGCACTACACTGTTACAGTGCTATTATTCCACTTTCAACATCCTATGGAATCCTAGGGTTTGCAGTTTAGAGAGGGGCCTTTAGAATTCTCAGTCAGAGAGCTCTTTCAACTCAGTAAACGACAAACCCCAGAATTCCACAGGATGTTGAAAGTGGAACAATAGCACTATAGTGGCCATTTCCGCACTAGTCTGTTATAGCGCGATGATTCCACTTTCAACATCCTCTGGAACCCTGGGGTTTGCAGTTTCGGGAGGGGCCGGCCAGCCCCTCCCGAAACTGCAAACCCCAGGGTTCCAGAGGATGTTGAATGTGGAATCATCGTGCTATAACAGGCTAGTGCGGAAATGGCCCTGCTCTTTAATTCTAGTATCATTGTGACTTAATCTCAAAGGCAGCAGTAGCTGCATTTTGACTCTGAAAGTATCGAGGAGGTAGTTAACGAATTGTTTATAGCTCCCATCCTGACTGCCACGCTGAACAAAGGAAATGGCCCTCTGCAGCCACTAAGCCTGGGTGATGGACCAGAGAACAGGAGGCTCTTAGCAACATCGGCGTCAGAGTCTCTCAAGGACCAAAGACAAGACAAAAGCAGCACTAATGCAATCCCTTTTCCCATGTGAAAGCAAGAGTTAGGCCAAGGATAGCTTTGCAGAGAATTCACTCCCCAGTTCACAAACAGTTCAAAAGCATCACAAGCAGCTTTTAAGTATCAGGACCACAATCCTGTATTAGCTATGGTTAATTAAGGCATTAATTTAGTAACTTTCTCAGACCCAGTCTCCCAATACCTGATGGAAACATTCAGCTGTGTTGTGATCATCTGGCAAAATTTCCCTCCTTCTTCCCATGTAGTCCTGATGCCGAGTAAAGTAGCTTCGGGGATGGGTTACAATTGTGGCAATAGCATCAAAACTGGGACTAAGCAGTCATCATAAATACAAAACAGTTACCTTACCATAAATGCTTCATATTCACAATCACTACTTGGTCATGATTTTAACATCATTGCCACAAATTTTCCTAAAATTTTTGCATTGCTTCATAAATTCAGTATATAGAACTTCATAAAACAAGAAACTGAAATCGACAGATTTGGCCCAGGGTTTTGACTGCTAAACCCTCAAAAATCTCCTTTTGGATCCCGTGTGTCCCATCAATTCCTGCTCCATTAGGACAGGACAGATACAGGACAGATGTGACTCAGTCTTCCCCATGCTGAGAACAGCTGTATCTGTTGAATTTGGCCAGTGTAGATGGGTGAGACTTTAAAGAATTTGTTGAAATTCTCTTGTTTCTTCAGGACACAAAGAAATTTTAATACAATTTTAAAACAATTTTAATACAATTGTGTTTTAATATTGTAATTTGAAAGCAAAGCAATTTTTCTTAAAAAAAAATAACAGGAGGCATCAATAATGGCAAGCCAGTATGAAGAAGTGGTTGGACTGTTGGGCTAGAACTCTGGGAGACCACGGTTTGAATGGCCACTTGGCCATGAAAATCCACGTTACCCTTAGGCAAGTTAAACTGTCTCAGCTTCAGAGCAAGGCAACAGAAAATATCCTCAGAACAAATCTTGCCAAGAAGCCATCAATATAGTTTCACCACAGGGTAACCATAAGTCAGAATGACTTGGAGGCACATGGCAGTCAGTAGTGGTGCCCTCCCATCTGCCTGTGGGCATCACTACTGGCCCTATCAGGCCTTACCATAGAACCTGACAGCCCCAGTCATCTGGTGGAACACAGCACAGCTCGTTCCAGCTATTACTATAATAATGATTAAATCATGTATCTCTCACCAAACTGGGACTCATGACAACTTAAGATTAAAACTAGGGTAAGCCCAGAAGTTGGGAACACTAGCATAGAAGAGCCCCCCACAAAAAACAGTTTGACAAGAGCCCCCTCAAACTTTGACCTGGTCATTAGATGGAGTAAGGCAGTCCCCTCAGGAGCCCTTCCAAGGCAAAGGGAATGGTGAATTTGCCACTCCTGGTTGTCTGGTGCCTGAGATAACTATCTCAGTGAGCCTAATCAGCCCAGCCCAGCCTATTAATCAAGAAGAAACCTTTTCACTTGCACTCTGTGACTCCCCCTCCCCAATACCACTTTCCTTCCCCTAGTTCAGCAGAACCCCAAGAGTTCATACAGGTTACTAAAATACTCTCAGATCGGATTGTTTATTCCAGACTTGCCTTAACATTTATACCTCCCTAATCAAAAAAGTACAAAAAATGTTGCCACACATTTTGTAGAGAGAGTTTACTAATTCAAAATTATTGTAATCATGGGAGATAGGAGGCAAGAACATCACATTGGCCAATGAAGCATTTCAAATTTGTTTATTTTATTTATGTAGAGTATTTATATTCCACCCTTCAGCCAAAAAGATTCCAAGTGCAGCTTATTGGTTTGAAAACAGAGCTGTGCCCAGGGGCTCTTCTCTCCCTCTAAGGCCAAAGCAAGCTGAAAGCACCTTAATGGATTTCCTTTTCTTTTCCACCAGTTGTCTGCAGAGATCCACCTGTGGTTGAGAATGCCAGGCACTTTGGCAAAAAGAAAGACCGCTATGAGATCAATTCGATGGTGCGGTACCAGTGCAATCAGGGCTACATACAGCGCCACGTGCCCACCATTCGGTGTCAACCCAATGGGCACTGGGAAGAGCCACGGATAGCCTGTATAGATCGTACGTAATGGTTTCTGTTATTATTTGTACTGTTCACACCCTGGCCTTTTGAAATCCCTGGGTAGGACCAGCTCAGCTATGTCTCTTGAATTGTATGGATCTACAGTAGGAGCCAGATGAATGCCCAGGCTTGTAGAACTTGTGCCAATGTCACTCCAAATGCCAAACAGACCAGTTCAAATGCTGGTCATTAGCCAAGATTGGCAATGTAAGAGAAAAGCTTAGGATGGCCATGAATTCTAGATTACAAGGGAGCTGAAGGAAAGTCCTTCACAAGCCTCTTGATCTGTCTTCTATGTAATTTAGGGCACATGTCCAGTCCAAGTCTGATATAAAGAACTCTAAGGATCTGGGAGAGCAGGGGACATGAAGTTGCACCTGGAGGGTAGGTGCTGGCCCTAGTCTATTTTGAGCACAACAGGAGGGTGCAGTTCATTTGTGTTCTACTGTTTGACACGATGTTGTCCCACTCAGCATTTTTTTATCTCTAATCCAAGTCTTTAGCTGTCTTTTGCAAGAAATGATGAAGATATTATGAGATGACAGATGGAGATCACTCGGGAAAGTTCCTTTTTGGAATGTAACTCCCAAAATCTTCTACTGAGCTCCCTCTTTCATGCCCACATGCAATCTCAGCTGGTGGTCGATTTCTGAGAAGGTGATGGCTCTTCGTTCTTCCTGACTGCAAAATTGCAGCTGGCTGATGCCTGGAATCTACTGGCCTCCATTATTCACTGATAGGCTATGGGGGTGCAGCCTGGTGCTATCAGCTGAGGTTGCACATTGGAAGTAAATATCGCTGTACAAGGAGGTCCTATATAACTCCTTCTTCAGTGACCCTAAACAGTACACATGCTGAAAAATGTCACGAGCAGGATTCCTGGCATTATTCCCAGTTCTGCTCTGTATCTCTTTCTATTTCTCACCGTCGCTGTCCTTCTTCTCTACCAATAGGTTACTTGTGAAGGAACAGATTGATCCTTTCAGAGACTTGAAGTGATTTCTTGCAAGGGCATTTAGGCTAACAGTTACCTGAGATTAGGCCAAGAGTCCACTCCTGATAGCAGAGGAAGAAGATATAATTTTCTCTTCCAAGGTTGTTCTGTTCTCTACTTCTATAATGAGAGAATTGGCACTGCATATGCAGTTTTTCTGTGTCTGGAGACCTTTTTGCCACTGAGATTTTGCTTCTCTGGTTTGCAGTGGAAAAATAATGTTCACACTGGCCCAGAATTATATCTCAGATACTAACAGCTTCTTCTTTTCTAACTTTCTCTCCCTTATTAAGAACTACCAGATGGTTTACTCTCATACTGAAAGATAGGCTGGATTAAACCTCTCTATAATGGGAAATGCACATATTTAAAACTTCAGTGTTACAAATATTTTTAGTTTGAACCTCTCTCAGGTAGGACTGGATTGCAGGGGCCAGCTGGAAATTCAACTCTGGGACTTTCACTCAATAGCAGTGCCAACAGTTGGCAAGTTCTTCTTGGCCAACATGCTGCACTCAGCAATTTCTGTAAATCTCTGGGGCAAGAGAAACAGCCAGCAACCTCTCCTCAAAAGTGGCAAAGAAAAAGTACTTGCTCTGGTGCCCCTCTCTAGTAAGGAAGGGGAATTTGTTGCCCCTTCTACACTGCTGCCTGAGACAAAGGATTCAGTTCTCATGGGAAGATGACCCCTATCCCTTCCCTACTTGACTGTTTATTTATGTATTCGTTCAGTTATTTAAAAACTGCTAAGACACTCTTCATAAGTGTGGATACCAGAGCACTGCACAGCTATAATTCAAAGAACAAAATAATTAACACAGTTTTCATAAAATCCAAAGATGATATCAAGTAAATAAAAGCAGTAAATACAATAAATGGTCAATGGACATAATTTTGTATGGTCCAGCTTTGTGCTGTAGTTCCACATGTGTTTCCCCAGAACTATGACACACACACACACACACACACACACACATATAATTCCTTGCCCGGTAAGAGCAGTGGAGGTTTTAGGAAGCATCTGGCTGTGTACCCACAATCAGATACAAAATGATTGCATCCTCTTCTGTGGTCTGCTAGGATCTTCCAGAGATATTAGTGGATAATGGAATCATTTAACCAAATGCTTTTCTGATCTCCTTCCATTCTCAGCAAATATAGAATCTCTAGGACCAGGGGCTGAAGCCACTCTGTGGTAAGGAGAAAGGGAATATCGCCCTCCACATTGCCCAAAAGGTTGACCTGCACCTGTGTATTACACTAACAGAATGCCAACCAGAGCCAGCTGAACATAAAATGCAGGTGCCAGATGTTCCTCCATGGGAAGAGGCATAGGAATGAGATGGCTCCTTCTGGGGCCATCATGGTGGCCATTTCATAGCTAATGACTACGACCTTGGAGACCCAGATTTAATTCCCTGCTCAGCCATGGAAACATACCCCATGACCTTGGGCAAAACAACCCTGAAAACCCCACAATAGGGTCACCTTAAGGTCACCAGAAGTTGGAAATGACTTGAAGGCACACACCATCAACAGGAAAAACTTGGAAGAAAGCTTCCCCAAGTGATCTAAAGTTATGGACAAGCTGCTAACTGGATTGCATGAGCCATCATGGTGGCCATTTCATAGCTAATCAGCCATCATGAGAAATGGCACATTTGCTCCCCCATCAGACAGTGGGAGAATTGTCCCTGGCACCTCCTCTCCCCCACTCGTCCCCCGTTCTCTTTACTTTCAGTGTTTGTTGAAGGGGTGGGGAGAAGGGGGAGAACAGGACAGAGCCTGCTACAAAAGTGCCCTGAAAGAGAAACCCAGCTGATTCATCAGATCCCAGAGCGTCAGAGGTGAGAGAAAGCGCAATTGTGCAGTGGCAAGTGAGCTGGCGCCGTGGCCTGTTCAACCTGGCCAGCCGGAGAAACAACACGCTATAGCCTCTGCAGTGTTTTTCCAGAGAGAGGGGGAGAGAGAAAACCTTGGTCAAGCCAGCTCAGGACAAGCAAAGTCTCTGTAACTTCCAGTCCCTGGGTAACAAGGTGTCTTTTCTTCTCCCTCCCCTCCCACAGCCTCCACCTACAAACGCAGACTACACAAGAGAAGCCCACGGACTCGATCAAGGACCAATGGAGGAATGGCACAGAGAACCACCCATTAGAGGAAGGAGAGCAAGAGATAAGACAGAGAACGAGAGAGAGAGAGAAAATTTATGAAAGTTATATTAACAGACGCTTGTTGCTTTTTTGTTGTTGTTATATAAGGAAAAAATATATATATTAAAGAAAAAAATCCACCTTGTGTATATGTAAAAAAGCAAAAAACAAAAAAAAGGGAGGGAAAAGAAACCTTTGAAAGACAGCAAAGCAAAAGCCATTGTGATTCCAGCATTTTATTTTATTTTTTTCTAACTGTCTGGATCCAAATATCTTTGTGCCTTGGGAGGGGAGGGGAGGGGGAGAACCACAGGAGAGTGTGGGTTAAGTTAAATAATAAAAGCAGATTGTTATTTTTGTGTGTGTGCGTGTGTGGGAGGGAGCGTCCTGATTTTATTCATAGGCAATGTAATTATTTAATTGGCGAGGTGGACAAGACTCTTTTCCTTTTTAATAGATAGGTTTCCCTCTCTCCTCCTTTCCAGTGCAGCAACACACTTTGAGGAGTTCCAGAATGAGGCACCGAGAGGTGCATTTTAGTCGGAGGGTAGCAGAAACAGGTCAAGGTGTTTTAGTGGGAGGGCAGACGAAAGGAGTATTTCCACTCTCCCCGTGAGGTGGTACAAACGGACATTGCTCATTTGGATTTGTTTAATTCCTTCAAATAAATGCAAAATGTAAAATAATGTGTGGAGGCTGAAATTAACAAGCACATCAGAAGAGCCAAAGTGGCAAGTATATAAGAATGAAAGGCCAAGCTAAGAGTGCGACCCACTTTTAGCTCCATCCCTTTCCATTGTCAATTTCCACAGCTGACCCTGACATCACTTCCTCTCTATCACCACCACCGTTTGAGGGTGGGCAGGCCTTTTTGGAAGTAGGACGAAATGGGAGATATTGTATTTGCTGGCGTATTAGGCTCACTTTTTCCTCCCAAAATATACTGTCTGAAAATGGGGTGCATCTTGTATGCCGATACATCTTATATAAATGGGGTGCATCTTATACTCTGGTGCATCTTATACACCAGCAAATACAGTAAATTTTCCAATGGGAATGTGATGGAACACAAAGAACAGGAATATCAGCTTCCCAAGGACCTAGGAATTGCTCTGATAGGGGAAGCAAGCCCGAGAACTCTTGAATTCAACACACCAGATAATTGCAGAAATCTTTAAAAAGTGATAACAATCACAGTACAACACTTAAGAAAATTTCTTTTAAAAAAATAATCCCCCAGGTAATTAGTATTATTGGCTGGAATGCAATATGAACTGTTAGATTATGTAACTTTACATATATCTACCTACATAGCAGGGGATTTATGAAATCCCTTTACTTAACTGTGAA
The DNA here is from genome assembly GCA_948474755.1 of Ctenosaura bakeri. Taxonomy (NCBI): domain Eukaryota; kingdom Metazoa; phylum Chordata; class Lepidosauria; order Squamata; family Iguanidae; genus Ctenosaura; species Ctenosaura bakeri. The sequence goes on from CAOLHI010001966.1 coordinate 28,162, forward strand.
GATATATATCGGGACTGTGCATTCCACACTGATGTGCATTGTGCACTTTGCTGGCTCTGCTGTATAGTAACGTACCAGCAGTCCTTTACTAGAGACAGATGTTGCACAGTTGCACAATTTTAATTCCCACAGATGTAAATCCACTTACAAAAATGTAAGGTCCAAACAGGATTCCGGCAATATATTTTAAAAGTAACTTCTTTCTAGTTATTCAAAAGTTACTAAAGAATTCCTTGTTAGTTACTTATGATTTTTAAAAATAATTCTAATAATGCCACTTGCCACTTGTCTGTGGTATTATATATGCTAGTAATGGCAATCTATGTGCTATCACTGTGTAGTACAAAACAAACCTAAATAAAGAGGCCAAACACACTCAGCAGCTATCAAAGTTTCACACTCATACCACAAAAGGGGTGGTTATTCCACAATATGATACAATTGTAAATTAACTACACTTGTAGTAAAAAGGAATTAAGGACCAGTAATTATTTTTAAAAACAAGCTACGGTCAGCCATTTCCACGCTACACTGTTATAGTGCTATTATTCCACTTTTAGCATCCTGTGGAATTTGGGGGTTTGTAGTTTACTGAGGCCAAAGAGCTCTCTGGCTAAGAATTCTAAAGGCTGCTCCCTAAAACTGCAAACCCCAGGATTCCAGAGGATGTTGAAAGTAGAATAATAGCACTATAACAGTGAAGTGTGGAAATAGCCAAGGTCTACCACAGTGTAACTGTTGCCATTCTGTGAGCTGGTCCTCTCACAAAAGTGTTGAGCTGGTGGGCATTTGCCCACACCGTCGGTCCCTCAGATTTCTAAATTCTCCCCAGTGCTTGGCATAATGATATAGGCAGGCACCTTGGACCCCTTCACATTTCATGTATATAGCACTATGATTCCACTCCAACTGTCATGGCTGAATCCTATGGAATCATGAGACTTGTTGTTTGGTGATGTGCTAGAGCTTTTTGGTTGGGAATTCTAAATCCCCCAGCTGAAAGTGCAGTTAAAGTGAAATCATACTGGTGTATCTGTGTAGTATGTAAGGATCCCTTGTTGTAAGGTACACTTTGGTCCACAGTTATCTGTATGAGCATTCTGGTTTCACAGACTAGCCTTTATCTAGTCATTGGAATTCCTTTAAATCAATAAAGTTGTCTCATAATTATTTTTAAAAAGAGAGTAAGACCGACCTCTGTTCCTGTAAGCCAAGCTTCATTTCAGTGATATCATTTCCATAAATTAGTAATTTTTTCATGCATTGCTTAATCATCATGTGCCCTCCAAGAGGCAACCCCATTTTTTGTTTCTTCACACCAATCCTGTCAGGTGGGGTAAGCGACCTTCTGTTTGCTCTGAACCTGCTGCCCATCATTTTAATTGGAAAAGTCAAGAAGGCTCAGCTCTCCCTATCAAAACAGTGCACGGATTATGCAGGGTACAAGAGTCTTTTGTGAAGCTCTGAGGGCCTCACCAACATCCGATTTTGTCCAACTCATGTGACTTTCCTAGAGCTTTCTTTAAAAAAACAAAAACAGTGCTAACATAGCAGCCCTATGTACCCTTTCTCAAGTCTCACTGAACTCAATGAGGCTTCCTTCCATGTAGATATATCATGGGCCATTTCTGCACTAGACTGTTATAGTGCTATTATTCCATTTTCAACATCCTATGGAATCCTGGGGGTTGCAGTTTAGGGAGGGGCCTTTGAGGAGACCCTAAGGCCACCTTTCTAAACTGCAAACCCCAGAATTCCATAGGATGTTGAAAGTGGAATAATAGCATTGTAACAGTCTAGTGCAGAAATGGCCCACGACTGCAGTGTCAGAAGCCAGCACAAAATGTAAAGGAATTCTTCCCCATCTTGATTTCTTATCACCGAAACATTGGATCAGAAGCACTACTCGAAATCCAACCTCAATGGCTTGCTTCTTTGGTAATTGTTCTCTCCCATTTCCCAGTTCCCAGCAGTGGGGGCTTGCTTTGTTAGTTATTATTTCTCCCCGCTTCTCTCCATGCATCTTAAGGATGTTCATGAGGAACCTCAAAAGCCTATGTTTCCCCTGATAGCTGTTTCCTTTCCACCCCACCGGACACATGGAGAAACAGCTCCCATCCCGAGATGGCTCTTGCTCTCTCTTTCTCTTGCTCTCTCCAGGGGGGACCGTGCAGGACACCTGGGTTCCCTGCACCTATTTATATTTTTTTAAATATAATGATAATTATTAAAAACAGAGAGGAACAAAATAGTCATTTTTACAGTAATTTAAATGGACTCGCCAACATCTCTGGGATGCTGGAAGGAGCCTGTCTTTTGACGTGTGTTCTGTATTGTACGGGGAAGGGGAACCGGCTGGAGGCTGGGGAAGTGGCATGCAAGGAAGAATTGGTCTGACTTTTCTGTAAAACGAACAAGAAAAAAAAGGAAGAACCCCGACTCAGAACTCTTTTCCTTTCCTTCCTTCTATTTTTTTTCTCCTTTCTTCTTCCTTTGTCTTTTTGTAACTCTTGTGCATTAAATGCAAGAACTCAAAATGAAAACAGCCATGCCTGTTGTTGTCAGCGCTGTTGTGAACTTTGTAAAATAAAACTTGTCATATTTTATCCTTGTTTGGGGTGCTGGTTGCATGCTGTGTGTGTGTGTGTCTGTGTGTGTGGACGTGCAAGTGATGCCAGTGTGAATGCACGGTGCACACATTGAGAGCTATCTTTGGTAATGCCAAGAAAGAACAAACAGGCGCCATCAACAGGGGAATGAGAGAACACAAGGGGAAAGGAGAAGATGAGTTTTCCTGTATGGAGTGCATGACACGGGGTAGGAATCATGGCCCTCCAGATCTTGTGGGACTACAAGTCCCAGCAGCCCTAAGTATCTTTGCCACTGGTGAGGAATGCTGGAAGCAGCAACCCAAATACCTCTGAAGGGTTGTCCCATTCCACCCTCATCTTCATAATGGGCCATTTTACTTTTGGACAATAGGCAGCTGCCTTATACTGGAGCTAGGAAGTGTTGCTTTCATGGACAATGATCCCTAGAACTCTCCAGCCATCATAACTAATGGGGGATTCCGGGAACTCCAATCCTAAAAGTAAGATTTGCAAACTCTGCCTTATATTGCATAAGGCATTGCTCCATTTAACTCAGCATTGTCAAATATGACTGACAATGGGGACTGAATCTAGGATCTGCTAAATATTCTACCCCTAAATGCTGGTTCCTTTATGTCCTCGTTGGACAGACGCACACACATATACAGCTGTTCATCACATTTGTTCCATTTATAGACAATTGTCAGAAGCCACTCAATGAGCCTAATATTGACCCCTTCCTTACGTCAGGGTGGGGAATGTGAAACCTCTCAATATAGATGTCTACAATTCCCATCAGTCCTTTCCAGCATAGCCACATGTGAGGGATGATGGGACTTGCAAACTCACAACATCTACATGGCCATTTGCTCTTTTTCCCTGTTTTACAATTTAGTTACTTGTCCAGGGCAGCCCTGCCGCAAGATAAAGCTCAATAGCTATTCTAGGAGTTGATGGTTTGGGCATTATTAAGATGGAAGGTAGAATTTCCCAATGGGTTTATCAGAAGGAAGGGCAATATCCATGGGGATATTCTGCCACGGCCCCTTATGCTGTTCTCCATTAAGCTGACTTTATCATCAGTCAAACAGGCAACCTCATCCATACCCTCCCAACTGTCCCAATTTTACAGAGAGAGTTCTGAATAATTCTCTCTCCTCCCATTTTTTCAGCTGCCTTTAAAATGTCCCACTTTCCCCCCTTTGACCTCAGCTTACTTCAGCTGCTGCAAACTGAGCTCAAAAGTGCAAAAATAGTTTGCACATAAGTCAGAAAGGGGGAGAGGAGCGGAGAGGGCAGAATCACACCCTTCCCAGTCAACTCAGGCAAAAGCAAACTGCTGCAACTGCTTCTAACTTGTCGGTTCTTTCTCTTTAATAAAGTTTGCCCTCTTAAACATCCTCTGATGTTGCTTGGCCACTTGTGTCCCAGCTTTCATCTATGAAATGGTGGAGGGCCTGCAACAGTTGCAGAAATGTTAAAATTTATTACATATGAAAGGACCTTGATTTTATTTCAATATTTAAGGAGGGCAGTCCTTGATATATTCTGCAAATGTAAGAAATAAGCACAGACCTTTGATTAATCCCTGACACCTCCATGAATGTTGTTCATTCAAGGCTGCTTCCAAAAGACACACAGGCTCTCCTGAACCTTCCATGACATCCTACCTCCTCTCTTTCCTTCCCTTTCTCCACCTCTGTGTTACCCTTCAGGGCTTTTCATATTTCAACACTTCCTTTCTTTTCTGCTCTCCGCACTACACTCTTATAGCACAATTATTCCACTTTCAACTTCCTATGGAATCCTGGGGTTTACAGTTTCAGGAGGGGCCAGCCAGCCTCTCCCGAAACTGTAAACCCCAGGATTCCATAGGAGGTTGAAAGTGGAATAATCGCGCTAAAAGAGTGTAGTGCGGAAATGGCCTTATTATACCCAGCATTAACTTTGGTTTCCCCTCCCCAACAAACATCCCAGTGCCGTTTCTGTTTTTAAATCTTTCTGGAACAAAAAAAAAAAAGGACTTCCTGTTCTGACAGCTTCCACGCTGCAATGTTATGAGTTAGTGGTTGAAATGGCTTCTCTGATGTGAGGGATAGGAAAGTGTGATTTCTTAGCTGGTTTCCTTCAAAGTTTCATTTCCAGGTACCCAGTGAGACCTTTACTTTTGACAGGAAAAAAAAATCTGAAATACATTCAGGAACATATATGAAAGTATGGGAAGTGAAGCACTACACAAGGCAAGTATCCAAACAAAGCCTTTACTTATTCTGAATAGGGAAAAAAAACTTGGAAATGAAGAAAGGCACATAGAATGAACTAAGTTGCAGAAAAGTTTTCTGGAAACTGTGGTTTTCCTTTTAAAAAGAAAAGTTCTAGATGATTCTGTGTCCAGTTCTGGACACCACAATTCAAGGATATTAACAAGCTGGAATGTATCCAGAGGAGGGCAACCAAAATGGTGAAGGGTCTGGAAACCATACCTTATGAGAAGCGGCTTAGGGAGCTAGGTATGGTTAGCCTGATGAAGAGAAGGTTAAGAGGTGACATGATAGCCATGTTTAAATGTTTGAAGGGATGTCATCTTGAAGATGGAGCAAGCTTGTTTTCTGCTGCTCCAGAGATGAGAACATGGAGCGATGGATTCAAGCAGCAGGAAAAGAGATTTCACCTAAACATCAGGAAGAATTTCTTGATTGTAAGAGCCATTCAACAGTGGAATATGCTGCTTCAGAGTGTGATGGAGTCACCTTCTTTGGAGGTTTTTAAACAGAGGCTGGATGGCCATTTGCTGGGGGTGCTTTGAGTGTGTGTTCCTACATGGCAGAGGGTTGGACTTGATGGCTATTGTAGTCTCTTCTATGATTCTATCATTCTATATTGTGGCAACAAGAACCTTATATGTCTGTAGGTATAGCCACAACACTATTTGGTCCCACATAATGTAGTCATTCCACATGTGGAGCTATGCTACAGCTAGCCATTCATCAGCCCCAGGACCTCCTGTAGAGTTGTTTCAGCTCCCCACACAAACCACTCCAAGCCTAATGAGAGTGGTGGAGGAATGGACAAGCATCTGGCTGTGTCCCCATAGCCAGACTGGAAATGATTCCATCCTCCACTGAGGTTCTCTGGAGGTCTCAGCAGATGATGGAATCATTTCACATCTGGCTATGGCGTATAACCAAACACTTGTCCTGTCTCCCACTACTCTCACCAGGCACAGAAGGGCCCAGGAAGGATACAGTGCTCTATGGTGGTCATGGGGAGGGGGACTTTATTCAGTACAGAGGGAAGCAGAGAATACCAGTCTCTATATAGACCAAAAGAGGACAAACACAGGCATTAGTTTGACCTATATCTGCATATGCCCCATACCAGCCCATGTCTGGTAAAATTTAAGTCTGAAGACCAACAATAGTTTATTATGAGTTCAAGGTACTAACATTAAGAGCTGCACTCAAACTTGATGCACCCACCTGTTTCTTAAGTTGCAGCAGCCATACGATCAATTATCTGTTTCAGGATTATCATGATTCCATGATATGTCTTCTGCAACAGCCTTCCTCATTTTGTTGGTCTGGGTGTTGTTGTATGACTTCAAGCCATTTCCAACTTATGGACACTCTAAGGCAAATCTAACATGGGGTTTTCTGGGGGCTGAGAGTGTGTGACACACCCAAGGTCACCCAGTGGGCTTCCATGGCCAAGCAGGGAATAGATCCCAGCCCTCCAGGGTCGTAGACCAACACTCAAATCACTATACCACAGTTGGCTTTGGTCTGGGTGTACCATTAGGCAAAGTGAGCCCATCAGCTTAGGTATCAGATGCCGTGTGCCACACAACCTTCACTCCTAACCTGGTCTGGTACTTTCAAATGCCATGGAGAATGCTATATCTTCACTAGAACTGAAGATAGATTGAACTGCCAGGCCATTTGGCTTTTGTATATGGCTCAAAAGAGAGCCCATCTTGTTCCATCAGGCAGTGACTCAAACCAGCTCTGTCTTTTTTTGGGCCTTGAAATCAGTGAAGGCTAAGGCTGGAACATGAATACAGCCTTCAGTTACATATAATGCTACAAGGGCTGTCGTCCTGTGCAGCAATCCCAGGGAAGTAGTAAACGCATGTTTCCTGTGAAATGGTGGCAAAAGGGTGCATCTTTAACTCTCAGAACAGGGGAGAGTGTTTGCAGTTTTTGTAACTGAAAAAGAACCAAGAGTGGAACTTTCAAAGTCACCAAGCCAGACTATTTGTTTAGCTGTTGCAGTCTTGCTAACTGCAAGGGTGGATATTTATCTTTCAGTACTTGGAGTAAACTGGAAATGAGTTCTTTCACACAGGCTCTGTCTCCCCTGAAAAAAGTTCTTAATTAAATCAGCAGCTCTGCATCATTGATACATCATATGTCAGTGATGTCCAAAACCAGTGATATAGACTCAAGCTGACTGACTCGAACTCAAGTTGAACTTAAGCTGCTTCATTGACTTGACTCAGGCCCTTTTCGCATGACATTTGTCATGCGAAAGGACCTCTGGAGCATTGCGGGGTTGCAAGGAGCGTTTCAGACGACGTCCTCACAATCGCACAACGCTGCCGGGGCCAGCAGGCATCAATCGTGCACTATATGGTGCGCTATCACACATCACTCCAGGGTCCTTCACACACTTACCTTGCATGTGGAGACTCCAGAGCCGTGGCCCTCACACCTCCTCCCCCAACGCAGCCTGGGAAAATACCCGGCTGTGCTGCGGAAGAAAGAGGCAGAACCCTCGTGCTGCCTGCCAGCTGACAGGCAGCTCCCGCAGAGCAGAAGCAGCGGAGACACAAGATCCTCATGGAAGAGGCTGCTTGCGTGATCCCTGAGCAACTGCGCTGGATGCAGGAAAGTTGCAGAAAGAGCCTCAGACTTGAGTCAGTAGTAAATGGTGCACTCACTTGACTCGACTCGAGACTTGTATATTTTTAGTGACTGACTTGCTGCCCTTGCTTCAGTAACATTTGTGGACCCTGGATAGAATTTAAGTTGGATTCTGGACTTCTTATGACTTCAAATAATGCTTCCATCTCTTTTTGCCTACTGGTCACATAACAATCCGTCTCAAGTCCAAAGTGTGGGTGCATTTCTCAGAGGGGAACAGCAAATGGGTTAGGCAATGGGCCTGAGACAGGCTGGAGGTCTACTCAGCAGCCTGTCCCCACTGTATATCATAGGAACCTTCTAAAAATTTTCCAAAGAGCAGAAAACAGGACTCACTCCCACAATGCAGGCTGCATTTCTCAGAGGCAAACAACAAATGTGTTAGAGACAGGCTTGAGGAGGAAGAATCTTTCCTTCTAAAGCTTTTGAAGCTTCAGTAATGGGGAATAAGAAGATTCTATTCCTCACTTCCAAAAAATCCTGCAGCTTCCAAAATGGGAAGTAAGAAGGATCTTATTCCTCATTTCCAAAGCTGTAGATAGCAAAATCACAAATGTGGAGGGCCGACTCTGCTTAACTTGTTAAAAACTGACCTTATTCAACTTTGTCCAAAAATTCTGGAATATAGATTGGAATATAAGATTGACTCCCAGACTTGAGATGTGACTTGTGACTTGACTGGAAAGTATCTTTAAGGACTTGAGGCTTCACTTGAAACTTGGGTAGAGACTTGAAACTTGACTTGAGACTTGGAGTAAAACATTTAAATACATCATTGTTCAAGAAACATGCAGGAAAATCAGATAGGGTCCTTTTGACAGTCTCTGCAGTTGCTTGTGAACCATCTTAAATCTAATTATTCTCTCCTCTTAAAAACTCCTTGCCTATACAGAGATAGCAGTTTATAGAGAAGGTTAGATTCAAGCTCTGACATGCTAGCTGACCATATTCAGTTTTGTGAAGTGTTAAGAAAAATACATGCATCTAAACATTTTGTTCCAAACCTGAAGTAGTAGGATCCAGGGCCACCTCATCCATTAGACACTTTAGGCACAATGCCTATTGCTTACAAAAACAGGGTTAACAAAAACTTCAGGCCTACAAGGCAGGTAGTCAAATACAAGAGTGCCTAGGGCTCACGAGAACCTTAATACGGCCCTGGTAGGCTCCCATAATTCACATCACAACTTGTTTTTCAAATCAGACTGGGGAAAGACAGAAGTTAAACAGTCTGGTTCTGTTCTTGTTTACTCAGAAGTAGGTTTCCCATGGTTTCATTGAGTAAACTCCAATGTAAGCATTTCATGGGATCAGACATACCTGAGATGATGAAAGAGAAGGACAGCAAGTGCCCACCCCAAATCCACACTCCTTTTCATGGTCACTTTGGCCTTCCACATGTTTCATCTGGAATATATTTATATTTGTGTCTTTTAATTTTACCTAACAACAGGAAAATAAGATTGCCATCAACTAGTTTCCAAGGCAAGAATGAAGACAGATACTGTTTCTGCAAGACCAGCCCTGTAGAATGAGGAAACTATCTCAGTTGACCTATGCTGGGGAGATGACTCAATTGTAAACCCTTGGTTGTTCTTTCTGAGCCCCCTGTCCATTCCTACTTGCTAGAAAGCAGAACTATCTGTGCCACAAGGCCTGTCTTATTCCTCCGACCTCATGTGTGGAGGAGGATGCTATCCAATGGGCAGTTCAGTCAGTCTCCACATGTGCAATGGTGGAGGAGCACCATCTGGCCTTTCACCTTAGGCAGCAGCATGTCTTAGGCTAGCCCTGTTTTCCAGTAGTTACCAACTTCATTGATAGCAGTGGGAACTTGAGTTTTGTAGCAAATGTTCCAGCAAGCAGAGATTCTTCACGAATTAAATTATTGAAAAGCTTTATACAAAATTACTAGAGGATGAATAAAACCACCTATGTCACTTACACATGTACTGCACACCCACAACTTCATACAGACCAGTTTCTGCATTCACCAGTGATTATCTGCAAATTTAACCCAAATGAAAGTTTTCATTTAAATTCATAAACAATTAGGTATGCTAAACATGTTTTGATTCAAAATGCACATTTCTAAATGAATTTTCTCCATACACACACACAATCCAACAAATGTTTATGCTCTGAGCTCAGAGCTGTGCCTGAAAATTAAGTTACTTGATTGTCTGTCACATTTTGTACTTCTCAGAATACTAAAACGCAGTTCTTTACCAAGAACTTTGCTAAGATCCAACAGGAAAAGATGCATTTATGGATATTTTAAGAATTGTTTTTAATTCTTTTTTTAAAAAAATACAGAGTTAACATGGAAACAGAATGGAATGAAATTCTGAGTCAGAATGTACAAACATGAAATGGATCATGAATAGACACGTGTGCCCCTCCCTACCAGCCAGCTGAATGCCACACTGACAATGGGATGAGCCCTTACTCTTGTTCTTCCCCTTGAAATTGCCTGACTTTAAAACCAAAGGCTGAGATCCTGCAACATGGGCTCTGATGGATAACTTTTCAATGGTATTGCTACTGACATGATACACAACCATGTTAGAAAATTGTGACAATGTACAACAGGCCACCATGAAAAGTGAGGACATTCTTCCAGCTGACCCATGGCTTTTCAGTGTCCTATATTCTGGATTACCAGCATCCCATGGCTCTTTTGGAGGTCACTGCCCCCCTCCTTGCACTACCATTGCACAAGCGCAACCTGTCCTACAAAGTGCCATACTGTTATGCATTGTGACCATTGCACTCTGTCCACCTTGCTCACCCCATTTGTGCAATAGTCTCCATGGCAAAGCTAAAACAATGCTCTCCTCCTGGGAACACAACTTTGCTTGCATAGTGCCACAGTTCTAAACTTCCTAACTGTAAGTTGGTTTATGACATCATAAATTCCCAACAGGATGCCAGCTGAAGTTTCAAAGCAGCATGTCTGTGCTTTTCATAAAATCATTCTTTACTTATTTAAAAAACCTGTACTGAGGATTCAGGGGTGGAGAAATGAGTTGCTGATGTCACAGACACTAACCCGTACACACACTGGCACATGACAAATCAGTGTTATAAGAGGGAACAACTTTTTCCCAGGTTCACATTGACAGCCTGTAGAACTGGAAAGACAACAGAGGTGCCATCAAACTCAGGACTTGCACTACCATTAAGCAGACTAAGGCACCTGCCAGAAGAGGCACACACTGAGGGGCGGCTCCTGTTCTACACCCTCTAAACTAAACTACCCTGAGTTGTAGTGGAGAACCCAATCCCCTGCCAATGTTGACGTAAGATTCAACTACCTGTCCAGTCAACATCTGTAAATCAAACTGAGGGTGTTGGAAGATGCCATTTTCTTCTTTCCTTCAGGCAGCAAAACATCCTGGACTGACCCCGATCAAACAGCCTATATATCTTTGCCCTGAGATTCTTATCAACAGCCAGGAGGCAAAACAAGTCTTAGCTGTGATGCTTTTACGCAAGCTAACAGATCCCCACAACTGCAGCCAGCTAGCACAGCAGAGCCATCAGCATTCAAAATATTTGGCTCAGCCTTCAATGCTGTAAACATTGGCTCTATTGGGAGGGGAGCATTGGTGGAGTGACGAAATTTATGCTGGTAAGAACTAGGAAATGTCACACCAGAGCCTGGAATTCTTTGAGTGAGACACAGTATGTACAAAAAATGATTTTCTCTTCCACAGATTATGAACACTACTCCATTCCAGAAGGCACAATAATGAGATCCCAAATCCCTATTCAACACAGTTTTTCCCCCTGGATTAAGTGGGCAATGAAGCTAAAAAATCTTCGAATCTGCACCAAAACAACTCATAGGCAGTCACTGCAATATTGTACAGCATTTCTCCCTTTCATTACAAAAATGTAAAAACAAACAAAGCACACAAACAAAAAAAGACACACAATTTAAAAAGCCCCCATGAACTGGCTCTTTAAATAATCTCTAGGTGGCAGTAGGTGACAATAATATTGTCCACTCATGCAAGGAGCTGTTCCATCCTCCTTCTTGGATTCCTTTAGTTCATCTTGTAACAGTAGACTCCAAATTTCCCTGCTTTGGGATAGCCAAAGCTCCTGATACCAGGTTCTGGTGGGCCACAGTTAGACCGGGGAGAAGTGATAGGGTAGCGTACACTTCCATCAGCCAGCCAGCCAGCATCACACTGGTCCAAGCCCAGGAACTTCCATGCTGAATAGAGCTGGCCCACCTTGGCAATCTCAGCCTTGTCATCCTGGCACGCTTGCTTGGCTTCTTCTAAGGTAAGTTTCTGAGAGTGAGCCAGATAATAAACAGTCCCTGTTGAGAACAGAGCAGGGCAAAGAACATGTTATCTAGCCATTAAGGAATGCCAAAGACAGCCTGCACAATTTTTATAGCAGTGCTGAGTGCAAACAGCAGGTAGTTTTAGATTGGTGGTAAAGCATATATTTGTCAAGAAAAAGCTCCTAGGTTTAATCCTAAGCAGCTCCTCATAAGGTTGGGAAAGACACATGTCCAAGTAGACAATACTGATCTTACGGGACTAAAGTGTCTACATCAGTACTAAGGATGTCAAAATGCCAGATTTGATTCCTGCTTGGAAATCCATGGATATTTGTGAATGTATTATCCTAATGTACACAGTTGTATCTATTCTTCTTAATTTACACATTTTAATACCATTTCCTCTGATGCTTCACATTTAGTCAAGCACTTTTACTTGAATACCATTCAAAGAAAGAAAAATGAAGGAGTTCAGTGACACAAAATCCAAAGACACACATTCATTAATAGTCTCTCAGACTGGGAACAATAGAAATACTTTTAAAGTCTGTTAATGCGAACTTCTCCATCTCTATTCGATATAAGGCAGATTCCTATGTTCCTATGAGATCTGTTTCCATAAGCTGGCTCTAGTTGGTAGTCTTCCCCAGCCAGGCACTTCTCCAGATATTTTAGATCAGAGGTGGACAAAGTTTGGCCTCTTAGGGCTCTATTTTCTGCCTCCCCCCCCCCGGAACTCCTCACAGGTCAAAAAATCTGCATGCCCCAAAACATCTGCTGGGTGGGCACATTTTTGCCCCTCACACTTTTTTGGTCCTCCTTTATGCCAAGGAAAGGCTTTTTTAAAAAAACAGGAAGTGACTTCCAGCTCCTCCTTTTTGCTAAAAAGCCTTCTCCTGAGCCTAGAATGGTCCAACAGTTGCCTTAAAACAAGGCAAAGATGTCCCCCATACCCGTTAGATGGAATTTGGGGCAAAAAAAATGGATTGTGGGGAGAGAAGATGTGTTCTCCAAGGCTTTCTAGGAGACTAATGTGGCTCTTAGCATCCCACAGTTGCCCCTGTGTTTGCAACAGCTCCCAGAATGTCTTACCCATGGTAATGTAGACTGGAGCCAATGGGAGTTATAGTCCCAAAGAGTTAGAGGGCACTTACTTTGGGAAAACTGACATATGGCTACTATTTCTAAACAGTCTTCAAAGATAGTACATTACAGTAGTTAATCTTGCATATTACTACAGCATGGCCAGCTTGCACCAAAACAGAGAGGAGATGTGAGTAGCTGCCATCCTCCATCCTTTTCTTGAAGTAACCTGGTGGTGGAAAGTTCTTGCTAACTATGACAGAACACAACCCACCTTTCAGAGCAGATGAAAAACAGAAGGCATCAAAGCGATGGAGGTTCTTATGGCGTTCTCCATAGCTCCGGACGCCTGGGGCCATGTGCTTCCCACCACAAGGCTCTCGTGGCAAAGTGATGGGGTACTGGACTGTGCCATCTGCCAGCCAACCTGCGTTACACCAGTCAAGACCCTCCATCCAGGATGTAAAGAGCTGCTCAAAAGAGGCTATGACCGCATCCTGGTCCTCACAGGACTTCTTAGCCTCATGGAAGTTGAGCATGTAGCGTCCATGGTGAGGCTGGTAAGGGAAGACCACCCCTAAATAAAAGACATCTGGTGAGTGGGTTCAAAAGGAAAATGCTTGGTGCTAAGGCAGGTGTGTGAATCCTCTAACAACCAAACCTTTAGTAAGGGTTTTTACTTGTTGCATCAGACTGGCCTCCCCAAATCTGGTGACCTAAAGATGTTTTGGACCACAAAGCTCAGAATTATCGACTGTGCATTAACAATGCTGGCTCAGTCAACAGGATGCAAATCCAAACAGAAAATCTGAAGAGTACCAGGTTTTGGAAGGCTACATGAGCAGTCTTACTGCATATGCACACGGCAAGAGAAATGCATATGTTGTTTTTGCTGTTGTTGTTGTTGTTGTTGTTGTTGTTGTTGTTGTTGTATGCCTTCAAGTCACTTCCAACTTGTGGTGACCCTAAGGCAAACCTATCATGGATTTTTCACAGCAAGATATGTTCAGAAGGGTTTGATGTTGCCCTTCTCTTAAACTGAAAGAGCATGATTTCCCAAAGTCACCTAGGGGATTTCTACAACCAAGTGGGGATTCAAACCCTGGTCTTTCAGAATCCTAGTAACAGTACATACTCAGTCCATGAGGCGTATACTCTTTAATCCAGCCTGCAGAGCCAATAAATACAACTTAGAGCCTCTTTCTGCCTCTGAAACAGAGGGTTTCCTGAAACCTCTGTTGTGCAGTTGAGATGAATCATATGGGATGTAATGTTTAGCCTGGAGAAGAGAAGGTTAAGAGGTGACATGATAGCTAATCACCTTTCGTATGGCTGCTGCCAGAACAGAAGTTGCCAAGAACTGAAATTAGAAAATTGGTGGCAAAAAATTATAGAACATATAGTTAATGGAGAATCTTGCAGATAACATGAGAAAGTTAAAGGGCCAGGGAGATCATGTGTCATTTATTGAGAAATGGCTTCCCCTCACTGAATAGGTTAGTGACAATTCACAACAGTTGAAACCTTCATCCTACCATGCAGATTTATGGAAGGATGCATTATGTGATGACCCAGCTGGGACCCAATTAACGTAACACACAACTCACTTGTCATTTGGGTAACTTTCTTTTCTTCTTGATCATATCTATGAATTGTTGTTTTGTTATTTGGCTGGTGAATTTTGAGGTTGATTGCTATCAGAGAAACTTATGACTATGTCAAAATGTTGATTTGCACCCATGTTTAACTTTGATTAAATAAATTGTAAAAAAATTTTTTAAAAGTAATAAAAAGGCTAAGAATGAAAAAAATATATATAGGCTTCTGGTCTGATCCAATAGTTCTCTCAGCAGCCAAGGAAGCCAGTGAGATTCTTGGTTGCATCAATAGTATGGTGTCTAGATCGAGGGAGGTAATGGTACCACTCTATTCTGCATTGGTTAGGCCTCATTTGGAATACTGTGTCCAGTTCTGGGCACCTCAATTCAAAAAGGATATCAACAAGCTGGAGCATGTCCAGAGGAGGGTGACCAAAATGGTGAAGGGTCTGGAAGCCATGCCCTATGAAGAGCGGCTTAGGGAGCTGGGGATGCTTAGTCTGCAGAAGAGAAGATTAAGAGGGGACATGATAGCCATGTTTAAATATTTGAAGGGATGTCATGTCGAGGAGGGAGCGACCTTGTTTCCCACTGCTCCAGAGACTAGGACAAGGAGCAATAGATTCAAGCTGCAGGAAAAGAGATTCCACCTGAAACTCAGGAAGAACTACCTCCCCAGGCAGTTGAATATGCTGCCCCAATGGAGTGTGGTGGAGTCTCCTTCTTTGGAGGTTTTCAAGCAAAGCCTGGATGGCCATCTGTTGGGAATGCTTTGATGTGTGTTCCTGCATAGCAGGGGGTTGGACTGGATGGCCACTGGGGTCTCTTCCAACTCTCTGATTCTATGATTCTCTCCTTTTGCCCATGTGCCTCACACTTCACATTCCACCATCTTTCACATGCTGTCTTACACACAGATACCACACACACACAAACTGCAATAAGCCTACATGAACTTCTATATGACAGTTTAAAACAGAGGTGGGCAACCTGTGAACTTTCTGGATTTTGTGGCACTGATGGACTTCAATTCCAATCAGCCTAAAGCTTCATAGCCAACATTGAGGGGTGAGGGGAACTGTAGTCCAAAATCTGGATGGCCACAAGTTATTTAAAACATGTCTCCAAACTACAGCTCACATGTCGTTTTTAATGCATTTTGTAAATAAAAGAGTCATATCCAAGAAAAAAGTTGTTTGTCTTTCTGTGTAGTCTTTAAGCTTCAGTTCTAGATAGAAAGCACAGACATTAAACCTTTAAAGGCTTTGGTGCCATCTTGTGGCCAGACAGAAATATAAACTCTGGATAGTTTCAGGTAATCTGCCCAAGCTTCTAATCTCTTTCTGTCAGGAGACCAAAGTAACTTCTTGGCATGCATATCTGTAGCCTTCACTGCAATTTAGGCAGAGATGCGTAGTGATACATCTTGACATAAAGTCACCCATCACAATAGCCTCCATAGCTACAACCCCAACGTAATCCAAATATTAGGGCACTTCTGTTGACTCAGATTGACAAAAGACTTTTGGAAGATTTCATTTCCATCAGGACTCTTCCTAGGCTATGTCAGATCCTATTGCTTTAGAGAAGAGAAACCAACAGGAGTTCCAGAAGTCTTACTCCTCCCACCTGCTAGTTGGAGTCTGTATTGCAATAAACCCCATCTACCACTGCCTGTCCCCAGTAGAGCAAGATATTACAATACCAAATCCCATCTCTAGCCTCCTGCTGCCATCTGCTGTTTGGAATCTTTATTGCAAAACAGACAAGTTGCTCGTGTTGAACTTACAGTACTATAATATTCTTTAATCCCCATGTTGAGAAGCAAACATGGGCCATATGAGTGTTGCATACTAACCCTGACTAAAGACAAAGACACTTCATCCTACTTGATGCTACCCTCCACCCATGTATTTACACAAAACAGTGATGGATATATCTCTGGTGACAGCACAAGACAACTCTTCCAGGGCACCCCCTAACCAATCAGATTCTGTTCAAGTTGTGGAGAGAGCACAGCTGTACCTAGCTGCCAACTGTCTGATATTGTGCAGCCTACAAGAAAGTGCTGTGCAAGTATGTACTGGGCACTTCTTTGAGCAACACCAAAAAAAGTACTTGCATTCGTATAGTCCCTAGTTACGTGTGCATGTGCCTTCAAGCAACTTATGGAGACCCCATGAATTTCATTGTTTTCTTAGGCAAGGAATATTCAGATACAGTTTTGCCAATTCCTTCCTCTGAAATACAGCCTACAGCCCCTGGTATTAGTTGGTAGTCTTCCATCCAAGTCCAAGCCAGGCTGACCCTACTTAGCTTCCAAGTTTACACAGAATCTCATGCCTTTAGGGTATTTAGGCCTATGTAACACCAATATAAGTTGGCCTCTTGGTTCTCATGGATTTGAGAGTAGTTTAAGCTCCTACAGAGTAAAAAATTTCAAAGGAAGGAGGCTTCAACCCCTCTCCCTCAGCTTTCCTTATCTTCCTGAAGAAAATGTGGGAATGATGCAGGGAAACTTGAAAAGAAAGCCAAGGTCTCTTTTTCATGCTGATAAGAACTCAGGAGGTTTATCAGTCTTCTGTTTCTACTCAGAGTTATAAAACTGATTGTTTTGGAAATCTAGCACTAGAACATCAAGAAAATAACAATATGTGCCTCACAACAATAATATCGTGCAAATATGGGATTTGGTAATAGGTGTGCAGAATTCCTAAATATCTGTTTGCATTTAAAGAAAAAGAGGTTGAAAGTATACAGGTTGTTGCTGCTGTGGGCCATCAAGCCATTTCTGACTTATGGCAACCCTAAGGAGAGCCTATCACAGGATTTTCTGGGGCTGAGGGTGTGTGATGTGCCCAAGGTCACCTGTGGATTTCAGTGGCCAAGCAAGGAGTCAAACTCTGGTCTCCAGGATTGTAATTCAATGCTCAAACTATTACACCATGCTGGCTCTCCAGCACACAAGTTACTAGTCCTTAATGATGTGATGACATAATTCTACTGCACAGATCAGTCTGACTTGAGTGACAGAGTGAAATCTCACACTTCCAGATGCAGGTGAGACATAGGCCCTTTTCACATGCTTTTTTTTTGCACGAGCGCCCCTTGAGCGTCGCATGAGTGGGAGCGTCGCTCCGTATGACGCACTCCCACTCGCGTGACGCTCACAAGGCTAAAGCAGGGGGCGCGCGCATGTTTTGATTTTCGGCTTTAAGCCAAAAATACTGCGTGCTCACGCAATGCTCACAGCGCCCTCACGCACTTACCTGTGTGCAGTGCTTCGGCGAACAGGGGCGGTTGCACTTCCTTCCCCCCGTGCAGCCTACAGCTCCCAGACTGTGCTGCGGAAGGAAGGGGCGAGGCGCGAGTGCCACGGTCGTGTTACAAGGAAGGCGATGCGGGAGGCAAAAAAGGCTGTCATTAGCAGCTTGCGCAAGTGGCTGCTCATGCAAGCGCCGCTCCCCACTGCCACAACGAAGTAAGGTGAGAAAAGGGCCATGCTATTTTTAAAGATTCCTATTTTCTTTAAAAAAAGAGTCCTGTTCCTTAATAGTAAAACTGACAAAAAGGGACATTGGAGAGCCTAGCCATCCTGTTCCTTGATATGTTCATTTTTGGCTTCCTCATCTTAATAGCAGAGCACTTGAGAAAAGTAATTTCATCATCTCTGCAGCCTATTTTACCATCTCCCACCATCAATGGTCTTTGCCCTTCATTCTGTTGCAGGTCTAGTTCAGCACTGGGCATCTTGTGACTCTCCAGATCTTTTTAGACTACAACTTTCAACAGTTATGCGCAATATTAATCAACAGTGAAGGATGACGAGTGATATAATCCAACAGCATCTAGAGGCCCACACTTTACCCACTTCTGGCCTACCTTTGCTTAAGCCCAAGGTTTGTGATGTTTTGAATTTCAAACAGGGTGAGCAATGGTAGGGATTTGGAGAGCTGAAATCCAAAACATTGGGAGGAACAGAGGTTGAAAGCCACTGGCTTAAGCCATTTGTGAAAGTATGTTGGTGCTCATCAGAAATCAAAGGTAGAACTGAACTGATTTTTCAGGCCATGGTAGGAAAGGCTTCTTCACTGCTCCCTCTCTTTCTTTACCCTTCAAATTCATTCTGCTTTTGCTTCTCCCAAAGAAGAAGAAAAATGCCATGACTCAATTGATTTGTGTACTATAGAAGAGCCTTCTCTAAGTCAGTCTCCTCCAGATATGACAAGGATGAAAGTCCTATCATTCTCAGCCATAACTGGTCATGCCGGCCAGATTTTATAGGAGTTGCAATTCAAAGTATGAAGAGCATATCAGACTGGAATAGGCTTTTCTGTATCAGACTGGCTGGGAAATACCAGGACCTGAAGTCCAAAGAAGCGAATATTTGGAGCTCTGGTCTAAACTAACAAGACTCTATCTTGGCTCTCCACTGGCCCCTGTTTCTTTTTTCCAACATGGATACCTGAGACCTTTCCTCCTTTGACTAAATCTGCAATCAAACATGGGACCAGGACATGGCCAGGCCTACTAGTGCGAAGAGTGAGGTAAGCATGCTCCTCATGCTGGCTAGAAATGAAGGGAGTTTCTGTCCATTACATCTGGAGCAAAGAAGGTTAAGGAAGGCTGATCTAGAAGTTGGTTACATCATTTCCTAGGTGCATAACTTGAACTGATGCTAAATCTCTGTATTCACCTTTGGACTACAGTTCTCAGCACCTGCAAGCAGAATGGGGAAGGTTCCTAAAATATACTTTAAAAAAAAATCTACCCTAGACAAAGCTTTAATCAATGGAGCTCTTTCTACAGCATCATATCACTAACCTTGCAACTCTAGTTCCACAGTCCCACTCTCATCTTCCAGCCCATCAATGACCTCACAGCGGTACCTGCCTGCATCACGCAAGCGCAGGTCATTGATCACCAGGGACACTTCATGGGGAGCTGACCGCTGCAGGCGTGTGCGTCCTCGGAAGTCCCCAAAGCTGCGATGTTTTGACCCAGAAGAAACCAGCACATCAGCGTCTTTGGTGTTGTCCTCCCTCAGCTTGGACCACTTGATGCGGATCATGCGTGGAGTGTCCAGTTTGGGTGAGTAGTAGTAATGGCAGGGCAGGGTGACGTTAGCACCACGAAGGGAGAAGACAGCATCTTGTGAAGTCTCAACCATCAGCCTCATGCCATTAAACTGAACTAAGAAATAGAGAAGGCAGAGGTCAGCGTGGCCAAACAGATAGGGAAAAAACACAAGCATCTCCCACAGAGATATTCTGGACTGAGAGGACACAAACACCAAGATCTTCTCTCAAACCCACCAGCCTTTCCATTTAAAACTTTGCCACATCAAATTGAGAGGAATCTTTTAAAAAAACAAAAAGAGGGTGATGTGTTAGTACATTTATGTGGCACTGTGTGCAGAACTGAGCTTCCCAAGAATTTCACAGCTTCCACCATTAAAGGGCATGTCTCTCGTCCCCACTGCTGTAAAAATAGGCTTGAATAGGTGCAAGAATGGTATGCTAAAGTCTAAGAGAGGCAAAGCAAGAGGGTGTCTTATCTGTAAGCAATTTGTCTGTACCAAGAGATGGCAGCTGACCTGTTTTGGATGAGGTTGCTTTTTCACTGGAAGAACAGAGTCATATCCTGGGAAGTGCTAGTAGATCTTTGGAGGCTCAAATAATCTCATAGTACAAAGCAATTCTGATCATCTAAGACTGCTGCTTGAGCTATGGGACTCTCCTTCCAAATTTCTTCATTGTCTGTCTGTTAACAAACTCATTATTTGGGTTTACATCAGTGTCTTCCAGATGCAGCTGTCCTAAATGGATCAGGAACATGCAACACAGCTCAACTGTACACACACTCACACACTTCCAAATCCAAGTGCTGCTTTTAAATGGCTAGAAGCCCAGCTACCTTAAGGACTGCTTCTTCCTACAGAAATCAATGCGGGTATATGGCATCTACTCAAATGCCCCTCTTTAGATTCCTTTTGCTTTTATAACAGAGGTGAGCAAATTCATAAAGTTAAGACAGCCTACATACCCTGGAGGCACTGTCATAATTTTCTGCTGCTGAGATCCTCCAGACTGTCATAAATGTGAGGGAAAAAGCAAAATAAAATGGAAAGCGGTTGGATACTCATGTCTGGTTATTAAAACAAGGTGGCAGGTTGTGTGATTTTGGTGTTTGTTTTTGTTTGTTTGTTTTTAATGCTAAAGAGTACCAGAGGACTCTGTGACCTACTCAAAAGTTGAACTGCCACTCCTGGAGGCTTCCAGAAGAGGCAATTCACCATTTATTCCTTCTGGTGAAGTCTGCATTTTGCCCAGCCTACTTTAGTGGCTGGATGAGCAGAGAACCAGAGCAGGACCTCTTCAGTTGTGGCGCATTGAATTCTCTCACCTGCTTTGAGAGGCATTTGCCTGGTAATTTAGTATTCACATTTTAAGGAAATATATCCCTACAATATCTAACTGTCACTTCTATGTCTGTGCACATGCCTTCAAGTCAGCTGTCGACACCATGAATTGCATAGAGTGTCCCTTGCCTGAGAAAATCCTATCACCTCGAGAGAGAGAGAAAACCCTTAATAACTGGGAAGAAAGGATGGGCGAGAGAAATGGAAGACATCGTTAGGTAACCGACCCTTCCAATTAGCAAGTGCATGAACAGTGCTTTTCAAAAACAAAGTGGAGGTGCAGATTACCATCATCACCCCAGTCTGGATCAGGAGTTTGTGTGTGTGTGTATATATGTGTGCATGCACACATATGCCTTCTAATCATCTGCTGATTTATGGCAATACCTTGAATATGATAGGGGTTTTTTAGGCAAGAAGACTCTGGCCCTTTTCGCATGGCATTTTCCATGCGAAAGGGCGCCTGGAGCATCGCGCGATTGTGAGGAGCGATCTGAACGACGCACTCACAATCGCGCGACACTCCAGGGGCCAGCAGGCACCGATCACGCACCTTTTCATTTTTGGCTAGAAGCCGAAAATGGTGCACGATCACACATTGCTCCCGGGCCCCGCATGCACTTACCTGACATGCAGAGCCTCTGGAGCCACGCCGGTCATGCTTCCTGCCCCAGCACAGCCTGGGAAAGTCCCAGTCTGCACTGCGGAAGGAAGAGGTGGGGCTCTCATGCGAGCAGGCAGCTCGTGCAGAGCCGAGGAACCCCAGACATGAGAGCCTCTCATCAGAGGCTACTTGCATGATCCCTGTACCCCATTGCCAGAAGAAGGTAAGGTGCAGAAAGGGCCTCAGATATGGTTTGCCATTGCCTTCCTCTGAATTATAACCTATGGCACCTGGTATTTCCTGGCACCCTCCCTTCCAAATTAACCAAGCTTAGCTTCCAAGATCAGATGGGATCCAGTACTTCCAGGGTATGTTGGCTGTCATCTTGTGGTTAGGGAGATTGTAACCTTTTGCCTTCTGCTGTAATCTTACTGCACACTGAAAGGACCTCCCATGCTATTTGCACTGGAAAAAAAGCAGCTATTTGCTTTTTCCTTCAACAGAATTGGGGGGAAATGGTGGGTCAATTGAACAAAACTGGGACTACAATGGGAGGCAAAGGGTTAAAAGCTCTCCCATCCCCATGTCTAGGATCCTGATTTGGATTAGAGTTATATTTTTATTAACGTTATTTTAAAAAATAGCAACAGTACGAAACATGAACTTTTTTAAATCTAAACAGCAACAGAGAAGCTTCATTAGCCTCAAGATTCATGGGAGAGGAAAGAGAAAGGTTAAGACAAGGGCAGCTTCTGTTGAGGCGCAAATAGCAGGCTTAGGAGAGGGGACTTTTGCTAAGATCATGGCAAGGAAAGAGTTAGATTTCCCATCAGCCCTAGACACACTAATCAATGATGAAAGTTGGCATAAATATCTAGAGCTCCTCAATTGTTGGAGAGCCAAATGTCCACCATCCTTGTGTTGAAACCAACCCTACCTCCACCCCAGCACTGTTGTTGTTGTGTGTTTTCAAGTCATTTCTGACTTATGGTGCCCCTATGGTGAACCCATCACTGGGTTTTCTTGGCAAGATTTATTCAAAGAGGGGTTCATTTTGTCTTCCACTGAGGCTGAGAGGTTTACTTGCCCAAGGTCATCCAGTGGGTTTCCATGGCCAAATGGGGATTCAAACCATGGTCTCCAGATTCATAGTCCCATGCTCAAACTCCTACATCATTCCAGTTCTCCTTCCCAGCACAGCAGTTCCTTTTCCTTCTTCCCATCTGCTTCAAGATAGCCTTTTTTTTTCTTCTTGTAGTGAGTTGGGCCGCTGCCACTAGGCAGATGTGTTCTGGAGTTTTTGTTCGCATCATGGCCAAATGTTAAAAGCTATCCAGTGGCAAGAAGGGGTTAATTTGTATCAGGGAGCATGTTTGATATTTTTTGAATTAGCTTGGCAGTTTGAGGCTGGGAATAGATATGTTGGCTGAGAAAAGACTGGGTGACTGAAGGTCCTCTTTCAGCAACTAGCTTAAGACAATTCTCCATAACCAGTGGTGATGAGGAGAGATGGGTCACACTGGCACACTTTGATTTTTCTGCCTTCTATGACCCTTAGGAGCCTGTCTTCCATCAACCTCACCCTGAAGGGGGTGCAAACCAATCCACAGGCCCCATATAGCCAGCAAAGAGGAATGTGATCAGTGACTGGGGCAATCTAGGTAGAATTGGCTGCTTACAGACCACGCTCTACTATTGGCTGTGAGGGGATGCTGGACACCATCTGCAAAAGCGCTACAATGTTTCTCTGCTGGGTACCACCTACTGGATCCTTGACCACCAATAAACTTATTGTCAGTTTTCATCACGAAGTGAATGCTTGAAGAGGCTTGGAACTGCAGCCATTTCTAGAAAGAACACATAGCCATAACTTACCTTCTCCATTGCTATCTCCATCTCCTCTGTCGTTCATGACTCGGTCATAATAGAAGCCATTGTAGAAGGGGAGACCACAGTGGCTGCTGCCTGTCTGCAGCAGCATCACAATCAGAGGGAAGAGCATCACTTGGAGGAGATTCCAGGACAAAAGCCTGCCTGTCAAAGGAGGGAAAAGTGGATTAGCTCTTTATTTAAGGCATTTCTATACGGCATCAGAGCACAATGGTTTTGTTAAATGTTTTAACAATGGTTAAAAACATTTAAAAGTCAGAGAGTGTATAACTACATTAGGGGTCTGTGAACCTTAAGAAAGGAAAGTGCAGGTCTGAAAGTTGCCCATTCACAGTCAGTACCTGATGCACATGTGGGTATGTGCCTTCAAGTCACCTGCCAATTTATGGTGACCTGTTGAATTTCATCAGGTTTTCTTCAGAATGGAATACTCAGAAGTGTTTTTGCCAGTTTCTTCTTCTGAAATATAGCCTACAGCACCTGGTATTCATTGGAGGTTTACCATCCAAATACTAAACAGTACTGATCCTGCTGAGCTTCCAAGATCAATGGGATCTGGTGCCTTTAGGGTATTTAGGCATCTGGACAGCAGACTAAAATGGCTATATGTCATCTGGTCCCAGTCTTTCCCAATGCATTTCCATTGAAATGAAAGTAATTACTGATTGATTTCCAGCTGCTCTTACAAACCATTGGCCAAGATCCTGAATCATCAGCTGTCAGTATGATTACAAAGGAGCTCGGTTATCACAGCTACTTTGGCCAAGGCCACCACACACACACACACTCATTCACACAAAGAAATCCACTTCTAAAACCAAGCAATGCCTCAACTAAAAGGTTTTAAAGATTGGGATGACTGGAAATAATGACTGCAGAACTCACAATGAGACAAGCACCAGGAGAAACCCCTTGGGGTCCTGCTGCAGCTGCTCGCCGCAATATGATCTAGAACTGGGAGAAGACTTCACTCATTTTCATCAGCAGTGCCTTGGAAATGCTGTGTGGCTTAAATGGTAGGTTTTTGGGTCTCTATCAACCATAAATTTGAATCCCAAAAGTTACAAGATCGTAAGTCCAGCTTATGATCTCATAAATATTGAGCAGGGTGCCAGGCAATGCACCTGCAAATGCACACACTTCATTCTTCCACTCATCTTCAAATAACAGGAATGAAAAGTGTTCAACTCTGGCCCGATCTTCTCTCTGCCGATTATACAACTGTCTGAAACAGCAGGAAGCAATGTCTTCTTTCCTACAATTATGAGATCTGTGGTTTTATTTTAAATGCATTCAGTTCATAGCCCTATGTCCACTTTCTAAGGAGTAGCTCCTGCTGAACTCAGTGGGGCTATTTCGGTGTAATATGATTGTGCTGAGTGATTGGTATGTTTCTGTGTGCCTTCAAGTTGCTGGTTGACGTACAGTGACCGCGTGAATTTAAAATGTTTTTCTTAGGCAAGGAATACTCAGAAGTAGTTTGCCACTGACTTTGGGCCTTTCCACACTACGCTACATTGTTGTAGCACCATTATTCCACTTCCAACATCCTGTGGAATTCTGGGGTTTGCAGTTTACTAAGACCAAAGATCTCTCTCGCTGAGGATTCTAAATGCCCCTCTCTAAACTGCAAAACCCAAGAATAATAGCACTATAGCTGTGTAGTGCAGAAAGGCCCTTCCTCTCAAATATAGTGTACAGCATCTGGTCTTCTTTAGTGCTTTCTCGTCCAAGTACTAACCACAGCTGATGCTGTTTACCTTCCAAGATCAGATGGAATCTTGTGCAGTATTTAGGACTGGACTGAAACTTAAAAGTCTCTGCAAACACCTGACTAACCACCAGAGGGCACCTTATGCCCATCAAGTTTGCTGTGAGCAACTTTGCTCAGGAATTTGACTTGTTGGCCTTCTTGGTTAGACAAAGTTTATAACCTCCTTTTGAAGCTGTCACTGGCCTGCCCAATTTTTTCCTTTCCTTCTTCCAATGGAAGGCATCCAGCTATTTTCCATCCTTGCCATGCATTCCAGAAATTCAGGCACTCAGCTTCATACTTACTTTTATTTCCAAGGTTACCTCTGAGCCATGCCCATCTCAGAAGAATACAAAGAGCAGAGACCAGGGCCATTTCCACACTACGCTTTTATAGCGCGATGATTCCACTTTCAACCTCCTATGGAATCCTGGGGTTTGCAGATCTGCAAACCCCAGGGTTCCATAGGAGGTTGAAAGTGAAATCATTGCGCTATAAGAGTGTAGTGCGGAAATGGCCCAGGCTTTCCTGCTGCCCTCCAGATGTGATGGACAACAACTTCCATCTACCCCAGCCAGCACAATATCCAAGGCAACACAACCAAAGGGCACAAACCTGGAGTTTTATATTTCTCCTAATCTCCAAATTGGGTAATAAATTAACCGAATTCTCTCTCTCTCCCTCTCTCTGTGTCCACTTGCCTTCAAGATGACTGCTGACTTAGGGTAACCCCATGAATTTCATAGTGTTTTCTCAGGCAATGAATACTCAGAGGTGGTTTTGCCAGTTCCAGCCTCTGAAATATAGCCTGCAGAAGCTGGTATTCATTGGTGGTCTCCCATTCAAGTACTAACCAGGGCAGAAACCTGCTTAGCTTCCAGGATCTGGTGCCTTTAGGGTATTCATTTAGTGTGCTTTGGTAAAAACAGAACCACTAAAAAAAAAAAGCAAAATGTGAGATAAAGACATGCCCTGGGAAAACGAAGGTTTGTTTTGCAGAAGTGCAAAATCAAGGTAGAATAAAAGGGGTGGTCTCAGAACAGCCTAATGAAGATTTAGTGGCCACCAGAAGGGCAGGCACAAAACCCAGGGGTAAAAGAACAGAGTATCTTGGAACAGGGGAGAGCTGAATGAAACTCTAAATGTGTCATTCCATGCTGTTGTTAGTATATCAACTGTTGTTAGTCTGTTGTTAGTATACCCACACACAGTGGAGTAGAGACTCACATTTCTTTAAAAGCAGAATTTATGGTGTTAAGACAGAAGAGTGTTCAGAAATCTCAAGTAAGAGAGAATGTTTACTTTCAGACTGGGGAAAAGTGAAGACACACTTACTTTTCAAAACAACCCTCGTATTTTTTCTGCATAGACATGTTTACTCAAAAATAAAAGTACAAATAGTACAATTCTTGGCAAATTTACTCAAACACTGTGTGGTGTGGTTGTGTGCCTTCAAGTTGTTTCCAAGGTCATTTCCGCACTATGCTCTGCTGGTGCGATTATTCCACTTTCAACATCCTATGGAATCCTGGGGTTTGCAGGCCGGTCCCTCCCTAAACTGCAAACCCCAGGATTCCATAGGATGTTGAAAGTGTAATAATCGCGCCAGCAGAGCATAGTGTGGAAATAGCCCAACTTATGGCAACCCTAAGGCAAATCTATCTTGGGATTTTCTGGGGCTGAGAGTATGTGATGCACCCAAGATGATCCAGTGGGTTTCCATGGCCAAGTGGAAAGTGAACCCTTGTCTCCAGGATCATAGTCCAAGGCTCAAACAATGACATCACATTGGCTCTGAAGTGCCACAGAGTTTCATAAAGTGAGATCTCATAGAAACGGACACAGAACTGCTGCCTAAACATGCAATCTACTCAAAAGCTAGACCCCCTTATTTCGAGAAAACAGGGCACAGGATTATGCAGTAGGTCTCTGTTCCAGGCATGCGATTCCCTAGAAATTAACAAACAGAGGTTTTTAAGCTATAAAGATTCTATAGCTGCACGCTTTCCTAAGTAAACAGGGGGTTGGCTTAGAGGACCTTTGAAGTCTCTTCCATGATTCTATGATGGTCAGTTCAGAGCAATGAATCAGAGAGAAGGAGAATAGGCAACCTCCTCCCACATGAAAGAGCTGCTACATCTCAGTGCAAGAAAAGGCCAAACTGTTAATCTGCCCATGTAGATGCATTGGAAACTGGGAAGATGAGGACAGTGAATCCCACAGAGATGCATCAGGGCAGCCTCATCGATGGGCGGGTTTGTGTTTGCACTATCAGGCAGAGTGAGGACTAAGACAGCAGATGTGGAAGCGGTGGGACGGCAGACCCTTGGCTCATCCTTCCCGTTGGAGGGCCAAGCAGTGTTCTCTAAGTAGAGTTTGGAAAAGTTCCGTTTTGGAGAACAACTCCCAGAATCCTCCAGTCAGCATCTGCAAAGATTCACTATGAAATAAGAAGGAACATCCAGAGTTGGCCCCTGCAACCATAATCTAATGTGACAGCAAAATACAACTCCCTTGCACGGGGGTAATATATCCTGGGTTAGCGGGTCCTAAGAAAGCAGGGGATCAACAGTGCTAAACAAGAAAAAACAAACAGAGGCAGCACGGAATAATTCCCTCTTTCGACAAATGTCATGGCAACTGGAACCCAACCCTCCAACATGCGGGAACAAGTGGTCTCCATGGCAGTCAATAAACCATGCAATATCACAGTATCACAATTGTAGAATTCTATATAAATATGAATGCCTTTTATATGACTTCACACCATAGGAGGAGCCAGAAACACAGCACTGGATATGGGTGGGGAGGGGGGTGTAAGGCAGAAACAGCTCCATTTTTCATGTTCTTGGGCAAAGTCCAGTAAGGCAGCCCTCTTGTTCAAATCCCACAGCAATAAACCCACAATATGCACAATACTATTTCCGCAGTGCCTACTCTTCGACTGGATTCGGCCCCTTACCTCTTGGTATGAACACTGCCTGAAATGGTTTTCTGTATTACAGTTATATCACACTTATCTTCCCCAGAACCTCAAGAAAGTCTCCACAAGTCTTCCATTCACCCAATTTGTTATCTCACAACAAACCCTGCAAGGCAGGCGGTGCTGAAAAAGCAACTGATCCAAGTGAGTTTCATGGCAACGTGAGGCTTTGAACTTGTACCTCTCTGGTCCAACAAGCTAACTTGCAAAAGCGCTCTGCATTTTGAGATGACAAATACTAGGGTGATCAACAGATATTTCTGGGATTGGTTTCCAGATTACGCATGATACAAAATAAGAAGTCATAGCTGCTTCTATGTTCTTAGAAAATAGTTAAGTGGGAAATGAAAGACCCCTGGCCAGAATTGTGTAACTTAGATGAACAGGTGTAGGTGATTTCAAAAAGAGAGAAAGAAAGAGAGACAGTCTTCTACATTTCTGGCCACTGTCACTTCAGGAAGACCTGCTTGCAACCCAATCATGCTTCTGTCAATTGACTAATGTGTCCCTTCCTTTTCTTCTACAGTTTCTGCAATATCCTTCTTTCCTACCCCATCTTGTTTTTCCCAATTCCCACTAGAAAAATTCTCCTGCTGGGATAGGAAGACTCCCATTACAGGAAACTTCCCAAGCCCCCTCTCATTCACCCAACTTACAATGATACCCTTACAGCCTCTCCCAGCATAAAACAGTACTTGTTCTCACACTTCCTCTCTCCTACCTAAACAAGCTGAGGTTTCCTTTACAATCTCTCTCCCTGTCTAAACAACCACCGACTCCTTAAGAACACTTGGCCCATTCAAGCACAATGGGCCTTCATAAATCTAAATTGCAACACTGTTGGTCACCACACCTTCCCTTCCCAACAACATTCCGTCCCCAAATCATCATTGTCAATGGCTGCTGAAAGGATATACACTTTTAAAACATAATCAAACACAACTTATAAAAGAAATACCACTGTGAATGAATTGACTGTTATTTTTTCATGTAATAACAGCACTGAAAAGCAAAATTATATTTTGCAAATGTAAGCTTGGATTTGCTTCGGATTGTGCTTCCCACAGGCTGAAGTGGAGAGACACTGTGCCGGTCTCAGTAAGCCCTCTTTTGTCAGGAAAGAAGAATTCAGGGGAAGGAGACCCACCTTAATCAGTCCATCTTTACCTTCAAGTCCTAAAGGAATCAGATATGTTTCTCACAGACACTAACAGAAATATTTCAAGTCTCCAAAGTTCCTTTTTGTTAGCCACAACTCTAACAAGGATATATTTTAGGTGATTCATGACATACATCTGGTATCTAGAACAAACTTTTCTAAAGTGGTGTCTGACATTTAAAATATGTCCATTATGTAATATATATTTAGGTACTTAGATGGATGGAGAATACAGTCAAACCCAAGATAACCTCCTGAAGTAGATTTGCCAGAGTTTTCAATCCCAGTTTGTTTGACAACAGAACAAGAACACAAAGGCTCTCTCCCCGATCAAAAATTAGTCCATTGAAACTAAGTAGTTCTGGGGAGACATCTGTGGGTTGAAGGTTGTTAAATTTAGTTCTGGTTAGGAAAATCCATTCCTGTGCTGAGTGTGTGTTCTGGGAAGCCGTTTAACTCTACTGAGTGGTTACTTTTCAGTTGGTGGAAAGTTCTAATAAAAATTACAGTAGATCCCACAAGTCTAAAGTCTGCCGGAACAACTTGGCCTGAAGTACAATATACAAGACACCCTTAAGGCTGCCAACACAAGCACGCTTGCCCAAGCATAAGCCCTAATGAACACAAATAGGCTTACTTCTGAGTAAACATGCATGGGATTATGCTGTTAGTTACATGCAGCCAGTTCAGAAATGAAGAACGGGTCCCCCTTGTTGAATCAACTGAGGTGGGAAAGGAAAGGTTAAGGTATATGTCAACACAGAGCAAATCTCTGCTGAAAACATGTGGAGGGCCAAGACTAAAATGAGACATAAAATAATAGCAAACACGGTAATAAGAACAGATTTTTGTAGAAACCCAGTGTGTTTGAATGCTGGACTAGGACTCTGGGAAGCTAGGGTTTGAATTTCCACTCAACCATGGAAAATTCTGGATGAGTGTGGGTCAGTTACACTCTCTCATCCCTATGACGAAGGCAATGGTGAACCTCCTCTGAATATATCTTTCCAAGAAAACCCTAGGATAGGGTTGTAATAAGTCAGAGTTTACTTGAAGGCACACAACAACATGACAGACCTGAAGGAAGTCATATGTTGGCCTTCAGCTGGTGGGCTGGCACCCATTAGGACTGTGGCCAGATCTATGACCTAAAGAGCATCACTGCTGTCATGCAAATATGTGGCCAAAATTAATAAGTGGGTATCCAAAGGCAAGTGTGAACAAAACATGAATCCTAGGCCATTTCTGCACTAGACTGTTATAGTGTTACTATTCTACTTTCTGGGGTTTGTAGTTTACTGAGGCCAAAGAGCTCTCTGGCCGAGAATTCCAAAAGCCCCTCCCTAAACTGCAAAGCCCAGAATTCCACAGGATCTTGACAGTGGAATAATAGCACTATAACAGTCTAATGTGGAAATGAACTTAGCATCCCAAGATTCAAGGGTGATTCCATGTGCTTCTCCATCACATTCCATAAGATCTAAATTAGTGGCATTAAATAACGGTTGGAAGCATCTGAGAATGAAATCAAACTTAGATCTCAACTGATGCACACTTGATTTGTTGATTTAAAGATTTCTATCTCACCTTTAATTTTACAATTCAGGGTTTGTTACAAGCTGGTTAAAAATGCTGAGTTGGTTAAAGAAATGGTGTAGAAATGGGAGAAGACCCAGAGAGATGTCCTGTAGCCAAGAAAAACAATATTAGCAGGACTCTCTGAAGGGAGTAGCTCCACAAGCAGCTTATAAACAGAGTCCAAATGGTCAGAGCTATCCATGCAGAGTCCTTAAATTGACCTACAAAGAACAAAGACTCCGGTCCAACACTTACTTACATGGGAATAAGTCCAACTTGTTTTGGGACTTGCAGCCAAATCTGCATGCACTGGATTCTCTCACCAATTCTACTGGACCAGGAGAAAAATGCAGGAAGAGCGAATCCTTTCTATCTATTCAAATCACGTTTTTGTTCTCACAACGCATACACTGGAGTGAAATAGCTCCTCAGATCACAACTGGATGTACAGTACAAAGAATTTCATGGCAACTAGTGAACACCTACCTTCAACTTCATAAATATCCAGTCAGCAAACACGCTGTTTTAACAGTTCAAGATGATCTTGCAATCCCATTGCTGCCCTACTACAATCTATCAAGCAGCTGTGAGACTCACAATCTACCATGGTATGACTTTTTTCCAGACCCAACATTCTGTGAAATCGCCTCATGCTGTTTATTTTATTGATTGTGCTCTATTAATCTTCCTCTCCAACATCCCCTGTTCAGTGCAGAGATTAACTGTGGCATTGCTTTACCAAAATACAGCTCTCATTGGACTGGGGTGGCTGCTGCAAAGGAATCTCTTATCTGAACCCTCTGCCATGCCTGTGCCATCTCTACTGAAGCAAAAGCAGCCTTTCTGTGCTTTCAAACATGCCCTTGCCACCTTGCTCTGCTTATCTGCTTTCCAAGCTCTACAGTGTTCACTTCCTTTCTTAGGCCATTTCCACACAAGTCTGTTATAGCACAATGATTCCACTTTCAACCTCCTATGGAATCCTAGGGTTCCATCCGGCCCCTCCCGAAACTGCAAACCCCAGGATTCCATAGGCGGTTGAAAGTGGAATCATCGTGCTACAACAGACTTGTGCGGAAATGGCCTTAGGTGTTAGTTTGACCTTCCCATTCATGATTTAAAACGGCTTATTCAATCAACATGGGCACACTCAAGTCAGTGTGCAGAGGACTGCAGAATAAACCACATCCTCCATTAAAGTAAAGACATATACGTGTATTGTTGCTATTGTTACTTGTCATACAGCCAAATTCAATGGTGATTCTGTGAATGACAGATCTTCCAAGAGTCCCGGTCACCCATGCCCTGCTCAGGTCTTGCAAACCCAGGGCTGTGGCTTCCAAGACTGAATCAAGCCACCTGCAACAGGGTCTTTTTCTTTTCCCAGTGCCTTGCACCTCACCAAGCATTATTCCCTTATGGACATCCAGACATGGCTGTAGAATACTCTCCTCTTCCATGTCCTACCCACAGGTCTCCTTACCTGTTGAGACTTAACTCATGAATCAAATCAAGTGTCCGTCAGAGCGAAGCCAAATTGGAGGAATAATATAAGTGGTCAAACAGAAGAGCTTACTTGACACATTCTGGGACCCCTGGGCATCCCCCTGACTTTCACAAAGAGCGCAAAAAACAGAGGAGGTGCAGCGCTGTTTCTAATATCCATACTAATAACAATTATTTTGGAAGCTCTGGGAAAATGGCTGGAGGCATTTCTCTTTGCTAATCCTGGGCGATTTCCGCACTACACTGTTAAAGCGCTATGATTCCACTTTCAACATCCTATGGAATCCTGGAGTCTGCAGTTTAGGGAAAGTGGCTGGAGGCATTTCTCTTTGCTAGTCCTGGGCGATTTCCGCACTAGACTGTTACAGCGCTAGCATTCCACTTTTCAATGGAATCCTGGAGGCCCCTTCTTAAACTGCAAACTCCATTCCATAGGATGTTGAAAGTGGGATCATAGCGCTCTAACAGTCGAGTGCGGAAATGGCCCTGGTCACTGAGAAGGCTCATCTCAGCATCAGGACGCAAGTGTCCCCTCTCCCGCCCGATGTTGCGTTCCTATGGACTTTTTGGAACGACTCTCTCCTTCCCGTCCCAGCAAAATCTACCCACCTTTCGGGGGATGCTCGCAACCGGGTTCGCTCCCTCGTGCAAATCTGCACCGAAGTGCATGGACCCAAGGGCACAGATACCCCCCCCCGCCGCCCCTGGCGCTGGGTCCCCGCCGCCCGCCTCTTCTTCCCGGCCACCCTTCCCGGGCGAGGCGGCGCAGGATCCCCGGGGGGCAGCCCGCCCTCCTTTCTCCTCCCCGGCCTCCCGGCCCCGCGATCCCGGCTCGGGAGCCTTGTACCTGCCTGCCGGCGCGGGCGCGGGGAGCCTTTCCTTGCCGGCCGTCGGGCGAGAGGACGGGACGGGCGCCTGGGCTGATCCCTCTCTCCGCGGCGAGTGCGGCCGGGAGCCGAAAGTTTCGTGCGCTGTGGGGCGGGGGAGGGACCCGGAGGCGAGGGCGGCGGGCCGGGGCTCGCGGAATGAAGGGAGGACCGGCCCCTTAAAGACGCAGGCCCGCCCGCCAGCGGGGCAACCGGAAAAAACACCGAGGGGCTCCGCGGGCCCTTTAAAGAGGAGCCGAGTCAGCATCCCCGGGAGAAGGGCCGAGCGCGGACCAGGCTCCAGACCGCAGTTGGATTAACTCCGACAGACGGGGTTCACGATGCTCGCCCAATGCTTCATTGGGGGGGGGGAGATGCGTTCTGGGCGTTGCACTCCGAAAAAAAAAGATTAAGTGTGCACCGTGCATCCGATAAACTAGTCCATGCCCACGAAAGTCGAGACCAGGGATGTATGAAAGTCTTTTGCTCCAAGACTCAAGTCAAGTCTCCAGCTTCAAGTCTCAAGATTCAACTCCTTGAAGACAATTTTAAGCCAAGGCTGGAGACCAACTTTATACCCCAACCTATGTTCCAGAATTTCTGGACAGAGTCAAATAAAGTCAGTTTTAGCCATTTAAGCAGAGTCGGCCCTCCACATTTGCGATTTTGCCCATCTGCAGCTTTGGAAGTGGGGAATAGGATCCTTCTTACTCCCCTTTCCCAAAGAGTGTGCAGCTTTGAAAGTGGGGAATAGGATCCTTCTTATTTCCCTTTTCCAAAACTGGAGGATTTTTCATATGTGGGAAACAGGATCCTTTTTCCTTCCCATTACTGAAGCTTCAGAAGCTTTAGAAGGAAGGATCCTTCCTCCTCAAGCTCATTGCCTAACTCATGTGCCCTTCCCCTCTGAGAAATGCACCCTGAACTCTGAGAGCGAACCTTGTCTTCTGTGCTTAGGAAGACAATTGCAGCAGGGACAGGCTGCTGAACAAACCTCAAGTTTGCCTCAAGCCCCTTGCCTAACCCATTTGCTGTTTCCCTCTGACAAATGCACCCACACTTTGGGTTTCAGACAGATTGTCGTGTGACCAGTAGGCAAAAAGAGAGGGAAGCATTGCGGAAAGTCATAAAGTTTCTGGATGAATGTGTTATGTTACTGAATCAAAGACAGCAAGTCAGTCGCTAAACATATACAAGTCTCAAGTTGAGTAAAGTCGGTTCATCCTTTATTGCCAAGTCGAGCCAAAGTCGAGTCACTGAAATGACTTAAGTCTGACTTGAGTCCGAGTCAGCTGACTTGAGTCTACATCACTGGCCGAGGCATTGTTAAAGTAATAGTTGTGTGTCCAAATGTGGATCTTCCAACTTTCTCAGGCAGAGTCCTGATTGAGCCTCTGCCCTCCCACTTTTTCAGCTGCTTTTAAATGTCCAGATTTGACTCTCTTCCCATATTCCCCCTTTGTTCTCTGCTTACTTCCCTTGAACTGAGTTAAAAATGTAAAGTTTGCACTTAATTCAGCAGTGAAAGAGTACAGGAGAGGGTAGGATCTTGCCCTTCCCAGTGGGCTCAGGCAAAAGCAAACTCCTGCCTCCTCTCCTAGCTTGCCTTTTCTTTTTCACTGAAAACTTTTGACATCTTAACCACCTTATAGTGTTGCTTGGCTACAAGTGTCCCAGCTGTCATCTGTGAAATGTTGGAGGTTATGTAAATGGACACCCACTCCTGCCTTTTGGACACCCACTGGAGACAAATGGACACACATTATTTAATCAAAGAACCAAGAACACGCATTCAGATTAGAAGCTGCTAAAATACAGATTTGGAGAAATGACATTTCAGTAAAATCGAATCTCAATGCACATCAAATCACACAATTTGTAATATTTTTACAAGCTTCCAGTCTTTCCAAAAAAACTCTTAACAGCATCTCTGTCCCTGTACACTATGATGTGGAAAAGGAATTCTTCCTATGTTCACAAACCAGGGCTTAATTTCTAGGGGAAATGCCATGGCTCAAAAGTTTAAAGCTGCCTGGATCACCACCAATGCATATATTTGGCTACCACCAAATACCAAAGTCAGGATCATCCATGCCATCAGATTTCTATATATGGTTGTGACAACTAAACAGTGAAGAAAGCTGACAGGAAGAGAATCAACTCATCTGAAATATATGGTGCTGGAGGAGAATTCTGCAAAAACCACAGATTAATACAGCTGCTTGCAGTTTTGGAGTCTCCTTGGTGATATGGCTGTGAGGACAGTCGTGATGAACACCTGCATTTTCAGATTTACCTCTACCCTGCTGTGTTTGGGCTTCTCTTATTAAAAGCAGAAGAACCATGCCAGCAAGGAAGGTTTAGGAACATACTGTCCCTCAAGTTATTTTTGCTTGTCAAATGTGCCATTACATGCCTGGCCTGGTGACCTCTTTCTGCCCATGTGCCTTCCACATCATGCAGCCATCCCTCTGAGCAATTATCCCATGCTCACCATGTCCTGCTTTGAATCAGGAATTCATCCTGAATTCCATGAGCTAAGTGGCGTTTCAATATATTCCTCAGCGTCCATGTTTTGATGAGCGAATACCTAGCATGCATCAATCAGCCAAAGGATTCTGTGAACCTAAAGCACATGTCTACATAAAGTAGTTACATTCCATGTCAATATTACTGATTATTCACGTTATTGGAAGAAAGCGAGTATATTCGTTCCGTAGCAATTTTTGCTTACAAATGGAATCTGCAGCAAAATGTTAAATGGGAAATGCTTCTATTCAGTGTTCCAGTTCATCATGCCTTACATCAGGATATTCTGTTCTGTTTCTACTTCCTCCCTATCTAGTTATCTGCACTCCATTTCAGGACCTGTCAGCACGCTTAATCCTCACTTAGTTTTTTTTCCACTTAAGATTTCTGTCCTTCTGTAAATCTTGTGGTTCCTAGGAGTTTAAAATAACTCACTTTTTGTATATGGGTGGTACTATTTTGACTACATAAGGACCCGTCCTTGGAAAAGAAGTTTGCTAAATAATATAGAGCTGGGATCCATAGAAATAGATCTGGATCTACTCGTAGATCTTGCAGTGGTACGCAATACATTAGGAACGTAATAGAATCCTAAGAGCAACAACTAGAAAGTGGTTTTCTCTTGTATTGGCAAATGATCCACATAACTACGTCTTTCATTTCAAATACTTTTACATTTACCTGTACTTCTTCCCCCTTTTTTTCCTATCACAAAATACCAATTCAAAAGTGAAAGACAGAATCATAACGTAAAATTTTTGGATTCTGGAAGCACCCCTATTTTAATTGTTCTTCTTATATATCTTCTCATGAAGACTATTTCTAGAGCAAAAAAAAAATAGGATTAATCATCTGCAAGTTTTCCTGCATTTTAAAAAAATGCATTTTGATTTGTAGAGATCATTTTTCCCTTTTTTCTTTCCTTTCCTTTTTTTGTATCTTCTGTTTGCACATGTATCTAAAGAACAAACTGATAGCAGTTTTCACAGGATTCATGGGCAGCTGCGATAGTCCCTGTTTCAGGGAAAACGACACTCCTGGAGCATCATAAAGGCTAACACGTTTATTAAGGCATAAGTTCTACTTGACTGAACATAATACAGTGTTTCGAGGATTGAACTACAACTCTGAAGTCCAGGGTTCATATCACTGCTTAACCATGAAAACCCACTGGGTGACCTTGGGCAAGTCATACTCTCTCAGCCTCAGAGATGGCAAAGACAAACCCCCTTTGAACAAATCTTGCAAAGAACACACCATGATATGTTCACCTTTGGGTTACTAGAAGTCTGAAATTGACTTGAAGGCACATAACAACAGCAACAACATTCTTCTTTGGGAGTTCCTCAAACTCTTGCTTGAATGGTAAGGACAGGAGTACCCCATGAGACATGTTAGACTACAATGTCCACCATCCCCCAGGAACAGCCCTATTTGTATGGGATGATGGGAAAGGTTGTCTAAAACATCTGGAACATTCCAGGTTAGAAGCAGCTGTTGAGGCACAAATTCCTCTCTCCTGGCTGCTATTACTGCCTGCGGGCCTGAGGGAAGGGGGTTGGATGAGAAAAGGAATTGGAAAATTGTGTGTGCCGTGACCCCCTGGCCTCCTGGCCCTCTAGGCTGTCGCTCGGCATTGCCATTTTTGTTATTTTAGGATGAGGAAATAAGGCTTGAATCCAAGCAGACCCCTGGAAGCAGGAGGTGCACAAAGAAAACAACCTTTGATTTAAGGGGGAGGGGGAAAAACCTTTTTTTCCCCCCATGGCCAGTCTTATCCATACAAAGCAAAGTGTCTTCCTCTGAAAGTCACAGGGTCCCAAAGATTTTTTTTCCTCACAAGTGGGTGGAACATCCCCATCAGCATCCCACAACCACATCTGGAAACAGCTGCAAAGCCACAATCATTTTGAGCAGGGAGATGGGTCATGTTGGAAATTCTTCCTCTCCCAAATCCTTTGTGAATTTTGGAGTTCCAAATGGGTCTCCTAAATGTTGATTTTCTTTCCAAGGTGAGTTCAGCCAGGGATGGAGAAATTTGTCCATTTTGCTTTCATTCAAATTCAGTTTTTCTTTTCTTTTCACATCCTTTCCATTACATTTATGAAGGAGTTCATGAATTTTCCTAAGTTCTTATCAGAACCTAAGCAAACAACATTCTCAGTTACCTGCACTAGGCACATTCAGTGGGTATAAGTCTCTGATATTTCTGTATGAGATGCTTCCTGGGTGGAAAGGAGGAAGCCCAGAATTCCAACCATGGTGAGCCCAAGATATTTTGCTGCCTAAGAAAAAAAATCAGGTAGTTACCCTGTTTAATGTCACGTAAACAAGACAATTAGACTTATAGGTGAATCTTTTTTCACCATTTTTTCATGCACTGCTATGCATGATCCAATATTGTGATCATTGGAGACAAACTGACACAGGAAATACAACCAATAGAGGCAAAACCCAGACCATATCCACCCTGAGCACTTTCAGTCTTGTCCATACTCTCCAACTGTCTGAATTTGGCAAAGACAGTTCCAGACAATTCTGTGTCATCTCATTTTTTTCAGCTGATTTTAAAATGTGCCAGTTTCTCTCTCCTCCTCCCACTTTCCCCTTAACTTACTTAAACAGCTAAAAACTGCGTTCAAGGTGCAAAAGTAGTTTGCAGTCAATTAAGTCAACAGAGGGTAGACTCTTGGCCTTTTCTGTAGGCTTAGGCAAAAGCAAACTGTGGCAGCCTCTCCTAGCTTGTGTTTTCTTCCTCACTAATAACTTTTGCCATCTGGAGCCTACTCTGATGTTTCTTGGCCACATGTGTCCCTGTTTTCATATGTGAAAGGTTGGAGAATATTTTTTGTCTGATTTGGAAACATAGGTTGAGCCTTGTGACTATTGGGATGCAAGTCCACCTGGGAATATTAGGGCTCTCCAAGTAAGGCTAGAAAGGACTCCTGCTTGAAACCCTAGAGAGCCTTTGCCAGTCAGTGCTGACAATACTGAACTAGATAGTACAAGTGGTCTGACACAGGCAACTTCCTATGTTCCTAACAATGGGTCCATGCAGACATGTCACAAGCAGCCTCCAATGCAGGTGAAGAGGTAGCTGTTTTATATAACAAGTTAGATTATTTGTCCATGTAGTCTAGTATTGATGACTGTGGCCAAGAGCAGTTCTTCAGAGTCTTAGACAGAAGTCTTTTCCTGCCACCAGCTGTTACTCCATTGTTTTCACTAGTTAATTGAAGACCTGGAAGCAGTGTGCTGAGATCAGAAACATTGTGTTCTGCTATTAAAAGTGATGGCATATTTGGGGCTGACAGGAGTTTTTCTTTACTTCATTCAAGCCAGGGTTAGGTGGAAAAAGATCATCCTCTGGGCTTTGCCAGATTGCAAACTCCTGTGCAAATAGCATAGCCAGCATTGAGAGACTATGGCCCTTTTCACATTAAGGTTTCTCGCGCGAGCGGGGGAGGGTGGCTCGCGCAAGAAGCCTTCTCCGGGAGGCTGCCGCTTCCCCGCTCGTTCCTTCCGCAGGCAAAGGAATGAGCGGGGAAGCGGCAGCCTCCCGGAGGCGGCAGCAGCTCACGCATCCACCCCCCCGCGCGCGCGAGAAAGGAGGCTATCGCGTCCGTCCCCCCCGAGCGCGCCAAGCAGGAGGCTGCCGCGTCCGTCACACTCGCGTCCGTCGCGCTAGCGCCCCGCCCCACCCCTTCCTTCTGAAGGGGCGGAGGGAAGGAAGCGCGACCCGGCCGCCTCCCCGACGCTCCGCACAGGAGGTTAGTGCGTGCGGGCGCTAGGAGCGTTGCGTGAGCGCAGGTGATTTTCGCTTCGAGGCGAAAATCAAAAAAACCACGATTGCGCCGCTTCAGCCCCGTGAGCCTGGCGGAAGTGGGAGTGCGTCGTGCAGAGCAACGCTCCCACTCCCGCGAGGCTCACGGGGCTGTCGCGCAACAGAAAGCCCGTGCGAAAAGGTCTTATGGCAGTTGTATCCCAACAACATTTGGAGGGCTAGGCATTTCCCCAC
This sequence comes from Ctenosaura bakeri, assembly GCA_948474755.1. Classification (NCBI taxonomy): domain Eukaryota; kingdom Metazoa; phylum Chordata; class Lepidosauria; order Squamata; family Iguanidae; genus Ctenosaura; species Ctenosaura bakeri. The sequence goes on from CAOLHI010001966.1 coordinate 67,963, forward strand.
TCCTGATTTACAGTCAGCCTTCCACATTAGCAGGTTTCATTTTTGCAGATTTGATTATTCACGGATTATTTGCCATCGCCATTTTTAATAGGGACTGCAAGCCTTGTGAGATTGAGAAGCTGTGAATGAGGCTTGTAACTCTCTACTGAAAACGGCATGGAGCAGCAGTGGAGGTGGCAGTAAGTCCCACCAGCCAGCCTTGTGCCTCAAGGGAATCCACGGTGGGCTGAGTATGGTGCTCATATTTTTTTGTGCATTAAATATGGTTTGGGAGGGCCTAGAGTTGTTCATGTTTTTTCACTTTCACAGAGATGCTGTGCCCCTAACACTAGCGAATGCGGAGGGATGACTGCAATTAATGGTATTGTATCAGAAGGGCTGTTGTGGCAGGTCAGTGTCCTCTGTTGTCATGATTCCTTTTGCTTGTCCTACAGCAAGACAGAACAGGCTTCCTAACTAGCTTGAGCCCACCCTTTCCCAGATGCTGTGTCTTCCCAGCTGCCCATTCCCCCACTTTGATCTCAGAGACAAAAGTGTTTCGATAACAACTGACACTGTTCTCTTTCTCGCTCAGATATCTACAAGTGGCTTTATCTGCCAGACCAGGCTGTCTGCTGGTCATGAATAAGAAGACCTTGTCCAGGAAGGATGGACGTACTATTGTTTTGCATCAGGAGACACATTCAGAAGGTATCATGATGAACTACGCTAGCCCCAGCATCATCACCTCTGGCCACTTCCATTTTAGCCTGGCTTCTATTTTTATCACCTATACAATTTGTGCTCCCTACTACAAAAAGGTAATAGGAAGAGGCCAAAATGTGCTGTATTTTACAAAAGCTATGCAAGGGGAAGCAACTGTTGAAAGCTAGGGGGCTGACTTAGCCCACAGGAAATGTTAAAGGGTCACACACACCCCACAAAAAATTGAAGAAAAAAAATCCCCAAACACTCCAAAATGCACTCTAAGGAGCATTAGGGAGTGGGCAGTTCACCATCCTTGTAGGTCTCCCTGGACCAGTTTAAGCCCAGGAGAATCCTTATTTTTTTTAAGAACAGAAAGGAGTAGAAATCACTTCTTGTTCACTTCCTGTTTCAAAGAAGGCTTCTTTGGGGTGGGGACAAAACTGTAATAGAAATGCCTTCTATATCCCCCTGAGGGCATTTGGAGGCAGAGAGGTTGTTGAAATATATATACAGTTAGCCCTCGACATGTGTGGGTTTGACTTTCACAGATTTGGTTATTTGTGAGTTTCTCCAACCACTGCCCTCCCCATCTCAGGCACTTCTTTTCCAGTGAATGTAGCCCTTTAAAACCCCACCTCTAGTCCTCCTCTTCCTCCACCAGCCACTGCCTGGCCAGCTAAGGACTGCTCACAACCCAATTTCTCAGCAGCCCAAAGCCTCTCCCAGCGCCTCCCCCCACACCCAAGGAAGGACATGGGCCAGAGAGAGGAAGTATAGGGCCACCATGCCAAACCACCCCCTTTCCCTCTCCTTTTCCCTGGTTGCCTGTTCCCCCTACCATTCCTCAGGCCCCTTTGCACAGACACAGGCCATTTCTGCACAAGGTTATTATAGCGCGATTATTCCACTTTCAACATCCTATGTGTTACCACGGTTCTGCTATGTCTGGTGAGAGCACTAGATAACTCTTGATATCAAATAATTTGGCCTTTCTTTGACCTTTCTCTGCCGCCCTGCTCCATGTGTTTGCAAGGGCCACCAGACAAGCACGTAATAGGTGTGGCCGTTAATGGTTGTACATTCCAAACCTCATTCAGGCAGGCAACTTAATGCCTCTCCGATGCTTAAGGGACCACTCCTTCTTGCAAACCGCCTTGCTCAGCGCGACTTTGCACAAAGACGCACAGCCAAGTGTCGAGCCATTCCTTTATGTTGGGCCATTTGCATACTGGCCATACTATTGGCATCCAGCGCTAAGCTCATCATGTAAAACCTGACCTTTTCCAATGCCTTTGTCCAGCTACAAATTCTCTTTGTTCTCACTAAGCATGACATGGCCTGTAGGTATAATCCACCCTATAAAAAGTCCCCAATTCCAAGCCTTCCTCGGATTGCTCCTGAATTCCATCCAGCCTTGCTGCTGCTGTGTTTGGTGAGCTGAGTCTGCCTCCCTTCTTGGATCCCTTGCTTGGACTACTTGGGACTACTTTGGACTTCCATCCCGCCTTGCTGCGCTGAGTTTCTTCCCCTGCAACCTCCCTTTCTCTCCAGGACTACAAGACCAGGTGTCGTATTACTCATTCCCCTGAAACTCTCCATTTCTATTTCTCATTTAGTTAGTGTATGCTGTGTCTTCCGTGTTGTTTGTTCTCAATAAAATATTATTTGTTGCTTTAAACTGTCTAACCACTCTCTGACCTGACGCTGTAGACATAGGGTAAAAGATCCCAGCTAAAGTTGCCCTGCTTCTCGTTAGCTTGAGAGAGTGCTCGAGTCTAATTTCCCCCATCTTGTGTTTTTATTTGGTAATTTGGGCACCCCTCCCGGGACCCCCAACATACAGGGTAACATATGGAATCCTGGGGTTTGCAGTTTCGGGAGGGGTCAGCAGGCCCCTCCCGAAACTGCAAACCCCAGGATTCCATAGGATGTTGAAAGTGGAATAATCGTGCTATAACAACTTAGTGCAGAAATGGCCACACACACACACACACATTTTTACATTTGCAATTTTTCTACTTTTACAAGGGTTCTGTGCCCCGACCCAGGAAATGTGGAGGACTGACTCTGTGCACTTTGTGTGTGTGTATATGTATTCCAATATTAAACAATTGACCCGTGGAGACACTAAACAAGAGCCCTGGAGCCACATGTGGCCTGCAGGCTGTACTTTTCCCATCCCTAGTTTGGGGGCTCCAATTTTAGGGACATCTAAATGCAAAAAAAAATATAATAATAATCTATACTTCAAGTTTTACATAACGGTTAGAATGATTCATGTGTTTTGGTTAATCTTTGTTATATTTCTAAGAGACCTCCTAACCAGCTTAGGACATCACCATCCTAAGGGCAGGAGAAACGAGTGAGAGCAACTTCCTTTTGAGAGATGCTCTGGGTCTCTAAGGCCCCGAAAGTGGTATTGGCCTTTAGAAAATCTCTGGCACTTTCAGTTTTCTGGCGTAAGCTTTCTGGGAGCAAAGAGACTCAGTAACAGACACTGCACATACGAGCACTTTCCATGGACTGTGCAATACAAGCCTGTTCCCTCAATGCCTCATCTCTTTCCTGATCCCACGTGACTTCATAAAAATTGCTTGGCAAGAGATGAGTACACTAGTCTCTAAGACATTTAATAGACATTAAAACCTGATCTGGGAAAAGCTGGAAACCAGAAAGGGAAAGGAGATTGGAGATTTTGTCTCTTACGCAGCCTTGTTGATTTTGGATTAAGGGGCTTTCTGACTAGGCGTCAGTAGGAAAGAGTATATTTGTGGTTGGGGAAAGGGCGTTGATTCAACCAGAACTGAAACAGAGTTAAGTTTGGTTTGGTCTCTACTGAGTGGGGTTGGGCAGCCCCCTGATATTACATTTACTGGCCAAATAATCACAGTATTTGAACAGCCAAAATTTGCAGTCTGACCCAGTTCTATTACATGTGAGAGTTAGAAAGAAGACAAGCTTTTAAGAGTAGAACCTGCTCCCATTATGTTTACTAATAGATATAATCTGTTTTACATTAGGCCAGGCTATTTATCCATCTCACCTAATGATATCTGTTTTGGCTGGCAGTGCTCTTAAGGATCTCAAACAGGCCTACTTGACACAACTATCTGTCCATCTATCCATCTATCTATCTATCTATCTATCTATCTATCTATCTATCTATCTATCCATCCATCCACACACAGGCCACTTCTGCACTAGCCTGTTATTGTGCGATGATTCCACTTTCAACATCCTCTGGAATCCTGGGGTTTGCAGTTTTGGGAGGGGCCGGCCGGCTTCTCCCGAAACTGCAAACCCCAGGATTCCAGAGGATGTTGAAAGTGGAATCATCGCGCTATAACAGGCTAGTGCGGAAATGGCCACACACACGCACCAAAAATTCTCTGTGTGTGTGTGTTTGTGCGTGCGTGCGTGCGTGTGTGATTGTTGTCTGCATTCAAGTCATTCTGACTTACGGCAGCATTAAGGTGAATCTATCATAGGATTATCTTGGCACGATTTATCCAGAGGAGGTTTGCTTGTGCCTTCCTCTGAGGCTGAGAAAGTGTGACTTGCCCAAGGTCACCCAGTAGGTTTCCACAGCCAAGTGGGGTTAAGACACTAGTCTCCAGAGTCCTAGTCCAATGCTCAAATCACTACACTACACTCGCTCTCAGTGTGGGGGTAGAAGAATGTGAACTGTAACAGAAATGCAAAATGTAATGTAGTAATAAATTCATTCTCAATTATGTTTGATGGTTGTAAAGAGTAGCTAAAGGGACAAAGGTGGGAGATAGATTTTCTATACAAGCATGTCCTCTAATGTTTACAGGTGAAAACCAGGATATGTTTGGCCAAGCATACATGAAAGTTTGGTCGAGGTGGCAAAAGTTAGTAATGAGGAAGAACAGACAAGCTAGTTGGCGAAGTTTGCTTTTGCCTGAGTTTACTGGGAAGGCCATGATTCTGACTCCTCCACTTTGAGTGTAAACTACTTTTGTATTTTGAGTACAGTTTGCAGCAACGGAAGTAAGCCAAAGACAAAGAGGGAAAGTGGGAGAAGGAAAAAGAAACTGGCACATTTTAAAAGCAGCTGGAAAAAGGAGACAACAGAGGATTAGTCAAGACTGTCCCTGCCAAATTAGGACAGTTGAAAGGTATGTACAATCTAAGATGAGCAGGTAAAGACATGAATAATGAAGGAAGTTCTTGTTCTAGTATATGATATGGGTAATTTCATCATATCCACATGTTTTGCATTTCTATTATAGTTTATATTCCTGTCATTCTATCCATCAGTACAGATGTCTGTCCACAGAGGCTTCACTCCTTGCATCTGATGAAATGGACTGGAGTCCACAAAAGCTTATGCTAGGAATTTATTTTTCTCAGTTAATCTCAAAAGTGCTACAGCATTTCCTTATATCTTGGTATGCTGAAACAGACTATGTCTTTGGATACTAGTACAGTGGGCCCTCTGTTTTCTCTAGTTTGCCTTTTGTGGATTTGATGATTCACAGATCTGATTAATATTTTCTCCCTAGCAATCTCAAGGTGCTCCAACATGATTCTATAGTCAACTTCCAATGGGAAAAATAGCATTTGTGATTTTATGTTCTCAGCTTTCTCACTTTTGTGGGGATCTTGCTCTCCTAACCCCTGCAAAAGTAGAAGGTAGAATGTTTTTTTGTTCATTTATGTCCTGCTCTACAGCTGGAAAGCTCTCAGAATACCTTACACATTATTTTAAACACACACACAAGGTAACCTCTCTACTTTCCAGTCTAAAAAGACATGACACAACAGTGAAGAGAGATGGTGGGATGAAAGGAAAAGATGAAAATTCAAGCACAAGGTCTTAATGTTGAGGTTCCTCAATCTGATGGAACAGTTGCTGAATGCAATTTTGGAAGAGGCAAGGACACAAACAGCTGACTTCTTGCAAGAGCTTATGCTCTGAGGTGCAGTTGGGGCAGGACTTTGGGACAAAACTCCAGATAAGCACTCAGGACATTCAATAGCAGAACAGCCTTGAAAAGTGAAGCATGGCTTGGCTGACCACATTTTAGAGGAAATATGGTAAAACACATTATGCACCCATGCACACTCACACACATAAATCCATTTGAAGTGAAGTAATGTGGACCCAGAAAACCAGCATAGTGTAGTGGTTTGAGCATCAGACTATAACCCTGGAGAGCAGGGTTTGATTCCCTGCTCAGCCATGGAAACCCACTATGTGACCTTGGGTGCATCACACACTCTCAGCCCATTAAAAGCACCTTGGAGGAAAATTGAGAAGTAGGAAACAAGTACAACACTCAGACCTACTGATTCTCTCTTGAAAACAAATCTTTTCAAGTGTGCAGGAGACCATTAATAATGTATTCAATATCTGATGAGTCAATGATACATAGAGGGAGGTCATAGCTGAGTGACAGAGTGTAACTTTTGCCTTTAAAGGCCATTTCCGCACAGGCTAATAGAAACGGTGCAGAGTGTCCTCCAGGGAGGATGTCTGCACCTGGGAGCAGACTGGGTTGGACCTACTTAACGTAGATCCGCACCTCAGTCCGCTCCAGAACGACCCCAAGTGGTCATCAAGCGTGCTTTTGAAAGACCACTTAAAACAGATCTTTCAAAAGCACCGAGCATGCCATTCTGTGCCCACTCTCTGGTGCATATTTGCAGGCTCGCACCAGTGTGAGCCTGCGATCTGCCGGGAGCGGGCTTTAGGCTGGTGAGCTTCAGTGGTTGGTTGAGACCCTCAACCAACCAGAAGCTGCCATTTTCGTCCCCGGAGCAATGCGGAGCAATGAGCATGCACTGCTCCGGAGCAGTGCAGACTGGACCGGGGAGCCAAGAAGTCCGGTAAGTAAGTAAGTAAGTCCGATTCCCTCGATCCATGTGGAAATGGCCAAAATGTCCCCAACTTGATCCTATGAAACAGGAGGATCAAGTAGACCTGCCTGACCTCCTTACCAATCAAGATAGACACTATTGAGTTAAATGGATAAATAGCCTGGCTTGATGAAAGGTAGATTATAACCAGAACAAGATTCCAGATACTATTGGTGCCAAAAGTTCATCTCTAGGAGGATTAGCTCTGTACAAAGCACTCATGTATACTAAATAGTAATAAGAGTAAGGCTAAGGACTTGGAAAGGCAGCTATGAAGGAACTAGACAAGATGCTGCAGGTATAAAGATATATCATTAACTAAAGTTAGGATCACCCATGCCATCATATTTTCAGTTTCTATGTATGGCTGTGACAGCTGGACAGTGGAGAAAGCTGATAGGAAGAAAATCAACTCCTTTGAAATATGGTGCTGGAGGAGAGTTCTACAGATAATCTGGACAGCTAAAAAGACAAATGAATGGGTCTTAGAGCAAATCAAACCTGAGCTGTCCCTGGAAGCCAAGATGTCTAAACTAAGGCTGTCATACTTTGCCCATACCATGAAAAGATCTGACTCAGAAAAGACAAAAATGTTTAATAAGGTGGAGGAAGATCACATTACGGATGGATAGAGTCACTCAAGGAAGGCATGTCCATGAATCTACAGGACCCGAGCAAAGGGACTGAGAACAGGGTGACTTAGAGGTCTATCATTCATAGGGTTGCCATAAGTTGAAGTCAGCTTGATGGTAGTTAACAACAATAAAGGGATGGACAGATCAATCTCCTTCTGGTCTGTAGCAATGCTGAATGTGTTCAGTCATGAATCTTGTCCATCCTATTTTCTAGAAAAGCAAAATATAAGAGCACAAAAAATGCATTTAAACTATATGCATATATGCTACCAAATGCATCTTTGCACATACTTCTCCATTAAAATAGTTATTTACACATTTCCCCTGAAATGCATTTCTATACACATTTGTCCCTAGAATATACATTTTGTATACATTCCCTCAATCTCTTTACAGAAAAATGCAATTTTATTATTCAATTTTCTTCTAAATCAGTGGTTCTCAATCTTCAGTCCACCAGATGACTTTGCCTTCTGCTCTGTTGGTCAAGATGGGTGAGGCTTCTGAGAGCTGAGGTCCAAATCACCTGGAGAAGCAAAGGCCATTTCCACACTAGACTGTTATAGTGCTATTATTCCACTTTCAACATCCTATGGATGTTGTGGAAAGGGCCAAAGATTGAGACTGCTGTTCCAAAATATGCATTTCAATATGTATCCCCACTCACTCAACTATGTAGATATTTTTGTATATGTTTTTAATCTGAAACCTGCCATGATAAAATCTGGAGGGGGGTGCAAATGCAAAGGATAACTGCATTCTGATCTACCCGTTAGAATCACAAAGGACTAATAGTAGCTACCTAAAAATTAGGGACTGTGAGAACATGCTTTTTGTAGGATAGCAATATCTTCTCTTTGACACTTACAGGCTGCATCCACCTTGCAGCTGTGAACCATGACAAACCCAGGCATCTGCAGAGTTTTTTTGGCAAGCTGATGGAGATCAGGAGGCAAACATGGGCTGTTCAAAGGAAGAGGAGGCGGCATTAATGGAACACTTACTGCTACATTCAACAAACTTGAAATCATTTGGAATCACTATTCACTATCACTATCATTGCCTTCTCAGAAGGACATAATCGTTGTTCATTACTCTTTGAGCAATATGTAAAGGGTTTTATGGGGGGGAGGGGTTACCATCCTAAAAAAGGGAATCAGCTAATTGGTTTGTTAATGAGACTGCAATGATTAAGGTCTCCTTGGCACTGCAAGGATACCACCAGGTTGCTATGGTGGCTCATTCCTGCAATGTCTTGGCTTCACCACCACCAGTATAGATCTTTCTGGGGAGAATCCATGAGGATGCTGGTGGCATACAGTATGGTGATGGGATGCATGGAAGGAATTTTGGTCCAGGCTGCATTTTATTTGAGAAGGTGTGCCAAGTTCTTCTACAAGAGGGCCAGACCTTATAGAATCACAGAGTTGGAAAGGGTCCCAAAGGCCATCCAGTCCAGCCTCTTGTCATGCAAGTATCCATAGATAAAGCAGTCCTGAGAGCTGGTCATCTAACATCTATTAAAGAAAGATAGTGAAGGAGGGTTCCCCTGCAACTTCAAGGCATTCCATTCCACCTTCAAAAGCTTCTTACTGTCTGGAAGATCTTTCTAAAGTTTAGGTAGAATCTGTTTTCTTGTCATTGGAATCCATTAGTTTGTATCCTAGGTTTCTGGAGTGGAATAAGACAAGCTTGCTTATTTCCCTCTCTGCGTTAGTATAGAGACATCTGAATCCAGGAGTCATTCTTTCCACCTGCTTCCTTGCTTCTTTTTTTATCCATTGGTGTGTTATTGTACTTTTGCTCTAAATCTCCCATATCATTGAGGCTGTTGTCTCCAGGACTTTGGAGTCCTCCTGCTTTCTGCAATATTGGCTCCTTTCCCCATATATCTTCATTTAAAGCCCTCCTGATCAGGTTTGTTGAGATCCCTTGTAAATAGGAAAGTTTGAAGGAGCTGAGCATGGTCGGCTTGGTGAAAAGAAGACTGAAAGGTGACATCATTGCTCTCTTTAAACACTTCAAGAGCTTCAACAGGAGGGGGAAAGCCCATTCGCTGCTGCCCCAGAGGGTAGGACAAGGGCTAATTGTTTGAAGTTATAGAAGAGCAGACTTTGAACACCAGAAGGAACTTACTGACAGTAAGAACAGTTCACCAGTGGAACCAAATGCCTAGAGAGGTGGTGGGGTCTCTTTCTCTGGACATCTTCAAAAAGAGACTGGACAGCTACCTGTTGGGGATGCTTTGTTGGAGATCCTGCGCTGAGTACAGTATTGTACTTAATTGCCCATGAGGCCCTTCCAGCTCTCTGAGTCCATGATTCTATGATTTTCTTACCAACCACTATGAAGTGCAACCTATCTCTTGCCAGAAGTCCTTCTTCACGAAAGACCATGGCCCCAGAAGCCAAATCTTTCCCAATGACACCATCTGCAAAGCCATTTGTTCAAATTCTAGTATTTTTCTCTCTCTTTCTGGGCCATGTCTTTCAACAGGAAGGAGTGATGAAATAGCTACCTACACCCAAGGTCTTTCAGCTTCCTACCCAGGACTTCACAATACCTGTGATAGATGATGATGCTATGATTGAGGAGCAACTGATTGTGCAGGGGGCTGAGCCAGTGACTGAGCAAGTCAACCTGCAAGCATCCCCTGCACTGGAAGGCCAAATAGAGACTGAGTTGCCCCAGCCAGCTCAGGACAGAGAGGGAACCAGCAGTGATGCAGAGAAGCTGCAGCCCGCTGTGCCCATCAGCCCTCAATCACGCAGAAGGCTGAAACGGGCTGCTGAGAGGGAGGCTGCTTGGACGAGGCTGAGGAAACAATAATGAACAGCACCTGCTCGCAGGGGCTATTTAAGTCTGCCGGTGTGGCTGCTCCTTGTTTGCAGGAAATTATTAGCAAGCCCTCGCAACCTTTGTGTCTCCTGCTCTCTGAAATCCTCCAGATGGATCTCTGCCTCCTGAACCTTTGGACTGGACCTTGACCTGGCTCGGCTTGTGTTTTCCTGGTGTTTGACATATTCAGACTCCCCAAGTGTTCCTGACCTCTTTCCTCCCTTGTTGGCTGTGGCCCGACAGGGAGAAATTCCTGACAATACCTTACAATACTTTGAAGACTATATTTTGCAGAAACATTTGTTCCCAAGTGAATCAGAAGGAGGTGTTCACAGTTGGCTTGATGAGTCTTGTCAGCATTTCTGTTACATCATGGAGCTTCCTTCATCCCTGTGAGACAGCACACCTATCAAGACATCCTGTTAGTTTGGGCACATCACTGCCTCTGTCTCTCTCAGCAGGGAAATATGTAACACTACCATGTCTCTTTTTCCTCTGGGAAATGGCAGGAACCCTTCCATCCAAGGCTATCTTTGTGCTTGATCAGGACTGAGGTTCTTATTTCTTGTAATCACTGGTGACTAATCAAGGGGAGAGCTTGTAATTGGTGATGCCACTCCAAGCTTAAACCACTTTGTCTCAGATTCTTCCAAGTGTCTACCTCCTGTATTTGAGAATTATCCTCTTCCCTAGAGGTATTGTTAGGTCTCCCTCAGAAAAACTAGCAAGACTGGAGTGTCTGAGGAGAGACTTAGGACACCTGTAGTTCCGTTGGTGCTGCCCCAGTTGTTTGCACTGAACAACCAGCCTTCCTTGATAAGGCAGGTATCAAATGCTCAATGGTAGCTGGAAACAATGTTGATCACCCACTCTGTGAGAGACATCCAAGCCAGCTCACAGACTCAGCCCTGTTCCTGTATCCAGAGTACTCTTCTGCACACAGCCCGGTGGTTGTGGTTCCCTGACTTTGGGCTGATACGCTGGCTCTTGATTTTTGGACTGCTAATTGACCCCATGGCTTCTCATTTCCCAAAGTGAACAACAACAGGCATCTTCGTGTATCTTCCAGGAGAGCCCACTGTGATCGGTCCAAAAAAGGCTTCAGCCTTCCTGATTCATTTACTTGTAGCTATGCAGACCTCAAGCTGTTGCACCTTCTCTTCTAGCAGTATAATCAGCTTGCACTTGCTGCAGATAACAGTTCCTCATATACTCCAGTAAGAACACAAGTATAGATGTTGCAGCAGTGATCTCATCATCCATATTCAGTCATCCTATATAGGCAATGTTACAGTACTGTTAAACACCTGCACAAAATGCCTTTTGTCCTTGTCCTGTTAGCTGAATTCCTGTTACCCTAGTTGCAGAGATAGAGGAAATAGAAGCCACACTGTCAAACAGAACACACAGCTCAGAACATACAAAAGCACACACAAGCAACCATTCAAGCAGTTCAGCCAAACAAACAAGCTCACCTCATTCTGTCTCATTCACCAATCCCTTGCAAAACATTGGTTGCCCTTGCCCTGATAGCCAAGTTCCTGCTCATTAGGCTCCATGGACCTTATTCTAATGCAACGTCTTGTGTGCACATGTGACGTCAAGTCATTTGTCAACTTATGGCAACCTCATGAATTTCATAGCAATTTCTTAGGCAAGGAATAGTCAGAGGTAGTTTTGCCAATTCCTTCTTACAGGCCAATAAAAATGGGATCGGATCACATAGCTGAATGGGCAGTTCCATTTAAGCACTTACTTCATTACCTTGTTTTTATATGGGAGTGGGAGATTTGGATTTTTTGTATGTACATTAATGTGTAATTTTAATCATGAACTGTCCCTTGAGACTCTTCACTAGGGCCAAAAGGCAGCATATGTGAACAGCATTGTAATGAACCCAGGCCTGTGGGGTTACAGCACCATGATGTTTTAATAAACAGTTAACCTGTCCCCCTGTTACTCGCTGCACTCAAAGCCTTTCAGTGCTGCTGGGAGGGAGCAAGGAGGGTGGAAATGGATTTTCCCCATGAAATACAATGTTAACAGTTATTATTATTTTAATGCAGGAGGAGGAGGTGAGCATACCCAAATATACACAGAAAAAGATATAGATCAAAACAGCAGGCTACATTTTTGGACTTACTTTGAGTTTGTGGCTATGTGAACTTTGATAATGTGCACTTGCTTTTATAAATCTACCACTACACTAATATCTACCTAATCTATCTATCTGGATATAGATACTGGCTGCAATCCTTTGGTGTTTTTACATTGTTCTCGTGTGCTTTCAAGTCATTTCTGACTTATGGTGACCCTAAGGTGAACCTCTTATGGCGTTTCCTTGACAGAATTTCTTCAGAGTGGGTTGGCTTTTGCCTTTATCTGAGGCTGAGAAAGGGCAACTCACCCAAAGTCACCCAGTAGGTTTTCCTGGCTGAACAGGGATTCAAACCCTAGTCTCCCAGTGTCTTTGTCCAACACTCAAACTACTACACCATTCTGGGGTTTGCAGTTTCAGGAGGGGCTGGCCGGCCCCTCCCGAAACTGCAAAACCCAGGATTCCAGAGGATGTTGAAAGTGGAATCATTGCGCTATAAAAGGCTAGTGTGGAAATGGCCTGGCTCTTGTATTTATGCATTTATGCATGCATACAGAAGCAGTTAGACCTTGTTTGTTCAATGTGAAATGCCCACATGTAGTTCAAGGCTCACAAGATAGAGTTGTGCATGCACATTTTGTTGTGCATTGAGCTGTTCTGGCCAGTTGCACACCTTTGCCATTCAGCCCAAGAGCTGTACAGCACAAATAATGTACAACTCCACCTATGGAGATTTATACTATGCAACCACAATATAGGATCTCAGCCATAAATATCTGTCTTACTATTTAAGATATACATATTGTAGCAGTATACTTTAAACATTTTGTTGCAGTATATTATCAAACATTTTGTTGCAGTATATGCTCAACCTACTTCCCAACCCCCTGCAAGAAGATCACTCCTGTTTAGAACTGATTTAGCCAATCGCATAGCCTTGCTCCAGAATACTTTATGCCTTCTTCCTCCAAACTGGAGCTTTCCAGACAGGTTAGATTACAACCTCCCTCATTCTCAGCCATCATAGGAGCTTGAACTGCTGGTTGGGAGATGATAGGAGTTGCAGCTTAACATAAAATGGATGCACTGGCTTGGACAAAGTTACTAAAAATAGTCAGAACTGATTAAAGTAAATTATTCCCTACCCCTTATAATATGGAGACATTGTACTCTTAATGTGAAAGATTATATTTTTATCCGAACTTCACAATTTGTATTCTAATCTTAATCTGTTCTTTTCTGCAGTCTTTTTTCTTCCACAAGTTTCTAAACTTGTGTTTGCTCGTTTCTTATTTGCACACCACCCCCCTTTTACTTTTCTGGCTTTCCTTTTCTTGGATCTTTAGATTCGTGTTGGCAACAGCATCTAAGCAATTTATTCTTGGCAGATGAAACAGAGATATCTGACGGTAAGTAAAGAACACAAGGCTATTTGCCAATTAACACTAAAAGTGGCATTTAAATACCTGAGATTTCTAAATAGCTATAATAAGCTGTGTATTTTTGATTTCCATATTTATTAGTTTTAATGCAAATGTGCAAACTAATTCCCAAAAGAAAAAAAGAACAAAAGAAAAAGGAACGAAATATACATTAACAATATATGTATATAACTAAAGCTAAAACCAAACTAAACTAGACTGAACTAGGAGACAATAACAAAACACATTGCTAAAAAAACTAAATGACTAATCTATTACCATAAACGCATCCTAACTACCCTAGGTAACTAAAACACAAAAGAACTCTGCTCTCCACCCACAAATTGTAGTAAAAAGGAAAAATCAATCAAAAATCAGTCCAAATATTGGATATTACATTACATTACAGATCTATGTACATTCAACTTATTAGAATTATTAATAATGATAGCCACAGATTAATCTATCTATAATAAGTTCTATATTGATTCACAGGTCTGAATACTCATGTAACCATACAATGGAAAAAAATAAGTGTCAAAAGAATCTGGAACAACAGCATTTTTAAAAAAGAGAGAGAGGGAGAGATGAAAAAGTGTTATAGAACCAGTTTCACATATCCACTTATAAACCCAAGGAAAAACAATAGGTGCCATTCAAAGATTAGCAACAAATGGGTTGTTTTTATGAGAATGAGCAAGCTTGCGGCTTTAGTCCAAATGCTTCTCCTTTCCTCTTGCTGGAACGATGGACAATTTCAAATTCTGGTTTATGGCAAGCAAGGATTTGCCATTTTGCCAAACAAGGAAATTATGTTTGTTTGTGCATTTTTACATAGCAAGATCACACTCATACCAGGACAGAGTCAGCTTCAGGCGCATGGGGTAAAGAGTACAACCAAGACCCCCTTGGTGTACCCCTTCTAAACTAGTGTTTTCTCCAGCTGGCATACATTCTGGGGCAAGGCAGCATGCAACAGAAAGCCTGGCACAAGAAACCAGCCCCAAATGCTATGGAAGGAGGAGAGCACATGGGGCCATCCAAATGCTGTTAGACTAGCTCCCATCAGCCCCAGCCAGCATGGGTGACAGGAATTGCACAGAGACAGGAACTAACTGGCTAAACTCCATTAAGTTATCACTTAAGTGGGAAGGCTTTTTTTTTTTACCGAAAATGGGGAACTTAAATTTATTTTTAATTTAACTGATTGAATTAATTTGGAGCTTCAGCATTAATTGAATTCCTGAATTAAGTTATTAAACATATTAAATTAGAGAGAAGACTATAGAACAAACAAAGTTTCTCTTTCCCCAGCTGATTCTTTATCCAAAGCCTTGGATAAAGGCTTTGGGTTTTTAAAAAATCCAAATTTTATAAAATTTAAAATTATAAAATTTTATAAAAAGAAAATAATTATAAAATTACTTCTTTTTATTAACCATTGTGGGGAATTACATAGTTTGACTCACAAAATTAAAACCCCCTATTTTAGTTCAGTTTTCAACCAACAAGTAGTAAAGGCAGCTTCAAAAGGACTTCTTATTCGTGCCAGTAAACTAAAATTTGAAACTCTTACCCCACAATTTTTGGGGGGATCCATGCGAGAATCAGTAAGCTAAAGAAATGCCAGGGTGCAGAGATAAGAAAAGAAATGTGGAAGAGAAGGAAAATAAGAGAAGCGTTTTTAGCAAGAGAAGCATTTCTGGTTGGGTGGATGAGAAACTGGATTTTGGAACATTCATCCGGCTGCTCCCTTCTCTCCTGAGCTGAAAGAGAGAGAAGCTGGCACACAGCAGGGCAGGTAAAATCATATTTTTCTCCCAACTTCATTTGGTAAGGATTTCAGTACCGGGATTTAAGTCAAATGTAAGTAGAGATTTAATATAAATGTAAATAGCCTTTTTCTTTCTAATATAAATGAAATTGAATTAAATTTTTAGTTTGTTAATTATTAGCTAAATGCATTTATTTATTTATTTATTTGTTTGTTTGTTTGTTTGTATCCCGCCTCTCCATATGGATCGAGGCAGTGAACAACTTACAAATAGCATGTATTTCGAAACATTTCTATACATGCCCCCAACAAGCTGGGTACTCATTTTACCGACCTGCGAAAGGATGGAAGGCTGAGTCAACCTTGGAGCCGGGCAGGATCGAACTCACAACCTTGTGGCTTGCAGTACTGGCATTTAACCACTGCGCCACCAGGGCACCTTACCTGCTAATTTTTCCTATCTCTGGAACTGCTGTCCTGTGATATCTGGGGAAAACCACATGCTCCCCACCCCTGCGTTAGAACATACTGGCCATTTCTTGTGTCATGTGTCCTTCAGCTGAGATGATTGTGGATGGTTCACCTTGTGCCCAGATATCTTCCTCTACTTCTGTTAAGAAAGAGATGCCTGCCTCTATGAAGAGCTGTCAGTTTATGCCTAAGGAGAGTTGACACTCTCCCTTCATCTGCAACACAGCTCATGACAGAAAGTGCCAAGAGTTTTTGATTAACGGGGTGATAACATCAAATCCCATGTGCTTCAGGCTTCCTTGCTCCCTCTGAGTTTAATTTACAGTGGCAGTGGGTAGGATTTTCTTCTCACGCACGTATAGAACACACAAGAAGGAACAGTAAAGTTATTTTTTGTAGTCCATCTCCCAGGATTCTGGGAAGTGTATCCAAAAAGTGTTCTGTTTGTGTGCATGTACTAGAAGTGTTTGTCCTAAGGGGTTATGTGAACAATGATACAGTGTTTTCACACACTCTGTCTGGATGTGGCAGGAACAGTCCTTGTTAATTCTCAGCCACCTCACTTTTTTCAGCTGCTTTTAAAATGTCCCAGTTTTTCCTTTCCTCCTCCTGCTTTCCCCCTTTGTCCTCAGCTTATTTCAATAACTGCAAACTGAATTCAAAGTGCAAAAGTAATTTGCACCCAACTGACTCAACAGGGAGGAAAGGAGAGGAATCGTGTCCTTCCCAGCAGGCTTAGGCAAAAGCAGACGGCTGAACCCTTTCCTAACTTGTGTGTTCTTCCTTATTAATACCCTTTGCCATCCAGACCACAGTGTCAGGTTGTTTGGCCACAAGTATCCCAGTTGTCGCCTGTGAAATGTTGGAGAGTATGCAGACACCCAGTCCTGTCTTTTGGACCAATAAAGACAATGGACACATATTATTTAATAATAATAATAAAAAAAAAAAACTAGAACACACACTCAGATTAGAAGCTGCTAAAATGACTTGGAGGAATGACATTTCAGTAAAACGTATATTACATCGCACAATTTGTAAGGTTTTTATAAGCTTTCAGTCTTTCCAAAACATTCTTAACAAAATCTCTGCCCCTATACATTGTGGTGCAAAAGGAATTCTTCCTATATTCACAGACCAGGAATTAATTTCTAGGGAAAATGCCATGTTTCAAAAGTTTAAAACAGACTGAATCAAAAATAATTTGTATGCTCCAATAACATTGAGCATCAAAGTTAGGGTTGTCCAGGCCATCAGACTCTCAGTTTTCGTTTGTGAAATACTGGGAGGTATGGTGTTCTCACTTACTCACTCACTCACTTGGCCATTTCCGCACTACACTCTTATAGCATGATTATTCCACTTTCAACATCCTATGGAATCCTGGAACCCCAGGGTTCCATAGGATGTTGAAAGTGGAATAATCACACTATAAGAGTGTAGTGCAGAAATGGCCACTCTCTGTTTCTCTGTGTGTGTATTTAGTTTGATTTGGTTTTCCATTTCTTGCTGCACAGCAGCCAAGGAGTTATAAATCAAACAAGTAACATTTTCACATTCTATAAATATAGATTGACTCAACTGCCTGAATTTTTCGACATACCTTGAAAAGAAACAGCTATGGGGACTGTCATCACCCGTACCTTTTCAAAGTTTACAACCATACCTTTGTAAGCCCCACCTCAGAAACCTGAGCTTGTTTTGGCTAATTGGCCTTTCCCCTTCCAGTCCCCCTGCTGTTTTTAGGAAATGCCAGTGTCCTGGACTGCTCTGCTATCATGTGTACAACATTTCCAGAGCCAGAGACGCTGAGTCACCTGCTCCATTGTTTCAGGTCAAAGGAAAAAGCTGCCCAATGTGATGTGTGTGTTTGATGGGTTAGCGATGGCTCCCAGGAGGCCTGAGGAATGTGCTGAGGTACACGCAATCTCCTTTCCTTTCCTGGAAACACAGCTGAGGAAGGACACAGCCAGTATCTTGCCAGGCACTGCAAATCTCTCCAAGCAATGATGCTGCAGTGCGACAGACAAGGAGGTCTCTGCCCTTGTGTTTGGCCTAAAAGCTTTGTGTCTCTTTGGTTGGCTTAATGAAGGTATTAGCACAATATGGACGTTGGGATTTCACAGCACATCTTCCCCTGCTAGTGGCCTATCTTGGCTCAACAGCACCTAGGGCAAGCATGGAAGTTGCGCCCCAGGTACTGCTGCCGCCGCTGCCCCCCTGCACTGGGCCCGGAAGGACCTTGGTAAGGGTGGGGGCAATGACAGGTGGGGGTAGCAGGGGGCAGTGGCAGGTGGGAGGGCTGCTGCTGCCACCACTGCCCCCCACACCGGGACAAGAAGGGTCCTGAGGGGGTGGGGGTCAACAGCAGGTCAGGCCCAGGCAGAAGGTTTTTTTTTTTTAGGTTGTTTGAACTCACCTGGCATTGGGGCCCAGGGCACATGCCCCAGTTGCCACACCTTAGATACACTTGTGTCCCCTGTACTTACTGGGCCAGTTACAGCATCTTTGCTTCTTTCAGTTCTGGATTGATACTTCCCACCCAGGAAGCCAGGGATAACCACCTGGAGGTCTGAGTGACATACCCTCTAACATGTCACAGATGAGAAGTGAGATGTGTGTGGCCAAGCAACATCAGAGGCAAAAATTATTAATGAGGAAGAACACATAAGCTAGGAGAGGCTGTTTGCTTATGCCTGAGCTTGCTGGGAAGCTTCTGGCCACTCTTCTCCTGTCCCCCTGCTGAGTTAACTGAGTGCAGACTACTTTTGACATTTCCATTCAGTTTGCAGCAACTGAAGTAAGCTGAGGGCAAAGGGGGAAGTGAGAGAAGGAGAAAGAAGCTGAGACTTTTTAAAAGCAGATGAAAAACTGGGATGACAGAGGATTAATAAGGAATGTCCTTGCTAAATTGGGACACTTGAAGTATATAGAGTAGCACAACCAACAAATGATAGAGACATGAGAGAAACTGCTGTTAGTTCAGTGTTTTTCACCCTGTCCCCAAGTCTTTAGGTGCTAAAGGAAGCCGTTGTCTTTTTTCCTCACTCACATTTGGTCCAGGGTTCTGCCCAGTATATAAGATCCCTTAATCCAGAGTGCTAGGGCTATCAAGCCACCACCAGTGTTATTGTCCAATTAAAGATACTTCATGATGCTGTGGGGACCCCTCAACCAGAGCAGCCACTTTGGAGGTGGGATCTTAAGCTGGTCCCGTCTTTAGTTTTACCAGTGTGTGAAAACATCAGGGCAGATAAGATGAGTTCAGGGCTTAAATATGCTAAAGGGACCAGATCCTGTCTGAACTTGGAAGCTAAGCACAGTCAGCCCTGGTGAGTACTTGGATGGGAGACTGCCAATGAATACCAGGTGCTATATTTTGGAGGAAGAAACTGGCATAACCACCTCTGAGTTTTCCCTGCCTAGGAAAACCCTATGGAATCCATGGGGATACCATAAATTGACAGGCAACTTGACGGAATGTGCATGTGCATACACAAGACGGGCTTTCTATCAGCCTATCTGCCCCTGATAGCGTGATGGTACCCAAGAGAAGAATTCTAGATGATTAAATGGAGGCAGTTTTCAGACTACAGTGGCATTTGGGATGCCATTCCTCTAGAATATATCAAAGTTTTGCTTTTCATTTGGGAAAAATCTCCCTAATTTTTCCCCATATATGATTACATGAGTTGATGAAATGAAGAATGAAATTCTTGTTGATCGATGGAGGTCTAGAGATATTATGTGGCCCAACATAACACAGGTAAATAAAGCATTGCTGGTTGACCTAAGATACAGGACATGATTTTTTAAAATAGAATATCCCCCTGTATGCAATGCTGAGGGCAAAATATCTTCAATTCTTAATGGCAGGGATTAGCAATAACTCCCCCTTGTGTACAATTCTATTCCTTATTCATTTTTATTTCATGTACAACTGCCAAATCTGTCGAATGGGCTTCAGGGAGATAGAAGTTTCCAACTGCTTGAAATGAGGGTCTATTTTAGTTTTTATTTCGTTTACCCCACAAAAGGATGATGGCTTCCCATGATGTTGTGCACTGCATGCATTTATGCTTGTTGTATAATGTAAACACTGTTATATTTAGAGTGCTATTAGTGACATATACACATGTAGCCTGAGGCTATCCATGTGCATCTCCTTTTGAGGAGTTTCAGAAGATATTCATTTCTTTTTTTCACAATATCTAACCCCTCTTACCCTATGTAGAACTCAAGCAGGTTTCAAGAGTTTGCTTTCATAGCAGTCAAGAGGAGGAGAGGTGACCCAATAGGACTTTCCTGGAGTTTGCAGCTTGGGGAAGAGACTAAACTCCTTTCCGCATGGCACTTGCCTGGACTGTTGTGCGATTGTGAGGAGCGATCTGCACAATGCACTCACAATCACACGATGCTCCAGGGGCTGGCAGGCGCCAAATGCACACCTTTTTATTTCCAGCTGGAAGTAAAAAATGGTGCGCTATTGCACATTGCTCCCGGGCCCCACACTCACTTACCTGGTGTGCGGAACCTCCAGAGCCACGCCAGTCGCACTTCCTGCCCCAGCGCAGCCTGGGAAACTCCCAGGCTGCACTGTGGAAGGAAGATGCAGGGGTCTCACGCGAGCAGGCAGCTCATGCGGAGCTGAAGCAGCAGGGATGCGAGAGCCTCTCGCCGGAGGCTGCTTGCGCAATCCCTGCACCCCAGAAAAAAAGTAAGGTGCAGAAAGGGCCTGAGTTTGCCATCCTAGATTGTCAGTGACTCACTGAAGATCCAGCAGGGTGACCTCAGTTCTCATCCCCAGTTGGGACTGGCTGGTTACGCCCTCCCCCTCCTCATCCCACCCCCACCTCTAGTGGCATGGTACTTCAGTGCTTCAAAAATGCCTTCTGGGAGCAGGAGGGATGCAAAGCAGCATGGATGTTATCCCAAAAGGTGGATGGCTCAGAGGTTCACCCATAATGCCAATGCCTCCATGGAATTGTGGGGAATTATTAGCTCAAAAAGGGAGGCCTTCAAGAAGGGTGTAACCTTACAGCATCTTTCCACCTTTACATACTGGTACTAATGCAGGGACATCAGCTGGAGATTAAAAGAACGTTTTATTGTGGGGGGAATCACAAACTCATACAAGATTCAAACAGTCTTACATACAAGGCTAATCGAAGGAAAGGAGGGAAAATTGGATAGTGAGGAATTGGGATGAAGTGGACAATAGTTACCTATCCTGAAAATAAGAGATAAAGTGATATCACTCAGACTAGGGGTCCAAGGGTAGAACTAGAAAGGGAATCTAAGCATCAGAGTGATGATCTATGTGCAGTGTACTACAGACTGCCTGGCTTGGAGCCAGGGTCTAAATACCCTTTTTCTGCCCTGAAGGGGAAGGTGTTAGTGGTTCTCTGACAAAGCAAACAAAGGGGTCCACATCTGGCTAATGGTCTTAGCATTAGGTGAGAAAGCATTGATGGCAATCATGATAGCTTCTTAATGTCTGGACAGGTGAGGGAACAAAAAGGTGAAGTTCAGCAGGAAGGAGATTGCAGGGCGTTGGGTGTTGTCACTTTGGGAGGTTCAGCAGTCATTGTCTTTTAGGTTTGGGCCATTGAGAGGTCATCTTCTTTGACTAATCCTTAGTGAATTTATGATCTGGCCATGCCTTGAGGCATCTTCTGACCTACTTTTGCATGTGTTCAGACAGTCTTCTTTGCCAGCATGGCTTCTCAGCCATAGCCATGTACGATTTATATTT
The DNA here is from genome assembly GCA_948474755.1 of Ctenosaura bakeri. Taxonomy (NCBI): domain Eukaryota; kingdom Metazoa; phylum Chordata; class Lepidosauria; order Squamata; family Iguanidae; genus Ctenosaura; species Ctenosaura bakeri. The sequence goes on from CAOLHI010001966.1 coordinate 89,528, forward strand.
CATGCCACTTAAATAATGTTCATTTCCAATCAAATCTTGGAGTGGAGGTGTACAACATGGTAACATGGGTATAGTCTTACATTCTGCCCACATAACATAGGATATACCTTGTATAAATTTGTGTAAGGGCTAGGCTTGCCAGTTAAGGCTCTGAACTTTCAAAGCCAAAATCTGGGACTCAGAGAAGGTCCCTGGTTATGCCATTAAGCTTTATGCACTGAGTATAGATTGCAGTTGCTCACCTGCTTGGGATAAAGAACACTTAATCTGGACAGAAGATGGATGCAGAGCAGAGTGAAAGGCGAGCCCTGGCATCACAATTGGAATTGAAAGAGGAAGCTAAGTACATAAACAGACCAGCGGGGGAGCCTTTGCAAGTTGCAGCAACAAATCAATGAAGTTTTGCAAACTGTAGGAAGCTGCTGATCTTCTAGCTGAGGTGCAGATTTGTACATAGCTGTTTCCTCCTGCCCAGAGATGAGCACTCTGTCAAAACTGGAGAATCTACATCCTCATCCCCCACCTGGAGATGGCCCATGAAAACTGGAGACTCAGAGCCAGGCCCTGAGATCTGGCAGTCCTAAGAAGGATTTATTGTTCATTGGTAACTTCCTTCAGCAAGCAACAATCAATGGGGTGGAATTACAAAAAGAAGTCCCAGCCAGCAGGTGGAGCTCTGGAACATTTTGGTTTCAGCAAACCTGGCTATTACAGAGGGATAGACTCAATTAAGGAAGGTGTGGTCCTGAATCTGCAAGACCTGAACAGGGCTGTTGATAATAGGGTGACTTGCCAGTATCATGTTCATAGGACTGCCATAAGTTGAAGTCAACTTGACAGCAATTAACAACAAATCCTGGACAAAGGGGTGGGTCCCTAGTAGTGATTTAAGTCCAGGAATACAGATTTTTCTGCAAGGGAAGGGACACAGAATGGCTGCTAGCTGCCATTTGCTAGCTTGCTGTGATCTTAGGCCATTCCCATATTACACTGTTATAGTGCTATTGTTTCACTTTCAACACCCTGTGGAATTCTGGGGTTTGCAGTTTAGGGAGGTGCCTTTAGAATTCCCAGCCAGAGAGCTCTTTGGCTTCAGTAAACTACAAACCCCAGAATTCCAAAGGAGGTTGAAAGTGGAATAATAGCACTATATGAGTGTAGTGCGGAAATGGCTTAAGAGAAAAGGCCCAAAAGAAGGAGGTGAAGAAGGTAGGTAAACTTTAAGAAGGAGAACCTGAGAAGATGGGAAGAGTCAACAGGAAAAGCAAACAAAAGGAAGAAGTTTAGGAAGGAATGCTGGAAGAGAGTTGTTTGGAGGAATACAAGAAAAGCCAGAGTGAGGAATTTGAGAGGGCAAAGGGGGGAGGGAGAGAGAAAGAGGGAGAAAGAGAAAAAGGAAGGATTCAACCAGGGAAGGATCAAATTCTTAGACTTACTTGAAATAATTCACTCAATTTTAGGGAGCAGGCATCTAGTGAAAACTGGGATAGACTTTTCAGTGGTGCACACAGTGCTTTTTCAGTTATGGCACGTTTTAGAATGAAGTCACTACGTAAAGTTACTTGGTATTTATTATTAGCAGAGGACAGAAGACTGGTTCTGAAGGCTTATGGTTATTAAACAGGAGTAACTGCTCTGAACGCTCATAAAACAAAGAAAAGACTGTGTTTCTTTATTTCAGGAAATCCTCTCAAAGATCATGCAGGGTCCCAAGCTTGGTGATGGAAGCCCCTAATGCTGGCTTCCAAGTGTGCAAGCCTCCAGCTATTACAGAGACTCCAGCCTGGATCCTACTGTTAGCATCAACTAATAGTCCCACTGAATCAATGGCACAACTGATTCAGTGGCTTTACTGTCGTTGGGAATAACAACAGTATTTAATCCCTCTTGTTCTGTCTGTATTTTTCTAGCTAGGAGAAGATTATGCAGGAAGGGACCTCAAAGAAAAGAGGAAGGAAATAAAGTCTAAAGCAGCATGGGAAACATGTGGCCCCAGGACTCTATCTATCTATCTATCTATCTATCTATCTATCTATCTATCTATCCATCCATCTATCCATACCCTTATTTTTTCCCAGGTTGGGACTGAAAGCAGATTACAACAATTAAAAATCTTGACTGAATCCTCTAGCAGCACTGCTATTGGTTATTCTGATGGACAGAGTAAGCGTTTTAATGAAACTGTGAAGGTAGAACCTGGTCACTGTCTTAGACTTGAAACAGGAGTATGAGTAGCCTGTGGTATTCCACTGGTGTGTTCTTAACTGGAACTAATTAATAGACAGAGACAGTCCCAGAAACTAGGACAAGGAGCAATGGATTCAAACTGCAGGAAAAGAGATTCCACCTGAGCCTCAGGAAGAACTTCTTGATGGTCAGAGCTGTATGGCAGTGGTATATGCTGCTTCAGAGTGTGGTGTAGTCTTCTTCTTTAGAGATTTTAAAGCAGAGGTTGGATGGCCATCTGTTGGGAATGCTTTGATGGGTGTTCCTGCATGGCAGGGGGTTGGACTGGATGGCCCTTGTGGTCTCTTCCAACTCTATGATTCTATGATTCTAAGCAGTTTTCTGAATGGCCCCAACATTCTCGATGAGGAAACTGCCTTTCTCTCCCAATTTCAGTGGTGGCCAGTGGCCTCCACATCAGCACATCGGTGATCTGAGTTTTAGTCCAAAGTTAAAGGAGCTCTCCAGAGTGCTGAATTTACTTGAAGTAAACTGATATGCAACAGGACTGGGGAAAGACATTAGCCTCTGCAGCATGACCTGCAGAGACAGAGGACTCCTTCATGTTTCCTATCTCTGAATCCTGAAGACATGTGTCAACTTCTGTGCACAAAGGCTGGAGAATGTCAAAATGTCAAGGTATTGTCCAAGGCACTCACTTCTCTAGATTCAACCAATATGAAGCTCATGTGTTCAAAATAATTCAAGGCAAAGGAACATCCAAGTACCATCTTCCATTGTTTTACTAAACACCCAAACCCAAGAGAACTATTTATATAGAATTTTGCCTGAGTTTCCAGAATTCACCATGCATATTATATCTGCAAATTTTACAACAACGCTATGAGTTAGACTATAATAATTCGTTCCAGAATACAGATAGCACCTAAAGCTACACAATAAGTTCATGGCTAAAATGTGATTTGAACTGAGAGCTTCACAGCTCAGATTCTTAACTGCTACTCAGTGCTGTGGCATTGTCTGCTTCACACAGCTGATTAAAATACTTTTTTTTTTTAAATTATAGTAACCTTACGTGCCAAAGCATTTTCATTGAAGATCCTCCAAATGGAAAGGAATTTTCCTGAAGAGTGAAACTGGGTAGGTAGGTGTGGAAATCATCAATTAATTGAGCTGTTGAAAGCCTGACTATTCAGAGTGTTGTTTTTTTTCTTTAATCTCTAATGAGCTGATGGTCTTATTCATAACTGGGGGCAGGGGAGTTTTACTAGAATCACAGGGTGGAGCTTTAGCACTGGCAGGACTGTTTCACCGCCTTGGCATAGACTTTTATTATATCCGTGCCTGTCTCGGAGAGTGGCCAGGGCTGAGGAATTTACAAGAAGCTGCCGAGCAATTAAGCACTGATCCATCCTCCCTTTGGGACTGGCACCTAAAAACCTTTGATTGTTAAACAGCTGCAATAGAGTTGGGGTAGGGGGGAGGCTATGTGTAAGCCTCACATTTTCCCATACATGAAGAAGAGACGCCACTGGCTCTCAGATGAGCTGTGTGAGCCTCAGCCAAATGAGAACATTTAGTCAAGCATGGCCAAGAAAAGGAGGGGCTGCTTGATTATTGCTGCCACCTACCCCCCTAAAAAAACTTTTAAAAAAAGCTCTTTTTTTCTCTCTTGAAATGGCTTGCAGACCCTGAGAACAGGGTACATTTGTTCAACCACTCCAGTTCTCCCCCACTCAGATGCTGTGACACAATCTATCCATAACACCGTGGCTATGTGAAAATTTTATTGCAAAATGGCAGAAGATCTGAAAAATATTTGGAGAACGGAATCAGTTCTACTGTAGGATTGGTTGAGATGATGGTTGTTTTAGGAAGCAGAGTTTGGCCAGCATTCTGTTAGGGGTAGGGGTAAATTATTCACAATGGATGTACTCTGCTGTCAGTGGCAGAAGCAGAGTTGTGCATACAGCAATGTTGCACATTGTGGCTGCGCATTGTGCATCACAGTTGCACATTACACTACAGCGCCCAGTCACTGGCATGTGCTGTGCAATGTTACTATTCTGCAAGGGAGTTGCATAGTGCTTATATAGCATATCTTTGCCTATAGACGTTTACACTAGATTAAGAGGACGATGCTGAAATAGTTCAAGATTTTTCATACTTCAGCTCAGTCATTAATCAGAGTGGACACTGCGATCAAGAAATGAGATGAACACTAGGATGTGCAAGGGTAGCTATGGAGGAACTAGACAAGATTCTAGAGTGTGAAGATATATCATTGAATACTAAAGTCAGGATTGTCCGTGCCATTGTATTTCTGATTTCTATGTACGGTTGTGAAAGTGAAGAAAGCAGGTAGGAAGAAGCCAACTCAGTCAAAACATAGTGCTAGAGAAGAGTCCTACTAAAAACAGAAAGGAATGGGTTCTAGAACGTATCAATCCTTAACTCTCCCTAGAATCCATGATGATTAAACATGAGACTATTGTACTGTAGACATATCATGAAAAGACATGACTCTTCAGAAAAGACAGCAATGCTTGGTAGGGGTCTAAATACCCTAAAGGCACTAGAAACCCTCTGATCTTAGAAGCTGAGACGGATCAGCTCTAGTTAGTACTTGGAGGGAAAACCGCCAAGGAATACCAGGTGTGGTAGGCTATATTTTACAGGACGGAAATGGCAAAACACCTCTGAGTATTCCTTGACTAAGAACCATAGAATTACAGAATAATAGAGTTGGAAGAGACCACAGGGGCCATCCAGTTCAACCCCCTGCTCTGCAGGAACACACATCAATGCACTCCCAAAAGGTGGCCATCCAGCCTCTGTTTAAAAACCTCCAAAGAAAGAGACTCCACCACACTCCAAGGCAGCATATTCCACTGCCAGACAGCTCTGACCACCAAGGAGTTCTTCCTGAGCTTCAGGTGGGATCTCTTTTCCTGTAATTTGAATCCATTGTTCCTTGTCCTAGTCTCTGGAGCAGTGGAAAACAAGCTCATTCCCTCTTTGCTATGACATCCTTTCTAATATTTAAACATAGCTATCATGTCCCCTCTTAACCTTCTCATCTTCAAGCTAAACATACCCAGCTCCCTAAGCCATTCCTCATAGGGCATGGCTTCCAGACCCTTCACCAATTTGGTTGCCCTCCTGGACATGCTCCAGCTTTTCAGTATCCTTCTTGAAATGAGGTGCCCAGAACTGGATATAGTATTCCAGTGAGGACTAACCAAAGCAGAATAGAGTGGTACCATTACATCCCTTGATCTAGACACCATACTCCTATTGATGCAATCAAGAATGGCATTGGCTTTCTTGGCCACCGCATCACATTGCTGACTCCTGTTCAGCTTGCGGTCTACTAAGACTTATAGATCCCTTTCTCATGTACTGTTGTCCAGCCAGGTGTCTCCCAGCGTATATTTGTGCATTTCATTTTTTATGCCTAGCTGAAGGGCCATACCTTTTTGTCTGTTGAAATTCATTTTGTTAGCTTTGCCATAATGTGGCAGGTGACTTGAAGGCACATGAAGACACACGCAAAGTAGAAGACAATGTGAAAAGAGAAAAAGCATATCAATCAACGAAGCCATAGCCCTGAGTTTGAAGACCTGAGCAGGGCTGTTGATAACAGGGTGACTTGGAAGTCTCTCTCATTCACAGGGTTGCCATGAGTTAGGGTCAACTTGATGGCAATTAACAGTGAAAGAGGAGATGCTGGGCTGCAGCCCCTAAGTGTCATGAAAGGGCAGCAGATTTTTAGTTATTGAATTTGTAAGTAGTGTATATTTTCTAACTTCCAGAATGAGGAGACATGTTTCTCACATTTTTACTTTTAATTATTTATTTGTGCCCATCTGCCAAAATAACTTTGGCTGGCTTTGGTTACTATGCATTTGGACTTGAGTGGATGATGAGGGAGATAAGCAGCAAAATGCAGAATGATTAGCAAACATGCATCCTTTGAACACCCACATTCAGGGGCTGGGAAATAATGGATCCATTCAGGCTTCCAGGTGATCATATCCCAGGTGTGAAATGATACATGTCTGTACCGGTTTTCAGGAAGAAGCACTGGTGTGATAATGATAACCAAGAGAAGATACTATTGCCGCTTGAGGTGCAGAGCTCCTCCTAGTCTGTTCTCTGGACCATGATTGCTTTCAATATATCCTTCTTTGGTTGTAACTCTGGTGAAAGAAGAATAGCTGTGATATTACGTAACTTGTAATATAATGTACATATTTGTATTGTGATATCAGATGGTAAGTTTGCCATGCCCTATGAGGATAGACTTAGAGAGCTGGGTATGTTTAGTCTGCAGAAGAGGAGGTTAAGAGGGGACATGATAGCCATGTTTAAATATTTGAAGGGATGCCACGTAGAGGAAGGAGGGGACTTGTTTTCTGCTGCTCCAGAGACCAGGACAAGGAGCAATGGATTCAAGCTGCAGGAACGGAGATTCCACCTGAGCCTCAGGAAGAACTTCCTGACAGTCAGGGCTGTCCGGCAGTGGAATCTGCTGCCTCAGAGTGTAGTGGAGTCTCCTTCCTTGGAGGTTTTTAAGCAGAGGCTTGATGGCCATCTGTCGGGATTGATTTGAGGGTGTTCTTGCATGGCAGGGGGTTGGACTGGATGGCCTGTGTGGTCTCTTCCAACTCTGAATTTCTATGATTCTATGATTCTATGATTCTATTTGGTGTTTTTCTAAGAGAGCTGAAGGGGCAGTTAGGTTGATGTGGTGAAAATAAGGATGAAGATGTCAGATACACTGAGGCCATTTCTGCACTACACTGTTATAGTGATATTATTCCACTTTCAACATCCTGTGGAATTCTGGGGTTTGTAGTTTACTGAGGCTAAAGAGCTCTCTGGCTGAGAAGTCTAAATGCCCCTCCCTAAACTGCAAACCCCAGGATTCCATTGGAGGTTGAAAGTGGAACAATAGCACTATAACAGTTTAGTGCAGAAAATGATCTTTGGGTTAAACAAGAAGACCCAGAGAGAAAGAGTGCTGGGGTGAAAGAGACTGTTAAGGGAAAATGGTTAAATAGTTAAGATAATGGCCAAGATCCTAGGTTATGGTAGCTATTGTGTCAGAGTTTCATTGTCATAGCTGCTTCTGTCAATGCCATCCCCCAAAACCCACCTCTTAAGCCTGGCAGTTCCCCAGCTGAAAGCTTTCCAAGGTTCTGTAGATCAGGGCACTGGAAAAGATGACTGCAGCCTTCTTCCCCATCATGAACTCATTAAGACAGGCAACTGGAGAGACCCCTCAGGGTCTTGCAGCTGCAGCTGTTTGTCTCAACACACCCAACAAAGAGAGCACTCAGACATCAGTTCCCAGCACCTCAATCTGCAGCACCTTGAAACACTTTGATTGGGGCACTGCCTGGCTTAAGAGGTAGGTTTGGTGGGTCATACTCAGTCATTAACAACTGTAAACATGAATCCCAAAAGTTATGTGTTATAAGTCCTTCTTATAATCTCCTAAACATTGAGCAGAAGGCCAGCCACTAGTAGTGTGCTAAAATAAAGGAAAACTGTAACTACACATTTTTATGTGCTAGAGAATAAGGAGTGAAATAATATTCTTCCCACTTTTTATTTGTTTTTAAAATGTCCCAGTTTCTCTCCTCTCCTCCCACATCCCTCTTTGTCCTCAGATTACTTCAATTTCTGCAAAATTACTGCAAATTCAAAGTGCAAAAGTAGTTTGCATTCAACTCAGTGGAAACAGAGGAAAGAGCAGAATCTTGTTCTTCGCAGTAGGCTCAGGCAAAAGGAAATTGTTCCAGCCTCTCATAGCTTGTTTGTTCCCCCTCATCAACAAATTTTGCTATCTTGACCTCAGTCTGTTGGTTGGCCATGTGCCCCAGTTTTCATCTGTTGGAGGGGATGAGAACACAAGAACACACATTACAGACACAGTGAAAACACCATCTGTGGAAGGATAACATGGCTTGGAGATTGCAGGGAGTGTATTGGTACACAGACTGGGAGAATATTATCTAATTTGGGAGGGATGGCAGATGTAGCATGTGTGGAACAACTGGAAGCTTGGTTTGAAAGCTGACTTTGAAACACATTGTGGAGCAGAGAGAAGGAAGGCTATTCCAATCAGCTACCTTTGGATATCACTCAGCATTCACCTATTACAAGTAAAGTAGCAGTAAATATCAAATTACCTGAACTACTTCCATTTCAGCTGTGTATGACACGAACTGTCACTTTTAAGAGATGGAGCGTGAACTTGCTTTTTTTCCCCTTCTCTCCCTCTATCATAGTTTCCTTGCCTGTGGTGTCTTTCAGAACACAAGCTTTAGGGCAGGGCCCTGTCCTTGGCTTATTGACTGATCTCAAAGCTACTTTGGGAGCCTCTTTTTTTTTCTATTATTTTTTTAACTTCTTTGCCAAAGAGCAGCTTAAAATGTTTTTCTTCTCCAGGGTGGAGACCTCAAGAAACCATTTTGTGCATTTCCAGGAAAAGTTGGCTATAGACAGCAGTGATTTGCTAACACCTATGATGATACTGGGGCAGCAATTGCTTGGGAGTAAGTCTCATTAAAGATGGGACATTCTTCTGAGCAAACATCTATAGCATTACACCATAAGAACGTCTTTCTAATAATCTTGCAACTAGTTATTTATATAAAAATGTACAGCTCCCCTGTTAAAGCATGTGTATTACTCAGAGTGGCTTCTATTAATTAAAAACATTCATATAACATGGTAGTACCCCATATGGTAACAAAGACAAGCAGCAGATAAAAAACAGAATAATCAGACAGATATGTTATCTGCCTCATAGAGCAAATGCCTGCTAGATACCAGATTAAAAAGATGTCTGGCAAAGAACTAGCTGAACCCTATGAAGCTAGGAATTTCTCGGGTTGAGCACAGCTAATGTGCAAAAGCCGTTCTCCTCTGTTTTCTCCTGCCATCCCTCCCACACAGGGAAGAACCTGTCTGCCAGAACTTATGGTCTATCCAGGCTAGTAGATATTTAAATATTTTAAAAGCATTTCCTTTTCTAACAAGAGGAAGATGTGCGGATGTATACACATGTGTGTACATGCCTTCAAGTTGTCTGTCGACTTACAGCAACCCCATGAGTTTCAGAGGGTTTTCGTAGGCAAGGAATACTCAGAGGTGGTTGGCCCAGTTCCTTTCTCTGCAGTATAGTTTATGGCACCTAATATTCATTGGCAGTTTCCTATCCAAGGCCAAATCAGGGTTGACCCTGTTTAGTTTCCAAGATCAGACAGGATCTGGTTTCTTTGGGGTAAGTTTGACATCTTGGGCCGCATCAGCATTATGGTTGCCCTCAAAGTTTGTATCTGTGAGATTATATAAAGGTATCCACTCTTTTATCATATTAAATAATTATCTCTGCATTTGATAATTACTGCCTTTAGTAGTAACTAGCTCTGAAACTAGAAGTCTAGAAAAAATAATGGCAAGCAGATCCTCAAGTGTACAACTATTGTACAATTTATTGAAAAAATGAGTTTTGAAAAGAACAGGTTGCTTACCTGTAACTGTGGTTCTTCGAGTGGTCATCTGTGCCATCATACACTAGGAGCTTTAGCGCCTGCGCGGTAGCGTTCGGAAACTTCTAGAGCTTGTTCGCTTGGCGGGAACCCCTCCCCCACGCCGGTACTGCGCATGCTCCTCCCGCCGAGCAACGGTCTCTCCTCAGTTCTGTCGTCCGCCGTAGAACCTACAGGGACCTGAGAAAGAGGGGAGGAAGGGCGGGTGTGTATGATGGCACAGATGACCACTCGAAGAACCACAGTTACAGGTAAGCAACCTGTTCTTCTTCTTCGTGGTCTCTGTGCCTTCATACACTAGGAGACTGTGTAGCTTACCGGTCGGACGGCGGGTCAGGTCCTACAGCACGGAAGCCAACACCTCACGTCCAAACCGGGCATCTCTGCGCGACCGGCAGTCGAGCCTGTAGTGGCGCACGAAGGTCGATGGTTGGGACCAGGTCGCCACACGGCAGAGTTCATGCAGGTCAACTCCTCGCAGGAGGGCCGCAGAAGTAGCCACAGCTCTGGTGGAGTGGGCTCGAAGCAGGACTGGCGGAGGCTTCCTCGCGAGCTCATACGCCAGTTCAATAGTCCTCACCACCCACTTGGAGAAGCGCTGGGTGGACACTTTTAGGCCCTTCCAACGTCGCCCATAGCAAACAAAGAGATGCGGCGTCTGTCGGAAGGAAGCAGTCCTGTCCTTGTAGAAAGCCAATGCCCGACGCACGTCCAGGGAGTGGAGGGACCGCTCCAACGGTGTCGTCGGGTTCGGGAAGAAGGCAGGCAGGATGATGTCCTGGTTGAGATGGAAACTGGACACCACCTTTGGCAGGAACGAGATGTCAGGTCTCAGGACCACCTTGTCCCTGTGGAAGACCGTGAAGGGCTCATCGGAACGAAGAGCTGTGATCTCACCCGCTCGCCTCGCTGAGGTCGCCGCTACCAGGAAGGCAGTTTTCATTGTCAGGAGCCTGTCATCCGAGGTCGCCATTGGCTCGAAGGGCGGCTTCGTCAGCTGCGAGAGCACCAGCGAGAGGGACCACGGCGGTAGCGGCGGCGATACCGGCGGGTAGAGATGATGAAGTCCTTTCAGGAACCGCTTAACGGTATCGTTCCTGAAGAAGGCCGAGGCAGCAGATCGTGGCGGTTGGTATGCCACGATCGCGGAGAGATACACCTTCAGGGATGGAAACGCCAGGCCCTGTTGCCGGAGGTGCAGGAGGAAGTGCAGGACGGTCGAGAGCCCCGCGGGCGATACCGGCTCACTCCTCTCGTTAGCGAAGGTCAGGAAGCGTCGCCACTTGTATTGATAGTTGCGACGGGTGGATTCCTTCCTGGCCGCGACGAGGACGGTACCGAGCACGGGATCGTCTAGTGCGATATCCTCCAGGCATGGAGGGCCAGGCGTGGCAGGTCCGGATGGAGGACTCGGCCGCCGGAGTGGGAGAGCAGGTCCGGTGTCGGTGGCAACCGGAGCAGGTCGTCTCGTGCGGCTTGTAGCAGGGGTGCGAACCAATGTTGCCTCGGCCAGTACGGGGCTACCAGGATCGCGTCGGCTCGGTCGGCGAGGATCTTCGATATCGTCCGGCCGAGCAGCGGGAACGGCGGGAACGCGTAGAGGAGTTCCCCGGTCCACGGAAACTGGAAAGCGTCCCCGATGGAGGCACGATCGTGGCCCGCTCTGGAACAGAATCGGCGACACTTCGCGTTTTCCCTGGTCGCGAAGAGGTCGATCGATGGTTCGCCCCAGCGGTCCCGAATCAGTCTGAACGCCTCTCCGGAGAGAGACCATTCGTGATGGGATGAGGTGTCCCTGCTGAGGGCGTCTGCCGTGGTGTTCTCCTGCCCGGCCAGGTGAACCGCCACGGGATGCGTGTGCAGGCGAATGCACCATTCCCACAGGTCGAGCGCGATGTCGAGCAGGGTCGTGGAATGAGTCCCACCTTGTCTGTTGATGTAGCAGACGGCGGTGGTGTTGTCCGTCAGAATCAGGACCGTGCGCCCCGCCATGGCATGGCGGAACGCCCGTAGGGCTTTCCAGACGGCGAGCAGCTCCAGCGCATTGATATGGAGAGCGGTCTCGTCGTCGGTCCATCTGTCGCGGACTCTGAGATCGCCGCAGTGGGCACCCCATCCATACAGGGAGGCGTCGGTCGTTACCGTCACCTTCGGTGTCGGCTGTTGGAAAGGCATCCCTGACATGAGATTGCATCGCGACTGCCACCATCGGAGGGATGAGCGGACGTCTCCCGGCAGCTGCAGTCGGAGTGTCTGTTCGTCTCGCAGGGGGTCGAATATGCGGACGAACCAGTGTTGAAGAGGTCTTGCTCTCAGCCTGGCGAGATATGTCACAGCGGTCGTCGCAGCCATGTAGCCCAAGAGCTGCTGGACGCTTCTCGCAGATAACGTCGGGGCCGTGACGAGCGTGAGCGGCGGCCCGGATCAAGGTTTGTGCTCGAGACTCTGGTAGGTACGCCCTGGCGGAGGTCGAGTCGAGCGTCGCCCTGATGAAGTCCAAGATCCTCGCCGGCTCGAGGTGGGACTTCTTCGGATTCACTCGTAGACCAAGGCGGGTCAGGAGTGACAACGTCATGTGGACGTCGTGGTAAAGTCTGTGTTTGCAGGACGCCACCAACAGCCAATCGTCGAGGTAAGGGAAGACGGAAGCGCCCTTCGTCCGCAGGTAGGATACCACCGGGGCCATGCACTTGGTGAAGACCCTTGGGGCAGTCGAGAGTCCGAACGGCAGCACCTTGTACTGGTAACAGGTGTCGTCGACTGCGAAGCGGAGGTACCGTCTGTGCTGCGGGCGAATGGCGATATGGAAGTATGCGTCTCGGAGATCGATGGAGGCGAACCAGTCCCCTCGATGTAAGAAGGGTAGGATCGACGGTATCGTGACCATCTTGAACCTTTTGGGGCGGATGTAGTAGTTCACCCCTCTGAGGTCTAGGATCGGCCGGAGGGTACCGTCGGGCTTTCGGTACCGTGAAGTACCTGGAGAAGAAGCCGGTGGTCTTGGCCTCTTGCGGGAGCCGCTCGATCGCCCCTTTCTGGAGGAGGGATTGGATCTCTTCCAGGAGGGCCGGACTCGACGGCGTGGAGTAGTAAACGCCGCGAGGAGGAATTCGAGAAACTCGATGGCGTAGCCAAGACGGACGATGGAAAGCACCCAAGAGTCCGTAGTGACATACTGCCACTCCGCTAGGTGTCGAGCGAGAGTCGGTCGGTCTCCGAGCGCTGATGGTAGGCTGAAGAGTGGGTATTGGTGGGTCCTGCCAGGCACGTCAAAACCGAGACTTTGTCTCGGAGGAGGACTTCTTCGACGAAGCCGGGCGCCGCCTAATCGTGCGTCTGGCCGATGAGCCGGAGGACGGTCTCGACTGTCCAGACTGGGCCGAACGCTGGAACGACGAGGTGGAGGATCGTCGCCAGGATGGGCGGAAGGTGGAGGCCCTGCGGGCCTGCGTGGCCGGCTGCAGCCCGATCTTTTTTGCGGTCAGTCTCGCCTTGACAAGATTGTCCAAAGCTTCGTCTGTGGACGAATTGAATAGGCCTTCACCGTCGAAGGGGAGATCTTCAATCCTCCTTCTGGTGTCCTCCTGGATGTCGGCCGGTCGCAGCCAAGCATGGCGGCGGAGGCCGACGGATCCCGCCATGACCCGGGAGGCGATCTCCACTGCGTGCCGGGAGGAGGCCATCTGGTGCCGAGCGATGGAGATAGCCTCATTGAAGATCACGGAGGAGGCTTGGCGGATGTCCTCCGGTACCGCCTCCATCGCCGGTTGCAGGCGATCGAGCACTTTTTTCAGGTATGCCGCGAGGCAAGCCTGAGTGTTGGACAGCCTGATCTGCAAGGAGGCAGCTGAATAGAACCTCCTTGCGTAGGCGTCCAACTTCCTGCCCTCCTTGTCCGGCGGGGTGGTGTGTTGCCTGCCGGAGCCCTTTGTCTGTGCCGACTCGACGACCACAGAGTTCGGTACAGGGTGATTAAAGAGATAACCGGCGTTATCCTTCTGCACCCTGTAGAGGTGTTCTAACCGCTGCGGTATCGGCTGAGCCGAGGCCGGTCTATCCCAGGCGGCCTTCACCAGTCTGGATACCCGGGGCAGGAGAGGCAGCGGGGCCGTGGAAGGTCGCTTCTCCTCGAAGACGGAGAAGGCTGGATCGTCGTCCTCCGGCTCCGCATCGGCGATCTTAAGGCCGAGGGTAGTGGCCATGCGGAGCAGCATCGCAGAGAACTGGTGGATGTCCTCTGGAGCAGAATCTGGGATCGGGTCCCCGAATCCCAGCGGAGGAGACTCCTGTGAGGCCGCCTCAGACACCTCTGACTCCGCGCTCGAGTCGTATGACTCCGAGCTCGGTGAGTCCTCTCGCCGCTCGCTTTCCGGCTCCTTCGTCGCCGCAGGTGTTGCCTTCCTAGGCTTCTCCGCAGCCGGGGCGGTGGTAGCAGCAGCGTCCCGCTTGGGATGGCTGACCACTGACTTCACCCTCTTGGTGGTGACCGGGGTAGTCTGGCAGGCTGACGTCGTCGTAGCCCGCTCAGTCACCACCGACTCCGTAGGGCGCGTCGCCGTTGCCGTGACCCTAGGAGGTGGCGATATCGCCCGATACCGTGGTGAAGGCTCCCTCGCCCTATGATATCGAGGAGAGGGAGAGCGGCTGAAGGAGCGGCGGTCCGACGGAGATCGGCTTCGGCGTCGACGGTACCGAGCCTCGTCCCCTCTAGGCGAGCGCGATTCGCGCTGTCGACGAGGTGACCGGGACCTCCGGAAGGTCTCCCAGCGACTCGGGCCACGATGGTACCGATCCCGGTACGATGGCGAATGCGACCGATAGGAGGCCGGGCGCTCTCTCCATTCAGATTCCCTCGCGTACCTGGCCACGTAGGACGCCGAGGTGTATCTGGAGGCAGACGAGCGAGGTTGTTCCTCTCTTGTCTCCCTCGGAGGCGGCGAGGCCACCGGACGCTCGGAAGAGCGGGACCGGGACCTAAAGGAGGTCGAACGCCGCTCCGGAGAAGCAGAGGGCTCCCTCTGCTGCAGGTCGGCCGACCTGCGACGGCTAAGAGGGCGGTGGCGCTCCTCCACCAGGGTTGGAGGGTCTGCCACAGGCGAGTCCGGGCGCTGTTGGGGAACGTCCTCAATCTCATCGTCCGAGAGATCGACGGACTCGCCTCGCCCTTTGGAAGGCTGCTGAGTAGGAGGAGGAGGAGGAGGTCGAACGTCCCCAGCCGGGGAGCGCTTCTTCTCCTTCTTCTTCTTCTTCTTCTCCTTCTCCTTGCCCTTGCCTCCGTCTGGAGCAGGGCGGTTTTTAGCAGGCGTCTCCGTAAGGGGAGCCTCAGCCTTCCTCGCCGTCGAGGATCCTTTTGCTGACTTGGCAGCCGCCGACAGCTTCGGGATCCTCGGTAGCGCCGAGATCGGCGTTTCGCCGGTACCGAGCCCGATACCGACGAGGTGGACGGAACGGCAGCCGCCGATACCGTCGATGGCGTGGTCGTCTTCTTGTCGGCCATCTTGGAAGTGGAGGTCTCGTCTATCGCCCGCAGAGACTGTTCCCAACAATAAGATTTGAGTCTCGCGGAGCGGTTGCGGAGAGTTTGGGGAGTAAAATCCCGGCAAATTGGGCAAGTCCGGATGTTGTGGGACTCACCCAAACAGAAGAGACACTCCTTATGGCCGTCGTTGAGGGCAACCTTGCGGCCGCAGGACACGCACTTTTTAAAGAGCGCGGACATAAGACGAAGAACGCCAAACTCCGAAATCCAAAAAGACGAAAAACCGAAGGGGGAGTCCGAAAGAGAGGTCAAAGACAGTCCGAAAGTCCGTAAAACCGTGAAAAACAGCAAGCCAAGCACAACGTGAGAGGAACAAACTGAAGAACCTTCCGTACGCGGCGGCGGACGAGAAAGAACTGAGGAGAGACTGTTGCTCGGTGGGAGGAGCATGCGCAATACCGGCGTGGGGGAGGGGTTCCCGCCAAGCGAACAAGCTCTAGAAGTTTCCGAACGCTACCGCGCAGGCGCTAAAGCTCCTAGTGTATGAAGGCACAGAGACCACGAAGAAGAACAGAAAGTTTTTGTCATCAGACAAACATTACCTGTGCTTCTTTCTGCCCCCTTGCCCTTTCCGTACCTAGTGAACCCAATCCCCACATTGCGGGTCCTCGGCTGCTGGTATTCCAAAGAGGGGCCCAGCAGAAAGAACTGGAGATCTACTTCTACTTCTGACTGCTCCTCTGCCCAACTCTTGCAAGTTGCATGGAGCGTTGCCATGGTAATCCATGGCAATGCTCTGACAGCAAGACTTGGGCACAGGAGCAGTCAGCAGTAGAAGTAGATCGGGAGTGCTGGCTGCTGGGCACTGCTTCAGAATACCAGCAGCCGGGGCCCACAATGTGGGGATTGGGCTCGCCAAGCAGGAGGAGTGCTGCAGCCGCAGGAGAGGTGTGAGGGCCACATGAAACGGCCTGGTGTGTCGGATTTGGCCTGTGGGCCTTATGTTTGACACATGTGCTTTAGGGTATTTAGACCCTTATGGAGGGAGAGATTGAGAGAGAGATTGAGAGAGAGAGAGAGAGAGAGAGAGAGAGAGAGAGAGAGAGAGATCGGTTTTTTTAAAGGGATGGCTAGTGTGGCAATGAGAACCAGTATGGTGTAGTGGTTGGACTATGACTTTGGAGACCAGGATTCACTTCCTCGCTCACTCATGGAAACCCACTCAGTGACATCTTGGGTGTGTCACTTGTAGCCCCAGAAAACTCTGTGATAGGTTCACCTCAGGATAAGTCAGGAATGACCTGAAGGCACACAACAATACAAATGTGTAGCAATGCTAAATGACTCAACATCAAGTTTCTTCATGTGTATGCCTTTCATGAAAGTTGCATAGGAAGGAAGTAAAATAGCTCATATCATGGATGAAGAACCTCAGGCCTCTGCACACTGCACAATTATAGCACTATGATTCCACTTGAACTGCCGTCATTCCATTCTGTGAAATCTTGGAATCTGCAGTTCAGGGAGAAGCATTTGGAATTCTTGGAAGAGAGCTCTAGTGCCTCATGAAACTGCAAATCCAAATATTTCATTTTTTTAATTAAAAGAATGAAAGAAAAAGTCAAAGTAACTGCAAAACAATACATAAAAATACAAACACATTAATAATAGTAGTAGTAGTAGTAGTAATAATAATAATAATAATACTCTGACCAGAAACCAAGACCCCAAATCCGAATATTTCATAGGATGTCCTCATGGCAGTTAAGGACAAATCATAGCACTCTAATTGTGTAATGTGACAGGGCCTCTGACATGACTTCTTTTTAAAGATATATCCATTATTCTCTTATATTTATATCCTGCCTTTTCTCCAGTGAAAGTCAAGGCAGTGTGCATCACTCTGTTTCTCCCTCACTTCATACTCACAGATACGTCCTGTGAGGTAGACAGGGTTAGCTATGTGACGGGGGAATGAGAGCATTGCCTGTCCTCAGTGAAATTTCCCTTCAGTCCCCAAATTTCAAGCATTGCAGAGAACGAGACAATGAAAATCGTTCATATCTAGAACTCTGATATTTGCATACCCTCTAACTCTCTCAGTTTGGCGGGGTTGGTCCCAATTAATTCCCCCCTTTTCAGCTGCTGTTAAAATGTCCCAGTTTCTCTCTCTTCCTTCCAACTTTCCCCCATTATCCTCAGCTTACTTAAAATGCTGCGAACTGAGATCAAAATGTAGAAATATTTTGCATTCAGTTGATTCAGGAGTGGGGAGAGGAGCGGAAGGGTCAGAGCTCTGACCTTTCCAGTAGACTCAGGCAAAAGTAAACTGCTGAAGCCTCTCCTAGCTCTTGTATTCTTCCTCATTAGTAACTTTTGCCACTGTGGCCACATTCTGATGTCTCATGGCCACACGCGTCCTGCTTTGCATCTGGGAAATATTGAAAGGTAAATATTTACAGTGTTTCCATTCTCTTGATAACTTTGCCTGCCCTTTTTCTTTAGATGCCTCAACTGTATTTCAGCTAAATAGTTGGCTGAAGATTTAAGTCATTGCATTGCTAGAAATTTGGAGACTGGAAGGGAAATTTTATCTGGAGGGGCAGAAATGTTGCTGGAAGAGGCAATGTCCTTATTTTATCTCATTGTAGCTACAACTTGTGGCAGTAGGTCCCAGCTAAGGTAACGTGACTGGCTTAAGGTCACCCAGGGAGTTTTATGGCTCAATGAAGATCAAAAATCTGGATCTTTCACTCCCATCCTAACCACTTTACTGGTTCCACCTTCATTATCCAAATTAGCAGGTAACCTTGTCCCTAAAATATGTATGCAGCAGCCTAGAATGGCTTTTTTAACCACTTGATCTCTGTATCAGAAAAAAAATGCCCTTAACTAAATTGGGGCAGAGGTTTAAAGGTGACAATCTTCTTTTTTTTTTAAGAACTCTCTTTGCGAGCATGTCCTGAACCCATGCAAAAAACATTTATTTGCTGTATGCCCTTTTCATCCAGGTAGTTAATGGGATCCAGAGGTGTAGCTATGTGAGGAAGAGATAAGGACATTGCTAGCCCCAAATATGATGTCTCTCTTTCCCCATGAAGGTTTCCTTCACTCTCCAAATTTCTAGCATTGAAGAGAGAGACACTGAAAATCATTCATACCTGGAACTCTTTGCTGCTGCTAATAAATTTGGAACTTAATTGATCCCCACATGGCCAAGAAGGGGAGCGGCCAATGTCTGAATCGATATCCTAGACCAGTGATTCCCAACCTGGGGTATATATACCCCCAGGGGTCCAAACCAGGACAATTGGGGTAGACAAAAAAAAAATGAAAAATGGTGGCAAAGGGCACATATCGACAGTGTTAGACAAAATACAAGTCAAAAGTTGTGAAATTAATTGAATGTTATGACAAGTGATGGAAGTGGTTTCCTTCAAGAAAAGCCCCATTCCCTGGCTTTGCTATTTTGGTGAATGGTAGGGAGTCCTTCTCTGAACAATGTGTTGCAAACACGTCACTACAGTACACAACAGTGATGTATTTAAGTCTTTTACTCCAAGTCTCAAGTCCTTGAAGATACTTTCAAGTGAAGTCTCAAGTCTGGAAGCCAACTTTATACCCCAACCAAAATTCCAGAATTATTGGACAGAGTCAAATAAAGTCAGTTTTAACAATTTAAGCAGAGTCGACTCTCCACATTTGCAATTTTGCCATCTGCAATGTTGGACATGGGGAATAGGATCCTTCTTACTCCTGATGACTAAAGCTTCAAAAGCTTTAGAAGGAAGGATACTTCCTCCTCAAGCCTCTGAGAAATGCACATGCACTCTGGGGATGAGTCTTGTCTTCTGCTCTTTGGAAAAGTTTTAGAAGGCTCCCCCGATATGCAGTGGGGACAGGCTGCTGGGCAGACCTCAAGCCTGCCTCAAGCCCATTGCCTAACCTGTTTGCTGTTCCCCCCTGAGAAATGCACCCACACTTTGGGCTTGGGACAGATTGTCATGTGACCAGTAGGCAAAAAGAGATGGAGGCCTTGTTCAAAGTTGTAAGGTTTTTGGATGAATGTGTTACGTTACTGGACCAAGGGCAGCATATCAGTCATTAAAAATATACAAGTCTTAAGTCAAGTTAGTGCATCATTTATGGCTGAGTCAAGTCCGAGTTGAGTCACTGAAGCGACTTAAGCCCGACTTGAGTCCAAATCTATCGACTCAAGTCTACCTTATTGGTACACGTGCTTGGTGGCATAACCCTAACAGCTTCAGCTCTCACTCTCTTCCACTTTGCAGACATTTGAAATTACAGCAACTATATTAATTTTGCTAATATGAAGGGTACAATTTATGGAAACAGGCTGTGAAGGTGTAAGCAAGTGAAAAAAAGGCTAAGAACCACTGCTCTAGATAATTTTAACTGACAAGAAGTAACATGTGAGACAAAATATGTGACACTAACATTGTCACTTTTCTTTTTCTGTATGATTAACATCTTTGCCTGATGTAGAATGCAGTGAAGCTTTGAAAGCTTGCATGATGTATTTTGTGTTTTTCAGTTGGCCCCATAAAGGTATCACTGTTTCATGGATTTTGGATTTTTGTATAACTTGCTGCATGGCCAACACAGCTCCTGAATATATTACCTGGAACTCTTATATATGCTGTATTCACATTCCCTTTTCTTTGCCTGCCCTTTTCTTTGGAGGCCTAACTGTATTTCTCAATCCTCAGCTGAATTTTTTAAGTTTCTCCATTGCTAGAAATTTTAAGACTGAAGGAAAATTTAAATGAGGAGCAGAATTCTTATTTGGGGAAACACCTCCACCCACAGCTACATTCCTGTTGGAATCTTGGGTTAACCAGGTCTTTGCTGGGAGTGGCAACCTTTGCATGTTTTAATTAACTGGCTAGTTAGTTTGCATGTCTATTGTAGGCTCAGAGGTGACTACCTAAACTTTCTGTTGTTTGGTCAACACCCACTTCACCTTGCATGTTCTCTTCCTCTTCCCCTTCTTGTTTTTCAGCTTCCCCGCAAGCATGTGGTCTTCGATCCTTCAGCAAGAATGCTTTCTTGTAAGCATATGTGTTCCTATTTTCGTCTTACCTTTCTTCAAGAATTTGAACCTGTGTAAACTATGCACAAGATTATGTGAGTAAATCCTTTTTATATATTTTAAACCAAACTGTTTGTGTTCATTTTGAGCTAGACTGTGTCTGGGGTGGAGGTTCAAGTGGGACTGATAATCTGCTCAACTTCCGTTTGTGCATTTGCTAAATACTCTGCTGTTTGGAAGACTTATTACTAAAAATCTCTCAATTCCCCAACAGTCTTCACTTCTTCTGCTAAAAAGAACAGGGAAAGGTTGTAGTTTAGTGTCAGAGTGCACACTTGTATGTAGAAGATCACAGGTTTAATTCTAGGTATCCCAGTCAGTTATAGCTGGGAAAGAGGACATGTTTGAAATCCTGGAGAGTCAGCTATCTGTCAGCAAGTCAAGTTTGATGAGCCCATGTGTTCTAAGCTCCTGAAAGTAATGGATTGAGAATCATCATTATATGGTCACTATAATGGATCCTGCTCTGTATAAGGGGATGGGAGGAATAGGATAATGGCTGGAAAGGATGATGTAGGAGTTTAATTAGCAATAACAGAGACAAGGAGGAAGGGGAGAACAATTGGGTGGCAGGAGATTAGGATGGAAAACAGACCTCTAAGGGAGATGTCAAAGGAGGAGGAAGCAGAAGTGATAATATAAACAGACTTGCCAGATGCACTTGGAATGCATGTACCCTTCAATAGATTATTTCTTTCTTTCATGGCAGAGAAAGTGGAATTGCCTGAATCCAACCTTTACTGACCTTTTGCAAGCCCAAGATATCGCTGGTTTGCCTTTTTGTAGCATAGGGCATCACAGTTCAAGGACTGGCAAGCTGGAACGTGTTCAGAGAAAGGAAACCAAGATGAGCAAAGCTCTGGAAACCAAACCTAATGAGGAATAACTTAAGGAGCTGGACATGTTTAACTTTGAGCAGAAAAGACTTGAAGGGATGACATGATTGTTGTTGTGTTCCTTCAAGTTGCTTCTGACTTATGACAACCGTAAGGTGAACATAACTATCTTTAAATATCTGAAGGGATGTTGTGTAGAAGATGCAGCAAGTTTTTTTTTCTTGTTGCTTCATCTGATACAGAACCCAAACCAATGTATTCAAATTACAAATAAAGAGATTCTACCTCAACATTACTGTAAGAGCTGTTCAATGGTGGAACAGACTGCCTAAGAAAGTATAGCTCCCTTATTTACACTGGCATCCAGAAAGGAGTGTCACCATATTTTTTTATTACTTTGGATTTGGTGTTTGTATGCAAACCTTCACATATATAGCTTTGTACACATTTGCATGTCAGCATTTCACCTTCCCCTGCTCTACTGATTAACTTTATAGAAGTGCAGATGGGCAATCACCTGTGGAAAACTAAGAAAAGCTTTTTCATTAAGTGAATATGCGCATGCACGGTGGGAATCCCCAAAAAAAATATCCCACAGCTGCTGCAGTCAGGGTCCCAGACATAAACCAATAAGGGAAATATGTGCACACAGTAGAAACATCCACTTGCACTGATGTGGCTATATAATGGTGGCCACATGTGGCTTTCCAAACTGATTTCATGTGGCACTAAAGGGGTCAAACCAGGGCAAGTATACTATGCAGTGGAGCTGAGATACAGCCCCCATGTATACTCAAGCCTTCAGCTGAGCAACATCAAACTGAGCAAGTTTGCATTTTGCACTCTGCAAACCCAACCTTCAACAACACTGCTGGAGAGGTTTCTGACCATTTGCTTCTGCAGCTGGAGAGAACACCCATGGGGTCTCCTTGCCTCCTGCTTGAACTCCATGGCTTTGAAAGAAAATGTGTCATGCTTCCCACCCAAACCTTGTTTCATTCTCATCCATTTGGTTCTAGCATTCAGTCTAAAGAAAAAGATACCAGTGCAATGAGAGAGACATCAGGAAACAAATGATTCTTAAGAGTTGTTTTAATACTGCAAGTCTTTACTTAGCACCGCGTCCTTCTGGGAAGCCACAGTCACCACCAACAGGACATCTTATAGCTTTTTATTTCTTTGCTTGAGGTTAATTGCTTCCAGATCTCAGACATCACCCCTGCCACAGCCACTCTTATTAAGCTTACCCAGCTGAAAGCCATGTGTGTGCAACTCTCCCCCTCCCCGCAAAAACAAACAAACACACACCTTCCAAAGAGAATTCCACAATGGTTTTAATCAAAGCTTGGAAACTTTTTTTGTGTGTATCTGTGGACCAGCTGGGTGGTTCTGGGAGCTGCAGTCCTAAGAAGTAATGTTTCCAAACTCTGGTTGTTATTTCAAAATCTGTCCTTTCTTTTTCCTTCTATGGCTTCACAAAATCCTGCCTCTTCCAAGCATGAACTCAACGCCAACCTGACAATGTAGAGCACCTGAGAGAATCAGTGGCAGGAATCAAAGGAGCTAAGCATTATGGGTAAAAAGGGTTTTTTCCCCCATTTGCAAAAGGGAGAGGGGTGGGGCTGCTCTCTGTAAGCCACTTCATGGACTTTACAAATCTGGGAGCTCACCCTTTAAAGTACCCTATCTCCAACATCTGGCATCCTGAGAAATTTTACTGGGGGATGAACGTGGAGAAAATAGGATCAGATCACACACTCCATGCAAGTGAAGGTGGAACTGATGTAACCAAAAAAAAAAAAAAAAGGTGGCTGTGAAAATAATCTTGGAAGTATGTGTTCAATGGTTGATGAAATGACAAGAACCATGAGGAGGCAAGCCATAAAATGTCCGGGGAGCAGAAACACAGAAGGACCTGTGCAACTTCTTCCCATTCCCTGTAACTACAAAAGCAGAATAAATTATTCAAAACTTTAAAAGATTGTGAACTTCAGCCTTTCTTGGTATTCAGTTTCCTCCAGGAAATCCTGCAAGCAAGTGGAGCACTTTCTGCTAGTGAGTTCTAGCTCCCTGTTTCCCAAACCATTGATTCCCAGGGACCCCGGGAAAGAGGAATGAACGTTAAGCTAGCTGAAGGCTGCAGTGAGGGATTGCCTCAAGGGAAACCAGATCTTGGCAGATGGAATGGAGCCTACAAAAGCAAGGGCCCCGCCATGTGATTTGGCTCTTAAAGTGCAATGCGAGGGACCCATGGGAAACTGAGGAAGCCAAAGTAATGCAGTGAAGGAAGCCATTCCAGGAGAAGCCAAGTTGTCACATATTCTCTGAAAGCAAAGGGGAGAAATAAGGGTGAAGGGGAAGACAAGGTCAAGAAGTACCCCATTCACACAGAGGCCAGCTCCATCTACAATGTTGGGCAGCACAGTGCCTCTCCCAATCCACAACCGTCATAAGGTGCAGAATTCTTATAAACAGCACTGGACTAAAACAAAGAGAAGAGGGTGCTGGAACAGCAAGTGTCATGGCTCCGGGAAGGAAAAATGGTCAAAGTAGGTAAGGAAATCAGTCTAGTTCTTGAGTTCCTTTGGCAACAGGACTACTCATCACAACCCAGAAGCTCCACACGCAATGTGATGCGGTTGTGCCAAGATTCAGGCAAGATACGGACAAACCTGGCGTAGAAGGGCACATCAAACACATTCTTCTTGTGAGAATAATTGTCGGAATTTCCATGGAATATCTGTGTAGTGGGGAAGGGGCACAGAGAAAAAGAGAAAAGATAAAGCTCTGTTAGAAAAGGTAAAAGGCAAAGAAAAGGAAGGCCACCCTGAAGAACTGCAGGCTCATTTCCACAGTCCCAGGAAACAGATCAGCCTATGTTTTAGGACTGTTGAAAGGATTAATTACCTTTACTGCCGTTGTTCAGGATGGACAATACTGTTTTTAAAACAGAGAATTTATTTTTATTACTTGGTACATTTATATCTTGCCATCCTGCCCAAGCGATCAAGGTGATGTATGTGACCCTCCTTTTATCCTCAAAACAACCCTGAGAAGTAGATTAAGCTACAAGAAGGTTACTAGCCCAAGGTCTATCAATGAACATCATGTTCAACTGGAGACGTGAACTCAGGTTTCCCAAGTCCTTATCCAACACTGCTATACACATGGGAAATGTGGTTCAAATTCACAGTAAGGTTACCAGATAGGCCAAAGTCAGTCTCTAGAATGCTGCTAGGAAAGTCTGAGAGGGGATCACATGGGCCCCACTCTGACTCCCAAAATTCCCACTCCCAGTCGGTGTGTGGGGGGAACATCCAGCTCGATCTGTCCACTGTCCTTTGACTCAGGAACAGAAGGGAACCAACCATTAGTGGTCTCTGCAACTGGCCAAGGGGTCCAAGGCTGCTCTCCCTGCCCCTGCCTTCCAAGAAGACCACTGTGACAAAAGGAAGACCAGAACTGCTCCCCCAAAAAACCTGGCCAGAAAATTAAGGCAGAGAGAAGAAATGTGTGGCCTGCCAAATGTTGTCAGATTACAATCTCCATGAC
The DNA here is from genome assembly GCA_948474755.1 of Ctenosaura bakeri. NCBI lineage: Eukaryota > Metazoa > Chordata > Lepidosauria > Squamata > Iguanidae > Ctenosaura > Ctenosaura bakeri. The sequence continues at coordinate 114,260 of CAOLHI010001966.1, forward strand.
CATTCACCAAAGGCTATGCTGGTTAAAGCGGAAAGAAAGTGCACTCCAGTCACATCTAGAGGCACACACACTGTCCATTCCTGGACTTATGCCTGCTGGGATGAGAATACCAGAAAGTTTTGGCAGGGAGGACTGTATTACTTTAACCTGCTCTAAGCAGTTTGGCGAATCACTCATTTGAAAAACGAGGAACTAAATCTTTAAAATAAACCAATAAATAACCATGCTTAGCAGTATTGCCACAGATATTTTGCTCAAACCTACCTTGGTGCTGTTTGTCTTGTTGTCTTTGTAAAGCGTCCAGAACTTCCCATCATCACTGTAAGCTACTTTGTAGGCAGCAACATACTGAATGTGGCCAAAATCACGAGCCCCCTGGGTAATAATTCCAGTCACCTTTTTCTGACTTTCAAGATCAATCTGCAAAAAGCAAAGGCAAGGGAATTCACTGCTAAAAACAGGAAATGCTGAGGTTCAAGTGAGACCTTTCTTAAATCCTCTGTATATTTGGCCTGGTTAACTAAACCTTTCCTCATCTGGTACCATCTACATGTGTCCAACTCCCATCAGCCCCAACCAACATGTCCATGCTCCTGGGGCTGATGGTGATTGTAGTTCAACACACCCGGAGGTGGTGGCAAGTAGGGGTTGGTGGGTTAATTCATTCAAGGCTGTTTGGCTTCCTGTTTGGACTCAAACATGACAGAAGAGGCAAGTGTGAATTCAAGCACACATGCATACAAAGTGGGTCGTTCATAAAGTTATTTCAAGAGCCTTACTTGTAAAGAGAATTTGGATCCTGCCTTCTCTTTCTGAACCACTGTTATTGTTTAAAATCAGTAAATCACATTGCTAGGAGGAAACATTTAGTACTAACTATTTACAACTGGACTACGTATCTTACTGAATCTCATGGGGGGGAAGAAACTAGGGTCAGCTTCTGAAGCAAGAGCAGGAGGTATATACAATACTCAACGTTACATTTGTTCTCAGCTTTGAGAAAAGCCACTTCGTAATAACCGCAGCTTGAGGCAAGGTACTCCTGATTAATGTCACACCATTATTTTTTTTAATAGGAAAGACTAAGTCTTGACACACAAGAAGCTACATATAGGAAATTTGGAAGACAGATGCCACCCACCCACTGTTCTCTATGGCCACAGCAATGCAGAGGTCAAGTCTGAAGTGCAGGCACTCATCACAGGCATATCCCCAAAGAGAGTCCAAAAATGGAGGGAACTGTGCGGATCCACACTCAAAAAAATCCATTCCAAATTTTTCATCTCCATCCAGACCTGTTCCAGATTTTTCATCTCCATGAACAACAGGCCTCTTGTAGAACTAATGGTTCTTAATAGCCCATTCAAGATCAACCCAGCTGTAACACTGTTCACCTTACAATATCCTGTTGCTGAGAAATTTCTCCCAAGCTATTGTGAGGACTGCAGCTAAGCTCAGAGGCAACGGGGAAGCCTGAAGGGGTGGTGGCAGATTCTCTCCTCATCCCCACTAACCAAAATGTCCCCAGACTTCAACCTTGCAGGTCCTAATTCCACAACAACAGCACTGTGTTGCAACAAGTTCAAGTTCACGGCCACTGCTATACATCTCTCCCTCCCACATTCCCATCTCCTCTGAGCAGCTCCAGTGAGGACACACCTGAAGCCATTCATCCTGCTTGTTGTGGAGGGCCGCCCAGGCATTGCTCTTGCCTGTCTTGTCAAGGCGGGCATAATGTGGATACCAAGTGAATGCATCAATGCCCCATGTCTTGTACACGCTGGAAGCTGTGATCTGCTGGTCAGAGATGAGGTGGGATTTCATGCCCAGTGGCTCCGAGCAACCTGCCATGTTGAAATACACTGTAACACAACGGTTTACAGACACAGTGAAAGGGAAGAGTCCCGAAGCAACAGAACTTCAGCCAAAATAAATAAAGTCAAGCATCATCAATGAGATATGGCCTCAAAGCCCCAAAGCATCTTAAATCTTCTCAATTCAGAAAAACCAATGTCGATCTGTCTATCAAGAAACAAGAGGAAGCCATGTAGGATTCTGAAAAGCTGAATTAATTCTGAATTAAGCTGAAAGCTGAATTAATCAGCTTGTTTCTGATGAGTCAGATGACTCATCAATCTAATAAAGTCTACAGGGTGGGCAACTTCTTGATGGGCTGTGTGGCTGCCTTTGAACTGTTCCTCCATCCCCAAGTCATTGGTGAATGCATTGTGACATCTGGTGCTGAATTCTACAAGGACTGCACTGCAGGAACTTGCTAGCAGCTTCACTTCATGGCACAAGGTGCTGGAGTGTCCTGCTACCCCACAAAGCCTTCCAGAGTGGCAGGAAAGAGTGTCTCCTTCCTATCCAGAAGAGAAGAGCCTCGTTTTACAGCAACAACAGGAACAAGGAGTGGGGTGCTTCTTTCAACTTCATGGGCAGCAAAGCATGGGTTGGCTGTTGCCCACTGCTGATTTGTACTGCAGTGGCTTTTCAGGCTTTGAGACAAGGCTTCTTTCCAGCTGTGCCTGAAGATTGCTGTGCCATGGATCCTTCAGATATCACAAAAGATTCTGGAAAGCATTCTAAGGCAGAGACTCAATTGAAGTCAGATGCTAATCATGGCTGGCATGGCTGAGCATATGCCAAACTTCTGCTACCAACCAGCGCTGCCTGTGAACGTGAGCTTTCTCTGGGGGGGAGGGCTTCAGGTGAACTTCAAAAAAATATTTTCAGCTTACTTTAGTTACATGCAAAAATGTCATAGGTTTTCTTCATCTTTAGATATCTGGAGAAGGGACTAGTTATGGTTACGGTTACATACAGGGGCAGAAAACTCACCTACTAGCTGCATTTCTGGTTCCATAATGCATGTGACAACTTTTTTTCTACACTGCATTCTTGTTCCTCAAAGGCAACGAGCAAGCCACACAGACCCTTGCAACCCTATCACCAGTTGCAAAGGTCCAAACACTACTACACTAAAAAAAAAGGTTCATTCCTTCTGTCATGAAGTTTGTCTACCTCCCAATCATTTTTGGGGGGGGGGCAGGAAATACCACTTTCATGCAACTCTTCCCCAAGAAATTCCAAAGATGACCAAAACTGAAGTTTTGGAGTTCACAGAAATCAACAGTTTCTTCCTCCCACTCCCAGAAACCCCCCACTTCTCTTCATCTCAGATCCTTACTGTGGTTTGACAGAAGCCAAAGAATGTCCTTTGTACATTCTCAGGGCACTGAATAGGACAGGAGAGGACCAAATTAAAAAGCAAGCGTGCTACCCATACCATATAACTTTATCCATTACAAAATTTGAATGTTTATGTTTTAAAGTCAGTGCATCTTTAAATAACGGGTATCATTTGCTCACTACATGTTACCCTTTTTTTTGTATCATTGTGGGTACTTTTTGGGATGGTTTTTTAAAGGCTTTTAAAAACAATTGAAAAACAACAGACTACCAGCAGGTGAGGCAACACTACTTTTTGCCCATCAAGTAACAAGTAATGAGAATAAACCACCTTTTACAAAAGTAAAGCTAATGTTAGCTTTTAAAAGTAATGTTCCATGCTCTGAAGCAAAAGAGGAAAGGACTGAGCGTAAGAAGCCCAGAAATATGTCTCTATAACTCTCTGTTGAAACTGTAATTGCAATTGGGGCAGGAGTCTGTTTTTTTGACACTGGTCTTCAAAAATGCCATGTGTATTGATGATGCTAATAATAGTAAGTAGTATCAGCAAAGAGAAAAAAAGTAAGCAGTTATGCAACTCCTATCACCACCACCAGGTGTCATTGCAATGATTGATACAGATAAAGAAGAAGGAATCAGAGAGAAATGCTAAGTCTGGCTTATGGAGATGTTCCAGGAGCCACAGACAGCAATGATGGCTCCACTGCCATTAGGGAAGCTAATAAAAGCTTAGTCCTATCATGCCAATACTCATCACAGGATCTCAAGCCCAAAGCAATCTTGGTACTCAACTCTGGATAAAACTGAATATAGGCATTTTAATTGATCATTATTGCAAATGCACAAGGCTTACCCTCTCAGAGAAATGGAGGTCAAGCAGCCATCTTTCTCTACATCATAATCTTACCATTCCAATGCATACATATACATTGAGAAACATTATTCCAGCCTTTTCTTAGCTTCCCAGTGGTGTGGAGCAAAGCCCTTTTCCCCTTTCACTGATTCAGTAAGCAAGATCAACACCGTATCAGAAGAATACAAAGCATGCCAATCTGCTCCATTTATACAGTTCACAGAAATCACCTTTCCTTGGTGCAGAATTTAAATTGTCCTGATACATAATTCACACAACTCTGGGAAATAGTCCCAAGGCTCAAAGTGTCAGGACAAGAGTTCTAATTTCTAGAGGAAGCCATCAGATTTTGGGAAGTGATAGCTTTACAAGCAGCTGCATTAGTCTCTTGCATCATAAAAAGGAAGAAGGGAGAAGGAGACAAAAAGAAATGTGGCAGAATTTTAAAACTAACTTGTTTTTCTTTTAGCATGAGCTTTTGTTTGATAGAAACCCAGACGCCTTACTAAGTGATATTAAGCCCCAGATAAAAAGCATATTTATACAGTTGTGGGAGTGGGATAGAATGTTTTGAACCAGGGAAACTGATTTTTGGTAGACAGGTTTATTACTGTCATACATCAACACTAACTGTCCACTGTAAAGATGTGAAAGACCTGTATCATCTTCCCCAGATCTTTGCAAATTTAGAGCAAGGGACATGATTTGTATCTTTCTGGATCCTATTACATTCTACTCCACTCCCACAACTGTATAAATATGTTTTACACCTGAGGCCTTAATATCCCTCAGTACTGTATCTGAAGAAGTGGATTTATATCCATGAAAGCTCATACTAAAATAAAACCCAGACAGTCTTAAAGATGCTGCCTCATTTCTTTTTTTCCCCTTCCCCTCCTTTTCTCCTTTTCTTATTTCAGCTCTGTAGAACTGCCTGGAGTCTTTCGGCAAATCTGCATTGGCATTTTGTTCTCTTCTGATTTACCCAAACCAGATTTGAGAGAAAAGATTCCAGCAGGGAAGCAGCCTGACTTTAGAACACCAATGGAAATAAAAAAATAAAAAAAGATCCCTCATTACAGTTAATCCAATGGCAAGCATTTACCATTCATTTCACAGCCAATCAGCTCAAAGCGCAAAGTGCAGGCTCTCCGGCAGACCACAGGATAGATACGGACGTACTGGGCTATGAGTGGAGGATTAAACATATTGGTCACAGTACCATCGTTGTCCATATTGCCTGTGAAAACCTACAGGAGGAAAAGAAGAGGTGAAAGATTGCTTGATAACAGTTGTGAATGCCAGAGCCCTGCTTTTAATAACACTACACAGTTCTTCACAGGCCTGTATTTAAACCAGAGGCGTCTGGTTTTAACAATGCTATCGAAGGGTGAGCTGCACAATGATTAGAAAGCTGGACTCTAGTTAGGGAGGTCAGAGTTCAAAGTCCTGGTCAGAGATGATGGTCACTAGGCTCGGGCCACTTACAGCAGCCCCAGGCTTCCTGAGTCACTGCACTGACCCACACGAATCCGTATCTATGTATCTTACTACACAGGTTTGTAGTAGTTAATTAACAAAGCATCTGATAAAGAAACTCCCTCTCAGAAACTCATTTTACATCCAGCCAGCCCCTCTTTTCCTATTCACCCGCTGTCCAGCTGGAAGTTTTTTAGCAATGTGTAAACAATGCCATAAGTAATCTGAAATATGGGGATAGGTTCACGTATAGGGTTAGTAATGACATGTTTAGTAATAAGAATATATTTAGTAACAGTAAAAGGTTAAACTTAATTGAAAAGAATAGAAATAAGAATGAAATTATTAAAAGTATATTTTTCTAAACATTAATTATGAGAATAAATAATAAAAATGGGTATAATGTGAATGAGATTTAGATACATGTAAATATATATATATATATACACACACACACACACACACACACACATACATACATACAAGCAGTATGATTTATAATATGTAGAGTAAGTATGTTATGTGAATAGATTAGGACAGTGGTTCTCAACCTGGGGGTCGGGACCCCTTTGGGGGTCGAACGACCATTTCACAGGGGTCGCCGCTCCTCAATCCTTCCCCCCCTTTTAAAAGAAGGTGGCCTCACAGCCAATGCGAGCAGTGCTTCTGAGACCCCTGCGCTGGGGTTCAAACTGCAAACCCCAGGATTCCATAGGATGGTGAAAGTGGAATAATAGCGTTATAACAGTCTAGTGCAGAAATAGCCAGGATGACTTTCTCTTCTCGCTTTTGTTGTGCGTGGACCCTTGGCGCTTGCCATACGCACGTGTTGTGTTCTTCGCCCTGACTGTCTTGCATTCCTCGCTTTTTGTATGTTCAGCGTCCGCGCTCCCTTTAAGGGAGGGAGGGAAACAAAACGCGTCTGCTTATGTCGCCGCCATCTTTCCTCTCTCCCTGTCCTTTCTTCCCTGCACCTCGTGTAAAATGTGGGCTGTTTCAGCATTGCCTTTGGGAGTGACTGGCTTTTTGAACTGTGGAAACCCAACATTCAGAACTAGAACTACTGCCTTAATTCTGGCATTGATGGACACTTTCTGTGCTTAAAAAAGGGGGGAGGGTTACCAGTTTTTAGGCATTAGAAGTCTATCCAGAGCAGTGATTTAGGGCAGTGTTTCCAATCTATTTGATGTTGGAAATAACTAACTAACTAAATAATAAATAAATAAATAAAAAATAACGAAAATGATTTTATGGTTGGGGGTCACCACAACATGAGGAACTGTATTAAGGGGTCGCGGCATTAGGAAGGTTGAGAACCACTGGATTAGGAGAAAAATAACAATGCAAGCATTTTTCTGTGACCAAATCTCTTTTTTCACTTTTTTGTTTATCACGTTATGTTTTTCTTCTTTTGTTCTTTTTCCTTGTATAATCAAACAAAAAAAATTTTTAAAAAGTAAACAATGCCATAAAGCTTAGGCTGGGAAAGAGTGGAATTCTACAGGCTTCCCTCACCTTTCTGACAGGTTAGGGACTGGAACACTCTCAGAAAATGGAATTGGCTGAAGAGCAGAATCCACATACTTTGGGGAGCATGACGGACTCAGGGAGGGTCACTTGGAACTCAGTGCATGCTGCTTACAAAGTCTCTCAGCTGACTCAGTGCCTTTTTCCCCCCTCAGCAGTCTTTGCAAGAAGAGCATGTGTGCAAGCATTTTCAAGCAAGCCTCTGTAGGCAAGAAAAACTGATGAAAGAGTGAACTCCCAGCAAATTAATGGAACTTGTCTCTAATTTGGAAGTGTCAAAAGAGCAAATCATCAGATAATTGGGAGTCAAATGGTGGGAGTTCCCAGTAGTTTAACTGATCCTTCTGTCGCTGTACCTACCTGCCTAGGCAAGGTAAACAGCAGCTGCCTCTAGAATTAAGAATCCCTTCCTGAGCATGTGTAAACAATGAAACGGAGGTTAAAAGGGAGAGCAGATATGTGTGCCTCACAGATACAGATACTCTCTGCATGTTACAAAAGCACAGATCTGTAAGTCTGGCTACCAAAACAGAAACTGTAAGTGGAGGCTGGTGAAAGAACAAGTCATCCCAGGGTGCATTTTGGAAAAAGACAAAAGGTTCAAAATGTTATTGCTTACTTATGAAGGTTTATCTGACCAAGTTGTTTCATTTTACCTATGCGTATTGTTCATCTAGAATAAAAACTTTGCTGAAATACACTGAATTGCTCTTTATTTTGTGGAGAAGGAATCTATCTCTATTCTTTCCATGTTATTTCTGCCTTGAGTATTAAATTTTCTGTTACAGAAGTAATGCCCCAGGAAGATAACTACTTTGTTAACTGAGGTATACCTCAAAATCAATACAGGAAGAATGGGAATAATAAAATCTCAGATGTACAATAACAAGATTATTACCAGTATATGTAAACTCATGAACAAAAGTTTTATAACTAATCACAGGAACATTAGGAAAATTTAAAATTCACAGTTTAATTGGTAGATTAATCAAGTAATTTGAATATCAATTAGTTAGGCTCAATGCTAAAAGCAACCTTTTAAAGATATTTTGGCCCTAAATGATTAGTGCCATAGTACAGTTTTTAAAAATTATTAGCAAGGAATATTCTTTCCAGCAATGAATGGAAAATGTTATGTAATCCAACTGAATTGCATGAAACTTGGTCTGAATTTGATCCATCAATCAATTAAACAGTTGGTACCCTTTTTACTTCCTTTGCCCATTGCCTCCATCTTCCTCTTATGAAAAATTAAAAATCACTTGAAAACGTTAAGGGATGAAAAGCTAAATAAATTCACCTAAAGAAAAATACTGTATTTGCATTGCAGGATTTTAGATTTGTTGGATGGATTTAGGAACCTGCAAAATGAATTTCCCCCACTATTCTCTGATTATGATGTACATTAATATTATACATACAAACCAGGGGGTAAACCCCACTTAACTTAATAGGGCTTAACTCTGAGGAAACACGCAAAGGATTGCCCTATAAAAGTACACCCAACAGGTCTTGCCATTTGTGTTGCTCCAGCAAACCACCTTCCCAATTCTGATCACTCATAAATGTACTTTCACTAAATAATCAAACAAGTTTAACCAACTATTTACATTACAGTGTGTGCTGCTCCTTGTGACCTGACCCGAAATGCTTCACCTTTAGAGTGGTAGATAATTCAACTCACATGGACTTTGGAAGAAAAACTTTTAAGAGTGGAGGGGGAGGAGAGAACAAAGAATGACAACTATGCAATGAGGAGTAATGTGCTTCTAATTATCATGCTAGTCAGTACTTGTAGGGGGAAGAAAACTCCAAAGAACTTCTGGATTCCCAAATATTTCAGGGTAGTCTCCTGAACACCTGCAAAACAACAAGTAGGGGCCTAACCATCACAGCAAATTAAATCAAAACAAGACCAGTATTCAAGAGTGAGGAGACTTAAATTTCCTTGTTCTCAAGCAGGGATGAACTAGAATTAGAGCAATTTATAGGAAATTTGGGGAAGCTATGATGGCAGAGCCTAACCCAACGGTGTTCCCAAATTTTAGTACTCCAACATTTCAGACTTCAACTCCCAGAAGCCTCAGCCAGCTTGGTCAACAGTCAAGAATTCTGTGAGCTAAGTCCTAAATATCTGGAGGACTAAAATCTGGTAGCCACTGGTAACCATTTGTAGGACAAGTATCTCTGTATTGGTGTCCCCATGAGATATTCATCACTTTCACACTCCAGTTACAGTGTTATGACTCCACTGTAAATTGCCATGGTTGCATTCTACAGAATTCCTGGGTTGTTGTTGAAGCTTAGTGAAGCACTAATACTCTCTGGCTGGAAATGCTGAATCTCCCTCCCTAAACTGCAAATCCCAGGATTCCACAGGAAGTTGCCATGGTAGTTAAAGTATAATTATAGCATTATAATTGTGTAGTGTGAAAATACCCATACTCATCGCCAGTCTAGCAACATTGGCTGGGAATGTTTGATATGGTAAGTCCATCATATCTGAGGGTTTGTGATATCAATGATATCCCAAACTCTCTTTTTTGAGTTCCAGATTTCATTGTGCTTTTGTACCTAAACAGCCCTCAGGCTCATGTTTTCCCCTTGTTTTTGTACCTTTCAGAGGGGGACTAGAAATTCTCGCTTCCACTTTTAACAAATCTCAATTCCCTATAATATCTGAACTCAGGAAAGGTTTTTTTTTATTCTGTGTTTAATGAGAAAGAACAAGCCAAGATCAAACCATAATTTCAGTTTTTGGCTTGTTCTCCTAACTTTAAACCAGAGATGGGAAACAGAAGAACTAAAAGTCCCGAGCCTTCTAATTTTGAATGGATTGCAATTCCTATCATTCCTGACCAGTGTCCATCCTGTCTAGAGCTGATGGAAACTGCAGTTCAGAAACATTTGGAGAGCCATAGATTCCTCAGCCTTGGTTTAAACAAAACGGCCATTCCCTGACTTTGGACTTTGCAAGAAAATGTAATTACTTTAAAACCCAGGAGCAGATGTTCCTATCTTCTCTGAAAGAGAACTGCAACAACCCAAGAAGAAAACCTGGAAATAAAGTTGTTACCTGTGATGCATGACTTCTGGAAGGTAACAAGGGCATGTTCTTTTATTTTTCCCAAACTCCATAACAACTGACAGTGTTTTGTCTGCATGTTTTAACTGTGATGCGTTTGTTAAGATTAGAAAGCTTTTGACCCTTTGAGGTCATTTTTCTATTTTTAAGTGTATTTTTATAAAAAGAACTGACATGAAACTTCTTAAATGTGATAATAACATGCTAGTTACACACTGCCCTCAAGGTAACAAGTAATGGCTAACACATTACTTTAGTAAAATAACTAGCAGAAATTGTATTTTTTGAGACTACATGTTCCCCTACCCAGCAGAGAGGTACATTAAAAGAAAGAAAAAATGACTTTTTCAGCCTGCGAACACATAATGTCTAAAACATGACCTGTTTAAAAAATCATGTTTGAGGCTTTGCCCAACTATAGCAGAAAAAAAGTTTCCCCTTTTGCTTTTGCTGATTTGAGATCCTATTAGGGATGTCATTCTTCACTAAGTGTTTCTTAAACTACGCAGTTTTTGAAGTCTGCTCACAGTTCAGGACTAATTCTGCGCACCACTGTTTTGTACAGAAAACAGCATTTTCCTATGCAGGAAACAGCATCTTCTATGAAAATCATTCACATACAAACTTTGTGCAGAGTAAATCCCCAAATGCAGCATTTTCTGTGACTATGAAGATTTTTTGCCAGACTAGAATTCTTGTGAGGATTTCTCCAACACTCACATATTGTTGCTGGGTTTTTTTTCCTTTTGGAAATTTTTTGAATATTTTTGAATATTCTTTCCATCCTAGATTCTACGCTCATTTACCTGGTGTTAAGCTTCAGTGAACACAGAGATACTCTGAGTAACCTTGCACAGAATTGGGCAATGGGGTATGAATGAGCTCTTCCCACCACTAAGTGGTTGGGCAATCTACTCTCTCCAGCCGCAGTCCCTCCTGTGAACCACAGCTAGCACCACATGCAGGTTTAAAGGAACCACCAGCAACAGGCCCTCTCTAACAATGGACTTACCTGGTGGTGGGGAATGGAGAATGGCAAAACACTCCAATTTAATTTCCTCTTGTGTCACAGGGTAACACTATACTGGAGTACTGGAGCAAACTTTAAATGTATCCAGCAGTGCTCATAACAACTACATTGAAAGCAAACTCAGGACAAGCATTTGTGATGGGATGTGGAGCCTCAGCACCTACCGAAGAACATGGCATGTTGGTGTCAGGCTTTAATAGTTTGTCTTACCTGAGAAGGTTCTTCTCAGGAGAACAAGATAAGATGGGTAAAGCACTTCAACATGGTGTATTAATCATAAAGTATTAATTGTTGTGTGCCTTCAAGTCTTTTCCAACTTATGGCAACTCTAAGGTGAATCTATCATGGGGTTTTCTTGGCAAGATTTGTTGGGGGGGGGTTGCCTTTGCCCTCCTCCAAGACTGAGAGAGTGTGACATGCCCAAGACCACCCAGTGGGTTTCCATGGTCAAGAGAGGATTTGAACCCTGGTCTTCCAAGTCACAGTCAAATGCTCAGACCACTACACTGCATTGGCTCTCTAATATATTAATGATACTTTATATTTTTCATAATATTAAAACATTCTTCCAATCCACTTTTTTAGCTTTTAAGGAAGGACAGAAACACAATTTTCTAGTTGTCCTTCCACCAAAGTAGTGTACATGGTTCTCTCCCTTCCCTACTTCAGCCTCACAACAATCCTGTGAGGTAAAAGTAAGATGAAAAAAAGTGATTGGTTCAAGACCATCCAGCAACGTTCGTGGCTCAGTGAAGCCTAAACCTAAATCTCCCTCAGTCTCAGTACATCACTGTAACTGTGACACCAAGGTGGATCTTCCTCTCCTCACCTGCAGCTGTCCTACTAAGCATCACTGCTCACCTTATCCTGATTTTGCTCCTCGTCCCTGTAGAACACGAACTCACGCCCATCTAGGCTGTAGGCTACTTTATAGCCCCGGACATACTCTGCTCGCCCTGCACGGCGTGCTCCTTGTGTGGCAATTCCAGACAGTCTCATTTTCCTCAGCAGGTTTGCCTGGTACAAAGAAAAATTATCCCAAAGGGGAGCAAAATTAGCCAAACTGGCTAGATAAACAACAATTCCCCCCTCCCCAACATTAAATCATAAGCTTTCTGCCTGTTGTCGCTTCCTGACAGCATGCTGGGATTTGTGGAAACAAAATGGATGCTGGGGAACACATGAGGTGCCTTTTCCCATCAGTTCCCCCTCCCCCCTTTGCTGCCCAATTAAAGTTCTGTCACTAGCACCATTCCTACCCCACAAACCAAATGCTAAATAAACCTGATTTCAGAACTAGTGACAGGACAGAATCCCCCACACACTTGTGGGCAGCAAGCTATCCAGAAGACATAGAGCATATAGCATGTATTTCTGTCATTTAACATCTGGCCATCACTTCCCACCTACCACAGGCCCCTTGCCAACACCAGAAACAACTGCCTCAACCTGCCTCCTGTTAAGGCCAGGCCTTTTTGGCAGGCAATGAAAATCAAAAGCATTCCGTAATATCCTCTGCATTACAAAAAATAACCCAGAGGGCTGATGAGTAGCTACGCTGCCACGGTGCACTTCCTCTAAAAGCAAAATGCAGAGAGTGGCCAAGGCACCATGTCCTTACTTTGATTTATTGCAGCTCTTAAACCCCACCTTGGACTCAATGTTCCTCATTGCACTGATACCTGAATCCAAGAATGCCGGTCATAGTTGCTGGAGGTCCAGGCATTCACAATCCCTTTGTTGTTGAGGCGAGCCAGCTCAGGACCCCAGCGCTGCAGGCCAAGGAAACCGTAATGCACTGAAGAAGCTGTGAGCTGGGTGCTTGCAATGGCCCCTGACTCCATTCCCAGAGACTGTGCACAGCCTGCAATGGGTTATGGGGTGGAGGGAGCAAGAAGGGGAAGAATATATGATGAACATGAAAAGGGGCAACAGGCCCCAGTGGAAGGAAAAGAAAAACAGGGGTAAGGAATAAGAATTCGAAGGTACAACTCAGAAGCAATGGGAAGAAACAGATCAAAGTCAAATAGTTACTTCCAATGCATCCTTGGCACGGGGGCAGAATTAAATTTCAAAAGTAACATAGCAAGTGATAATAGTGTTGCCTGTTTTGGTGTAACAAGTAGCACATTCTAGAGGTATTTTGAGAGAAATTTTTCAAGTTTTTTGCCATTCTCTCTTAAACAACCCATGGTGTTTGAAGGGTGGGTAAACAGCGTACCTGCTGCCCAGAAAGAGAAGAGATATGGCAGATCAGTGGCAAAACTTAGCTGCACAGTGGCAAAACTTAGCTGCTGTTGGCTACCATGCCTCCTGTGAGGGCTGCTATCTATGCCACCTCTGCCAACAAATGTGAGAGTTTCCAGTTATTCCCTCTTCTTCCACCAGTGTGAGAACCCCCTCTTGTACCACTGTTATGGAATCAAATGTGGAGACTTCTAAATGCCCTTGTGGCTTCTGTGCAAGACTTTATTCATTTAATCTCCCCACCTGACATCTTCAATAACTGCTTCCACCACAAAAACTGTGTGTCTGAAGTCAAACTTTCCAATACTCCTTATGTAGCATGCTCAGAGACACAAGCATGTAACACAAAAATGGTTTATTAGACAGAAGTTGAACTTCACATCAAAAATTACTTATCTAATACATCAAAATTCTGACTGATGCTAACTCTAATCCACATCTCTTGCTCATATTCATAACTCCTATCTCTCACTCTCTAACTGCTATCCAAAACTAACATCTATCTCTAACTCTGACTAATCCACCTGGTATCTCTAGCTCATAATTCCTAATACTGACAGGCTCAGCTCCCTCAACTCTGACTAGCTGACATCCACCTAGCTTTTTAACACTCCTTTAAACACTCAGCCAATTACCAGTCCCTCCCAACATTTTGTATCCTATGAATTTTTAATTATGCTTGTTTTAACTCTGGGAAGCCATCTTGAGTCCCAAGCTGGGAAAAAGGAAGGCTATCATCACCATCGTCATCCCCAGCTAGTAATCAAGCTGTGGGATTTATATACATGTGGAAGCTGCCAACTTGGAGAATGGAACTTAGAGCTTAGAACTTTCAACTTGGTCTAAAGAAATGCAGGTTCTCTTGCAGTGTTGTTGCTGTATGCCTTCAGATTGTTTCCAACTTATAGCGATCCTAAGGCAAGCCTATCATGGGGTCTTCTGGGGCTGAGAGCAACTCCTCAGATTTTGCTGGTTGCTGCTGCCTCTGTGTCCACGTATTCAGTTCTTCTGGGGGGCTGTTTTTACTTGTTTCTTGCTCTGCTGTTCAAAGTTTTAGGGTTTTCTTAAACAACTCAGGCATGGTTTGCTGAAGTCATCTGATGCTTTGAAGGGGACTGCAGCAAGGCCTGGTCTTCTCCTCACAGACTGGTATGGCAGATTCCCCCAAGTCTGCTAACGCACCCTGTCACCCCATTCAGCTCTGCCTTTCCCTTTAACACACCACCTTCGTGTAAAAAAGGTAAAGCCTTTCAACTGTTACTTAGAATCCCCTTTAACGATCTGTGGTAGGGTTCTGTTACTGAAAATCTTTCAGGTAAATCAAAACTTATAAAAAATATATTATAATCTGTATTAAAATAACAACCAGAATAAAGTATTGGTATTCATATGTATGTCCAAGCTTAAACAAATCTTCAGAATGCATTTAGACAGTTTCTTATATATCAGCATAAAAGCACAGGTCTCTCATACACAGCCCTTTGGCTGCCCCTCTTGCCCAAAGGCTCAACTCCAAAAACACGGGGAAATAAAACGTTGTAGCGCGACCTCCGTGGGAGGTCGTCTACACCAAAACATGGATTGGGGTGGATTACTTTAGAGTAATTCCACACTCCAATCCACGCTAGGGTGCCCGGAAGTGGTGCCGCCACGTGCTTTTTAAAAACGACTTTTCATGTGGTCTTTAAAAAGAACGATCGTGCAGCCGTGTGCAGCCCCATCGCAGCGCCTGGTGTGGATTTGCAGGCACGCACAAGGGCGTGCCTGCAGATCTGCTGTGGGCGGGCTTTCTGGCTGGCGAGCTTCTCCGGTTGGTGGAGAGCCTCCGCCAGCTGGCAGCCGCCATTTTGGATGCTGCAGGACCCCGCAGGACGCCGACAAGTGTGGAGCAGCAAAAATGCGCTGCTCCACACGGCAACGGACTGGGGTAAGCTCCGTTTCAGGACGTCTCAGGACGTCTTTTCCTTTACGTGTGAAAAGGGCCTAGGTCACACTTTCTGACCAGATTCAAAAGTGGGTTGATTTGTCTTCTGCCTTTCTCTCTAGGTCTTCCCTGAGAAAACACACGCTCTCACTCAATCCCCTTTGGTTGACTGAGAACCTTTCTAGCTGAAAGACTGTCTCTAAGCCCTTCCTTCCTGATATGGGACAGAACTAATTCAGTGTGACTTCTATAAATGTATGCATTTCCCTCTCAGGCCTCCAACCCCTTCTTCACACTAATGGGCTGAGTTTCTCTCTCAAGTGGGTATTCTGGTTGCCTAGCAACCTGTTGCTGGAGCTTCTCTGCCATCCAGGATAGCCACTCCCCTCAGACTACCTCACAGGGACATTTTCTCCTCTCTGATTTAAGTTTATAGATAATGTGAAAGTGCCATTTCATTTACTTATGTAACCAAAAAAAAAAAGAGGAGGAAGAAGTAGCAGCAGCAAAAAAATACTTCATTTGTTCTAATATGTCTCAAAAGGGAAAACAAATCCACTCAAGAGTGGGAATAAAATGTTGCAGCTGGTGCTTGGAATAGTGAGAAAATAGTCTAGGACAATAAAAATGTAATTTGGATTTTTTTAAAAAGAGACAAACATTGCAACTTCTCAAACAATTTCCCTGGTTTGCAAGAGCCCACAAACTTCATTTGTGAAGAAACCAATACCAAATGTGCCAAATGCAGTAACAATGCCACCCAAAGTATTTATCCCATTTTCTCTGTCAGTCTTAAGTAAATGGCTTAAATTTCTGAACTTACTAATTGCTAATGGAACATGTTATACCTTTTAAATAGTTAATGAAACATGTTAAGTCTTTTTCACTAATGATCTAATCTCTGAGAGTGATTATGTCATCACTTCCCTCAACTCAGTGTCTCCCCATTCCATACTTGTAGCACAGAAACTATTAAATTACAGTGCTCTCTCCACATTGGTGCATGCATGCCTTTTCTCCCCATTCTCCCCCTTCCATTCCCTTGCATTTTGCCAGACATGGAGAAGGAAGGCAGGCGCACCAAGGCAAAGGACAAGGAAATGGGGGGGGCATGTGTGTTTTCCTTCTCTGCCTCTGGTGCTCCATCCTCCCACTTCCTTGCCTTTTGCCCCAGTGTGAAAAATGCACACCAAGGCAAAAGGCAAGGGGATGGGGGAGAGGCACATGTACACCTGCCTTTACCATGTGCTCCCCCCTCCCATTCTCCTGCCTTTTGCCTGGATGTGAAGAAAGAAGGTTCTTGCACCAGGGCAAAAGAAAAGGGAATGAAAGAGGGAGCATGGGGAGGGGGTTATTTGCAGTTTTTCCACTTTCACAAGGGTTCAGCGTGGAGAATCCTGAACTCTCATGAAAGTGGAGGGGCCACCAAGCTGTTGGAGGGGGGAATATTCTGTGGGTTCTGCAGATGAATAATGAACTTTCCAATCTCTTTAATGGCTAATTCATTTATACAACAGAAGTATCATCAAGAAGTTGAAGCCCTGTGAAAATCAACTTGAGGATCTCAATCCCACACCACTTCACCTTGAGATAAAGGAACCAAGCAAACTACATGATAATGATCTCAAACATGGCTGCAATCTGAAGAAACTGGAAACTCTATGCTGACATGAAAGAGAGAGCAAGGAACTGTGATTAACTCTATGGGGCTTCTAGGTCATGTAATCAACCTATCAGGAGCTGCCAAACATTCCAAGATTGAACTTATTTCCCTTCACGAAAAGCCATGTGTCACTGTCCTGTGTATTGACCTACTGAGCTACAGATGCCACCTTCTCCCTGAATTACCATCCTGCCCTGGTTTGACTGCCCACACAGGTTTGCCACTGGATCCTCCCAAACAGGAAGGTGTATAAAAAAGTTTCCTCTTCCAATTCAGGCCATGTAATTGGGACTGTCCTTCAGTAATGAAAAAGAGTAGGGGTGGCAATCATATGACCTTCCAAATATTGTCAAGACTGTCAATTCTTGTGCAATCCAGCCATTCCTCATACTGGAGAAACAAGATGCACTGTGGACAGCGAGAAAGATGGATCATGAGAAAGACATCTTCAAATCATTGTACTTACTATATGGCTTTCGCCAAGCTTTCATTCAGCTTAGCCTATCTTAAAGGGTAGCCGTCATAATGGCTTTGAAAAAAATCACTTTTTTGGACTATATTAGCTGAGGGATTCTGGGAGCTGTAGGCCAAAACAAAGTAACTTCCCCAACTTTGGGGATAAACGAGGTAAAAATGAAGGGCTTTGTATTCTAAACAGGGTCACACATAATATGGTACAATACAATGGCCTCTTCTGTGTTTTTGTTTTTTCCTCTTTGCATTACACAGCCATGCAATGAAAGAGATCTCTTTCATGTTTACAAATAAATAATAAATAGTAGCAAACACTAATGCTCTCTCTTCCTACTGGATTTGCTTGCCCAATTCATTTGGATGCTGCAATCAAAACTGCTTGATGAGGGCTCACTGGAAGCAACAGGTAGATTCCACAAGTCAAAAGTTTTTCATTTGTACATGACAAAACATGACCATGCAAAGCAAGTTCAAAACTTCCCCCCAAACCAGAGCTTGGTGAAGTAACTTTTTTGGATGACAACTTTCTGAATTCTGACCCTGGGAGGTTGTCATCCAAAAACATGACTTATCCAGGCTCTCCTCTGCACCAGTCATCACAGCCAGGAACTTACGCATATGGCAGTTCTTCCCAAAGTAGGGAGAAGCACATCTGCAGGCATAGTCACCACTGAGATCCAAACAGCTCGCTCCATTCTTACAGGGCTGTGAAGCACATTCATTCATGTCTATAGACGAAAGAAAGACTTGATTCATGCACCAAATTAGCACTGACATTTGATTTTGAAGATGCTAAATTGTATTTATTAGGAGATATCCAAATACTGAAAATATAGGAGAGTTTTAGCCAAATATAAGAAATGACATAATACAATTTTCTATGAGGTCCTTTCGTGGAAGGGTGGAGCATCTCTTTCAGCCCAAGTATTGAGTTCATTTTTACAGAAATTGAATACTCACAATTCTCAGGGGGTACATTTCAGCGGTGAGCAGGACAAAGAGCTGAAGTCAAGAATTCTGGCATATTTTAGCTTAAAGCTCCTACTGATGGTAACTAAGCCTTAGGGGAGGCATTTCAACCTTTCAGAATGGTTTAAAATACTCCTCCACCAACTGTACAACAACTGGGAACCATCATGTGAGGCTGTCATGGGGAAGGGGATGGCAGCTGGCGAAGTCCAGAGGATCAGGCTGCAACCCTAGGAGAGCTGGATTCAGCTCCAGTGTTTGATGCTCCACATTTCCACTTCACTGCTACTGTTCTGCATTGTACAGTCTGTGGCTTTGCCAGTAGATAGAGCAATGTTCACATATTTGTTGACACCTGGAAGAATGGCTATTAGCATACCAATTTTTGAAAGTGCATGCAAGTCATTAGAAATACGATTAAAGTTGTTTCTTTCAGCAATCCTTCCACAGAATTAGACCATTATTTATCTAATTCAGTACCGTCTACACTTCAGTGATGGCTCTCCAGAACCTCAAGCAACAAACTTCTTCAGTACCCACTATAGTTTGAACCGGAGAGGTCAGGAACTGAACCCAGAGCCTTCACCATACAAGCCACATGTTCTGCCTCACTGTGGCTGCCCTCTTCCATCTCCCCTTAAACCAAGTGCCAGGTGTGCACATATGCACATACCTTCCCCTTCTATGCTAACAGCAATACTGTCTGCTACAAACACAGATTTCAATTGCACAGCCTATTCATATGCCACAGCTAAAGTGCTACACTCCACTTTAATTGGCTTGGCAACATCCCATGGATCCCTGGGATTGGCAGTGCAGGGAGGGGCATTTAGAATTCTCAGTCAGACTGCTCCAGTGCTTCACCAAACTAAAAGCCACAAGATTCCACAGGATGGGATCCACAGCAGATAAAGTGGAGTAATACATGGTTATGACCTTTTGGAAATAGAGTCTAGCACGGCCTGCAGCTGCGTGGTGTGAATGGGTCCCTGCTTACAAGCTTCCTAGAAGCTCCTGGCTGCCCACTGTTAGAAACAGGATACAGTGCTTCTCCCAGAATGACCCAGCCAGCACAGCCAGTGATTGGAGCATTCTGGCAGTCCAAGAATGGCAAGAGTTGATCTTTCATTCCTAGGGCCGTTGTTCACAAAGACATCCCATACTCACTCTTCTGGCAGTGTTTGCCTTCATACCCTGAGGGGCACCTGCACACATATTCAGTGAAGACATCTCCACGATTGGGAACGAGCTCACACACCCCACCATTATGGCAAGGATTGGGGTGGCAGGGACCTGGGAGAAAGAGAGAAAACAGATGTCATACAGGGAGATGGGGAATTTCTTAACCCTATAAAATCTGTAAGTAAGAAACTAAATTCACCCAATAAGGTGTGTGTGTGTGCGTGCACGCACACACATATATCTTGGGTTCCCAAACAAGTATGTATCTTGGTCCAGAAGAGGTCTACAAACTAGCAATCATTGCTCATGATGCCGGTATCATTTCCAAACAAACAGCAAGACTTCCATGTCATTAACCCATCTGACCTACACTGAGCAGAAAACTAAGCAGATGTAGTACATCTTCTCTACTGCAATAGTCATGTAATAGTGTAACAGCAATAATTCTTGCTAACATTGACTCAAGTCTTATCATGTTTGTGTAGATCAAGGTAGCATATATGGGCTGATCCCCTCCTCCAACTTTTTTGGCGCAAAAATGCAACCTGCAGCATGGGAGACAATTTCATTAAGTTCCTCTATTCCCAGAATATTTTAAGCCTGGAAAAAGCCTGTTCTGAAACAAGAAGTGACCTGAAAGATGACTACTAGGTTATTACCTTTTGGAAACAGAGTCTAGCACGGCATACAGAAGGCCAAAAACGTGGCAAAATTATCCCATCCATGCCCCCCACAGGGTTTGAGGAGACATTTAGTGGCAAAATTTAAAAAATACTTTTAGGAGGTTAGTACTCTCCAAGATACCTGGGACGGCAATATAGTCCTTTATTCAGCCCAAACACCATACCATCCATGCGCAAGAGAGAATGATCAGCATTATGTAGGGTACCTACAGGTTTTCTAGATGCTGAAACAATCTCAGGTAGGAAAGCTCTCAGTTCCCCTTCCCCCAAAAAAACAAACATAAGGAATCAGTGCAGAGAATGTTAGATGACTAAGACAAAAAAAGCTGACAAATGGATTTAAAGAAAAAGAGTAGCTGGAAGGAAAATAGTGAGAAAACAATGATTTGGTGAAGCCTGGACTGGTGGCAAGTGTGTATCCTTATACCTCACTGGAAAAAAACTGAACTATGTTCTTATGTTCTTTCTTATGTTCTTACATCATTTCTTTGCATCTTTTCTCCGATTCCATTTCATAACAGCCAGAGATTATGCAAGGTCCTCAAAGTAACAGTATTCTCTCTCATGTCGCATTTCTCAAGGTTAATCAAACACTGTTCTTTAGACAAAGAATGACTTCATCTGAGTTCTGCACGCCAAGATATTAGAATGTCTGGACCTTTATCATCCCTGATTGGACTCACCTGAGCTACTAGTAGACTTTGCTATAAAATTGGATTTCGCATCTTTGTTCCTTTGCCTTTACTATTCCATGTTATTTTTACTGAGCATTATGTTTTACAGCATAATGTGTGAGGTCTGAAGATTTGGTATATATTTAGAACTAATTTGGCCAATTTTCTTCTTTTCTTCTGATGTATATATTACTGAATAGTCCTCTGTATACTCTTTCCTAATTTCCTATCTTTGCAAATAAATTTGCCCCCTATAGTTTGTGTATGTATGCACACATTATTGGAAGAGCCTCTGATTCTAAATCCAGCTTCTAACTGGTTGATTACTGCTACTGATTTACTGATTCTGGCTTGGGTTTTGCCACTCATTGCCTCACAGTTCAAGGACATCCTGTAAGGTCTGGGTATCTCCTGACTCTGACTGATTTGGACAAAAGGAGTGGTAACCATTGCTGTCTCAGCCTGGCTATTTCAGTTTTGTTCTGGGCTGCACCCCTTCACAAATCCAGGGAAAACTGATTTTGCATCCCTGCTCAGGCAGAGACCTATGGACAGTCACTCCTCCTAAACCTAAAATAGCTTGCAACGTTGGCATGAGGACAAAATGGTGAAGGCCATGTGTGCTACTTTGAGCTCTGTGGAGGAAAGTGGGGCTGTGGAGTCAATATATCAAACCTTGCAACTCTGACTCCTCTATTTTTCTTCTGCCTGACTCTGACTCCTTCATAAATGGGAAATATTTATTAATTAGTAGTAACAAATTTACTGGAGTAAAGTGGCAGCATAGGCCATTTCATCACTGCCAGGTGAATCATCAGGCTATTTGCACTGACTGAGCACAAATTATATTTAATTAGATATAAAAATAAGTATTTAATGATATATTTACCATATCCCATATAGATATTGTTATAACATACGTTTTTATTTTGAAGCTCGAGTCAGAGTTGATACATTTCTACTGATTCTGACTTCACTCAAAATTGCTTCTAATTCCACAACCCCAACTCTGCTTCCGCAGCCCAGGAGAAAAGGCAGGGTAAAAATATAATAAACAAAAAGATAATGGAAACATACCTTTTTCAGTTTCATTGCAAATGGTCCCAGTGAAGCCATCCACACAGATGCAGAAGAAAGGGGAGTCGTCAATGTTGGTGAGGCAGGTCCCTCCATTCAGACATTGATTCACTTCACAGGAGTCACCTGAAAAACCAAGGACACACATCAGCGTCAACAACATCTGCCACAGAAACTTCTCTCTTCCTGTTCTTACCTGTAAAAACAAAAGGGGTCAGAATAACTGTTACCTAGCCCAGCATCCTGCTCTGAAACTGTACACATCCTATAACAGAAAAGCTGGAGAAAATTCACTTGGAAAAGGAGGATCAGGGATGAATGGTAGGGCACGCAGGATCATACAATCACAGAATTATAGAGCAGAAGGGGCCACACGGACCCTCAAGTCTAACCTTCTGCCATGCAGGAGCACACAATTACAGCACTCTTAAAATATGCCCACCTAACCTTTGTTTAAAAACCTCCAAAGGAGTGTCACCACTTTTGAAAGCAATCTATTCCACTGGTGCTTTGCAACAGCCTTTCCCAATCCAAGGCCTTCCAGATGCATTAA
Organism: Ctenosaura bakeri; assembly: GCA_948474755.1. Classification (NCBI taxonomy): domain Eukaryota; kingdom Metazoa; phylum Chordata; class Lepidosauria; order Squamata; family Iguanidae; genus Ctenosaura; species Ctenosaura bakeri. Next base: position 136,872 of record CAOLHI010001966.1, read on the forward strand.
ACCACAATTTCTATAACCTTAGTTATTATTTCCTACATTTATATCTGTTACTGCTTTTTACCAGGAAGCACAAAGTAATTTAGATGACTCCTCTCCACTTACCTCACAACCTATGGGGTAGGTCTAGCTGAGAGCACAGTCAGCCCAAGGGTCGGCCAATGAATTTCACAGCACAATGAGGACCTGAACTTGGATCTCCCAAACCTCAGTCTGACGTGCCAACTGTACACCACCCTGGACCTCCAGTCAATTGACCTGCTTGCTAAGGATGATGGGAGTTGCACTGCAACATATCTACCAAAGCAGGTGATGGCTTTTTAGGAACAGAATCAGGAACAAGTCTCTCTGTTCAATGTAACGTTAGCCAGTAGCAGCCACCCAGCTACATCTCGGAAGCTCACAATCAGCACATGGGAGCAACAATATCCTTATCTGCTTCTTCCCCAGCAGATGGTATTCAGATGTCTCTGATCCTAGAGTTAATATAGAACCATCATGAATAGTAGCCACTGACAGCCTTATCATCCAGTCTAATTCCCTCCTAAAGCCAGCTAAGCTGGTAGCTGTCACCACATCCTGTGGCAGTGAATTCCACAGTTCAACATTACATTATTCAGAAAAGTACTTCCTTTTGTCCATTCTGAATCACTAACATTAAGTGGCTGCAGGATAGCAAAGAAAAGAGTATCCCCCAAAAAATAACCACCCACCTTGCCTAAATTTTCTGGGGAGGGGATAGGTAGGAATGAAGGCACATTGTCCAGAGACGGACCGGGACAGGCAGCTTTCATTAGCCTAAGCCTACTCTTCTAAGCATTATTGCTCATATGTCTTTTTATAGCAGAAGGTCCTTGCAGTTAATCTCACTTGCTGCCACTCCAGAGCAACAAGCCAAGCAGAAATCAAGCTCCAAACAGGGAGTTCAAAGGTGCCAGCGCAGGGCCTGCAGCCAAGCTTGGGGCAGGGTGGAGGAGCAACGGAGATTGGGCAGCACATCCAGCTGCCTCCTGCCCTGGCTGGTTCTGGATGATCTCACCCTCTTATCAATGCACTGCCAGCAAAATATAGCCAGGGAGGAACGCATGGCCCTAGGAAGCAGAGAAATCACTATCCTTCTCAAAAGCAGCAGGGATTGGGTTCACTTATGAACCATATCATGGTAACACTTTTGCTAGGCCAATCAGAAAAGACACAAGTGTATTCAGCTTTGGAGATGTTCAGATCTCTTCATTAGATACTGCCACAATACACATTTTTGGAATTTTTCTTAGGGCCAGCATAGCTATCCCTGTTTTGTTTTGTTTCTGATGAACTGATGATTACTTAGCTGCCCCTGCTGCTCACCACATCCACGTATCCTGGAAATGGGTTGAAGAATATGCTCTGGAAGTCAGCAGGCCTGTGAGCAACAAGGTTCCACAAAATTGCATGAAAAGGTACAAACGTGAATTTGGATGGCTATAGAATCCCCCCCTCCTTTTTTTTTTTCCTTTTGAGAATGTCAGCTTTAATTTTTTTTTGAAAAAAAAAATCAAGTTTCTAGCCCTTAAGGTAGGAAACCATTCTGTCTGTTGTCATCTTATTTGTTAGATGAGTAGCTAATTTCGGTGTTTGGATAGTTTGAACAGAATATCATAACCATTCTGTCAGGAGATGATAGGATCTGTAACCCAACACAGGGCATCAAAGTGGGAGTAGGCTGAATAAACTATGCAGTGATAAATCAGACCACAAAAGGAACAAGCAATCAAATACTAATCCAAAATCCTATGAAAGCGCATGGCTACAAACAACATAATAAGTAAATTATGTAATAACTAAATTATGAGACACAAAACCAAGCCCACAAGAAACAGTTGTTTTTGTTGTGTGTCTTCAAATTGTTTCTAACTTATAGTGACCCTTAGGCAAACCTATCATGGGGTTTCCTTGGCAAGATTTGTTCAGAGGTGGGTTTGCTTTGCTTCCCTCTGAGGCTGAGAGAGTGTGACTTGCCCAAGATCACCCAACAGGTTTCCATGGCCAAGCAGGGGTTTGAACCCTGGCCTCAAAAGCTATAGTCCGACACAAACCACTAAACCATACTGGTTCTCACAAAGTGAACCCGAAAAGACTGAATGGACGTTAAATTTTATACACGAGTGTAAACACAAAGAATGCACAAACAATGCCAAAGTATATTGAATGTGTATGCACCAAGATGCTACAAAATGCTAACAGTAACAACAGTACGATGCTCCAAGTTGACACAACCAGATTGTAGGTGGAATAAGCAAAACTTTGACATAATATCCTGTTCCAAAAAGTCTTTGTCAGTAATGGTGCTGTTTTGAAGAAATTCTTCCTGCAAATGGAAGCAATCCCTTTCAAACTGCCCCAAAATGGAATGACCAAAGGGCCAGAAAGAAATGCTACTGATTAACTCATAGTAAACCAATAGAATGCCAAAGGTTATAACTTTCAAACTGACCAGCTGGGGCTTGGCTTTGCCTATCGTGATTTTGTAATCACATAATTTGCTTATGTCTTTTGCTGTTGTATGCTTTCAAAACATTTTGTCTGCTGCTTAATCAGGCATTTAATTTTTGAACATATCATATATTCAGCCTTTTTTCTGGGAAAAAAAATAATGTGTAAAATTCTGACGTTCCCTTTCGGTTTAGAACACAATATGCATAGTTCAGACTATATTTCCGCACTAGACGGTTATAGCGTATTATTCCACTTGCAACATCCTATGGAATCGTGGGGTTTGCAGTTTCGGGAGGGGCTGGCGGGCCCCTCCCAAAACTGCAAACCCCACGATTCCATAGGATGTTGCAAGTGGAATAATAGCACTATAACCGTCTAATGCGGAAATGGCCTATGTCCAGTGTCTATGAAGCAGGGGAGCAACACGAAACACAGTTCACTGCATTCAGGACAACTGTAGGCCCTTCTTCTAGAGAAAGACCATAAAACAGCTTTGGGGGAAGGGGGAATAAATGTTTTTCCTCAAAAATTTTCCAGGTCTTCATTTCTCTGTTTGCAGGCCTGAGGGTCATAAAACATTGACAGACTCTTGAATTTGAATTTTGCATGTAGAAACAAGGATGAAAATCCTCTTCAAACACAATGGCCAAAGGCAATTTCATACTTATTATTACAGATTACAGTCTAGTGCTGGATCAAGCCAAAGGCAAAAAAAGGATAAGTGGAAAAATAACCCATGTATTTCAGTGCAAAGCTCTTACTTACTTCCAGTAACTAAGCCTGAAGAGAGACATTTCAACCATCTAGAATAGGTGGGAAAAGGGAAAGGCAAAAATGGGAAAGACAATGTCAGAAGGAAGGAGCTACAGTCCTCAGGTATACCTCAAGGAGCTAGACTGGGACCTCAGGAGGACTGGATTTTGACCAACAACTTGGGCTCCTCATCTTGATGTAAAAAATCCTAGATTCAGTCCCCATTGTCTCCAACTAGGCTCAGGAAAGACTTCCACCTGAAATCCTAGAGAGTCATTAGCAATCAGCATGCCAGCCCATACTGAGCTAAATGGACTAATGGTCTTTCTCAGTACACAGAAGCTTCCCATCTTCCTGAAGTCCCAGATTCAATCCACAGTAATTCAAATTAGTAAGACCAGGAAGAAAATGATGGGAAGGACCTCTGCCAAAGACCGGTCAAAGGAGTCAATTTTAGTTCAGATGGACAAGCCGACAGGCCTTGAAAATGACAGCTTATTCTACTAAAATACAGCAGTTCATCCACCGAATGCCACATGATTCTTTTTGTTGCTGTGTGCCTTCGTTTCCAGCTTATGGTGATCCTAAGACAAAGCTACCACTGGGCGTTCTGGGGCTGAAAGTATGTGACACTCCCAAGGTTGCCCAGCAGGTTTCCATGGCCAACCATAAAATCAAACTCTGGCTTCCATGATCGCAGTTCAACAATCAAATCATTGCACCACCTAGGCACTCCACATGATTCTTACTATGCTTTAAAAGTCTAACATGACTATTTGTCTAGAATTTAAAAATTGCAATTGGTGACACGCACAGGTGCCTCTTTTAGGAGATCATGGAAATTAACGCCCTTTGATAGTTAAACATGTGCTCATTCTATCTCTCTCTTAGGTAAGTAACCAGCAAACAATAGAAAAGAATCATTTCTAACACAGGGGTTAGAAACTGTTGTCCAGTCGGTGAAGGAAGAATTGTTTAGGGATTAAAACAAAAAATGTGTATCTGTGCCAGGACTGCTGGGTCAGTAACAAACTGCCAATTATCACTTTACTCACTGTCAGGAGAGCAGAGAAACTGGATGAACAACACAATTACACTCCCAATCAGAGAACATTGGCTCAGTTTTGCAAAATCAGGAAGTGCCTGGAAAAAACTCATGAGGACTAGATTTTCAAAGTTTCCTGAACATTCACAAAATACATGGACTATTTCTGTTGCTCTTTGAAAACAGCAGGGTCTTCAGTTAATGCTTCCTGAAACCATTTATCCAACCTCCTTTTAATTTGTTAATAGAAACAAAGGTTATATTTGCATCCCTACCATTTTTCAAGTGGTGGGAACACACAGGATTTTCTGGAGCCCACAGAGATAACTATGTAGACCTAGAGCCACTTAAGATTCAACCTCAAAAATATACAAGGAGCCTTCAGGAGCACCTATGGACCTGTAGATGTTGGTGGGCCCCAGCTCCTATCAGTTCCAAGTATCTTGACCGGTGGGGAAGCAGTAGTCTAGCCACATCTGCAAGCCCCAGGTTCTCCACTCCAGTTTTAGTCCATTTTCTGGAGCTGGATTCCCACCTCCCAAGTTCCCCAGTTGCCACAGGACTCTTAGTGCTCCATGTCCCCACATAGAAAGGGCCTAGAAACAGCCAAATCTTTCCTGGAAAGTGGACTGATTCAACTGTAGTAGTGCTGGTGGTTTCCCCACTTCTGTCCTTGAAGATTTGGCAGAAAGAATTACAATCAGTTTCCCTTCATAGGAGAAACACCAACATATGAAAAGGATACTAGGAGATCGACATTCCCTTATCTTACTACCACATGGTTTTCTGGGATACAAATACCAGATGCCCAAAGAAGCTGCTAATTTTGCCTTTTAAGCTGTCAACTGATGGGAGAGGAAAAATTAATAAGGCTTGAGGGCTGGATTTGACCCAGGGACTACTGTTAGTTCTTGTTGTTGTTATCATGTTCCTTCAAGACATTTCATTTCTTATGGCAACCCCAAGGCAAAACTATCGTGGGGTTTTCTTGGCAAGATTTGTCCAGATGGGATTTGCCTTCCACTTCCTCTGAGGCTGAGAGAGTGAGACGTGCCCAAGATTACTCAGTGGGTTTCGATGGCTAAGTGGGGCTTCAAACTCTGGTCTCCAGAGTCATAGTCCAATGATTAAACCACTGAACCATGCTCATCCTCATGCTTTCCTCCCAAAAATGGGACTCAAAGCAGCTTATAATCTGGAGAAATAATACTAACAACAGCATACAAAAAGTGAACAGCAAAATAAAATTAAACTATTGAAAGTATTAAAACAATCCAAGTCTCCAGTTACAAAAATGAAATTCAATTAAAAAGATAAAAATCTACTAAGAAACAGTTCAGTTTAAAACAACGCAGGACCTCTTAGCCTGCTCTTTAAAAATGCTTCTGTTTTAAAAACTTGCTGCCAGTTGCTGAATGCCAATTAGGAAGGACTGTCTTTTTCCTTCTTCTCTTTTCTCTTGCCAGAGTGGTTTGTGGGCAGCAGAATGTGATGGGATTTCCATTCATGCAAATTTCAGTCTAAGCCCTGCCAGCTACATCTCCTGACTCCCAAAGTAAACCAGCTTTACTTCCCTTTAAGATGAGATTGATATTGCTGACTCTGCTCAGGATTGTTCCAAGAATGTAGGCCAGTAATGCTTAATCTGTTAAATTCAGGCCTGTGTGCATCACAAATTCTGTGGTAGGAACCTGAGCTGTCTTCTCCCTCTCTCACCATCAGTCATAAACAAATGCTTGGTCTGCTCTCCTTCAGCAGCTGCCTTTAGAACAAGTCCAGCCTAACATTAGACAAAATGAGGCAGTCATCACACGTGACAGAGATGGGGGTATAGAAGGGACAGCCGCTTCAAGACTTAAATCCAACTTTTAGTCCTCACCACAGTAGCCCATACTGAATTAACAGAACCTACATAAGTGCTGACCTGTTGTTGTTATTTGTTGCCAAGTTGACTTGAATTTATGGTGACGCTATAAATGAGAGATCTCCAAGACCTCAATCAGTGACTGTTGTGCTCCAACCTTGCAAATTCAGGGTCATGGCTTCCATGACTGAATCTATCCACCTATAATGCAGTCTATCTCTTTGCCTATCACCTTCCACTTTACCAAGCAATATCATCTTTTCTAATAAGTCTGGTTGATTTCACAATAGGTTCAAAGCATCAGCCTCAGTTTAGTCATCTTTGCTTCTAGAGAAAGTTCAGGTTTGATTTGCTCCATGACCCATTACAGTTAGCCCTCCACATTTGCAGGTTTCACTTTTGCAGATTTGATTATTCATGGATTATTTGTCACCTCTGCTGGCTCCCTCTGCCATTTTTAATAGGGACTGCAAGCCTCGTGAGACTGAGAAACTGCGAACGAGGCTTGTAAGTCCCTCTTAAAAATGGTGCGGGGCAGCAGTGGAGGTGGCAGTGAGCCCCACCAGCCCCCCACTTCTGCCTTGTGAAGGAACCCTGATACCTCAAAGGAATCCACAGTGGGCTGAATATGGTGATCATACTTTTTTGTGTGTAAAATATGAGTTGGGAGGGCCTAGAGTTATTCAGTTTTTTCATTTTCACGAGGATCCTGTGCCCCTAGCTCTAGCTAATGTGGAAGGATGACTGTATTTGTCTTTTTAGCAGTCCAGGGTTTCTGCAGAACTCTCTTCCAGCACCACACTTGAAGTAAATTGATTTTCTTCCCATCAGCTTTCTTCACTGTTCAGCTTTTTACACCAATACACAGAAATTGGAAATATTATAGCCTGGATTATTCTGAAAACTGCTGGCTTACCAAGTCCCCATTGATTCAATTGGTCTACTCCATTTGGAACTAATGCTTGGATTTAGGGCTCAACCCTCTCTGCTGAAAGATAGAGATGTGTGTTCTATTGTAGACTGTCCAACTGTATGTCCCCAATTGAGGCGGACAATGAACAAAGTCAATTCAGCGTCTGACTAGGATCAGGAAGATCAGAGATCCTTTCCAAATGTTTCCCTCAATTTATTTATATTCTATTTTTCTCTAAAGAATTCAAAGTTGCATAGAATTCATCATTACAACAATCTTATGGGGTAGTTCAGTCTATGAGACAGTGATTTTGCCTAGATGGGTTTCCTGACTGAGTGGGAACCTGAACCTTCATCTCCCTGATCACAATTGAACATGGACTCCTCTACATCAGTGGATCTCAACATTTTGTATCTTATATTCCACTAATCACTCTGTCTAAGAACCTAATCCCACCACAACAGAAGCAAAAAAAGGTCCACTTTTCTCAAGGAGGACACTCATATGTCACAGGCATTGCTATCATATTTATCATTTATAGGACATGAAAAATCGTGATAATAATGTTGGGAGTAAACACAAACAAAAATGATAATTCTATCAGCAGCAGAAAACTGTTCAGAATAAACTTTTACAATACTGTAACTGTAAAACACAAATAATATAAGTAAAAATTGTACAAATGTTATTGGGAATGATTGCTATGGTTATGACAACAGCTGTCCCCCATCTTAACTACTTTTCTATCCCACTAACATGGAGAATCAGTGCCCTAAACTGCACAGCAAAACAACTCAACCTTTTTGCTACCAAATCAGATTTAAAGATCTGCTATTAAGATCCAAAACCTTAAAATGTGTTACAGGAAGCTTTCAATGCTTGGTTGTCTGACCACTCACTCTTTTGATGCTTTCAAATTAAGGACAAGTTCCATTAATCCAATGAGGGTTCTGTCCTCTCATCAGTTCTTCTTGCCTATGGAGGCTTGCTCGGGTCTGCTCATGCACTGCCTGCAAAGTGATCTGAGCGGGGAGAAAAGGCACCAAGCGGACTGAGAAACTTTGCAGGCTATGCACCTGTGGTCAGTTCCAAGCGAGCCTCCATAAGTCCTCTATGCTCTCTACAGTCCAGTACACAGATTCCGCTTTGCAAGCAATTCTGTTTTCCGACAGCGCTCTGATCCCTAACCTGTCACATAAGTGGGAAAAGCCTGTGCAGTTGTTACAGTACTGGACTGGGACTTGACAGAACTTGGACCATTTCCACACAAGTCTGTTATAGCGTGATGATTGCACTTTCAACCTCCTATGGAATCCTGGGGTTTGCAGTTTCGGGAGGGGCCAGACCACCCCTCCCAAAACTGCAAACCCCAGGATTCCATAGGAAGTTGAAAGTGCAATCATCGCGCTATAACAGACTCGTGTGGAAATGGCCTAGGTGCAAGTCTTCACTAATCCCTAAGCAAGTTTTGATTCAGGTCCACATTCACTAAAGTTAGGGGTGCAGGATCCTCGCAAAAGTGGAAAAATTGCAAATATCAAAATTGGTGTGTGCACCTGTGGGAAGGGAGTTGAGGCATGGTGGGGAGAACAGACACCCAAGATTCACACCAGGTCAGGGAAAGGAGAGGGAAGAGCGGTGGGTCAGCATGATGCCCCTGTGGTTCCTCTTTTTCACCCATCTCTTCCTCCCTTGGGTATGGGGGGACATTGGGAAAAGGTTTGTGATAGTGAGAAACTGAACTGTGAGCCATCCTTGGCTGGCCAAGCAGTTGCTGGTGGAAGAGGAGGGGGACCAGAGGTGGGGGTTTAAAGGGCTGCATGGCCTGATTGGAACCACCAAGAGGGAAGGTTCCCCCGGAAAAGAAGAACCTGGGATGGGGGCAGGGATTGAAGAAACTCACAGATAATCAAATCCGTGAAAGTCAAACCTGCAAATGTGGAGGGCCGACTGTACTTCCTTTCAGTCTAACCTCACAGAATTGTTGAGAAGATGAATAAAGGGGAAAGGACCATTGTACATTACCTTGATCCCTTTGGACAAATGGTAGGAGATACACACACACATACAGATATCCTAAAAGTACCAATCCCATCCTATCATGGAAGCTAAGCAGGGCCAGCCCTGGTTAGTACTTGGATGGGAGACTGCCAACAAACATCACATGCTATTGGCTGTATGTCAGAGGAAGGAATTGGCAAAACCACCTCTGAGGATTCCTTGCCTAAGAAAACCCTATGAAACTCATGGGGTCGCCGTACATTGACAGGCAACCTGAAGACTCGTGCACACTGAGAGACATACAAACAACATATACATTTTTTTTTCTTGTCACATATCAGTTTGTCACTAGGAGCAGAGCCTTATGTTTTAAAACTCCCATCCTATGGAGTGTCCTTTCAACGGACATTAACAAGTGTTTATACAACTCTGTATTTGGACATTGCTGAAGATTTCCCAGAGTTTTATCAATGTATGTTTGTTTTTTTAAGCATATTTTGTTTTTGGTTGTTTTAGTTTAACGTACACTGTTCTGGAATGTCTGAATATGGAAGTTTATAATCTCTATAAATAAAATTTTAAATCAACCACATTCAGAGCCCATCAGAAAAGAAAGGTTCATGAAAAGACATTTTGCTTTATTCATCTCAGCTGAGTAGAAGAATCTATAAGCAAACAGGGAGGAAAACACTGTTGCAGACTGCCAGGTCTGTTTGATTGAAAAAGTGGCAAGGGACACTCTTGTATTCAAAATATAATTAAAAATCATTGAGGCGCAGCTGGACAAAACTTGGAGTAGCAGCTTTTACAAAATATACAGGATGCATGTATGTTTTGTATCAACAATACAGATTGAAAATCAAACGCCATTCAACATGACAACTGAAATGCTAGTGAAGGATATTAAACAAGGCTATTAATCACATAAGTGTGGCTAGTTTTCGAAAAGGCACTGGCTAATAACTTTTTTTACCTTTACTTAGAAGACTCCCCTAGGGAACTATAATGAAAATTTAGTTTTTTTGTAACACTAAAACTTCTTTCCCATACGTTCAAGGATTGTCCCTATCCAACCCGGAGATCTTTACCATTTTAGCACTTTGATTCCACTTATGCAAGTATGGAATTCTGGGATGTAGCCTGGGGAGGGACTTAGAATTCTCCAGTGAACTCCCCTGAAGAACAGCACGTGAGCTCTCAGGCAGAGAATTCTAAGCAGCTCATGAAATTACAAATCCTAGGATTCAACAGGATGGAGCCAGAATGATTAAACTGGTAAACCACGTGCTATAATTGCACGGTGTGGACACACCCATAAACAAACTTACAAGTTTCATTTGAGCAAGAAATCCCTGGAGACTTGGCCTTACAACCTGTTCTTGACAGCAGGGTTCAACCACACAGAAAAAAGTAAAATAGTTCACATGAGCATGTACTGAATGCTTTTTAGTACTAAGGACACACGCCAAAAGGAGTGAATCTGAGCAAAGAACCCAAGCAACAGGTTTCCAGAAAGGATTTACTTAAGGAGGGACAAAGATCAATGGCAGAGTACCCACTCTGCATGTACAAGCTTCTTGGTTCAATCACTTTATCATACTCAGGTAAACCTGCTATCTGAAAAGCTGAAGATCTCCTGCTAGTCAGTGTATAGAAATGGAAGAATCCTCCATCCAGATGTTGCTGGACCACAACTCCCAGGAATAAGTAGTAAATAATGCTGGGAGTCGCCATCCAACATCTGGAGGGCTACATATTACCTAGCAGAGAGACAGCATCAAGCTAGATAGATCAATGGCCAGAAGTCCCAACTTCCAATATTCCTAAACACCTTCTAAAAATTAACTGCTGAAATAATTCAAGCTCTTCTAGGTTCATCCAAATATTTCATGTCCCACACCAACAGCACTTCAAAGAACCCCTGAATTACCCTAAATCAAGTACAGACTCATATATCTACCCTAGGCTTTGAAAAGAGGGGAGGGTGGTGTAAATCAGTGCAAGTTAAAATGATGGTTTCTGGATCAGTAGGGTCCCCAAGCCATCAGCTGCCAAACCCTGAAGAGTTTCCAAGGAAGAAAGAAACAGTTGTAGCTGAGGGACACACTAAAAAATGGTGCTAATTCCTGGCACATTGCAAAAAAGAAAAAAAATGCCCATCCCCACAAGAGATAGATGAGCACTAGCATAAACAATAGATATAGCCAACAACAACGGTCAGCAAATTAAAAATAGGTAATTTCTTTGGCAAACAATGGGCTCCAAATTTTTAGCACAGACCCCTTTGGATTTACATTTTGTTGAGACGGCTGACGAAATTTTGTCCCATCTTCACAGATGTCCTATGATTCATGGCATGACTTGATCCATTTGAACCCACTTGCTGCTTGATTTACACAGGGATAGGCGGAAGAGTTGGGCTAACACTCTCATCATTTGTGCTGACCCTCTCGGCTACATTTTTAGAATGCTTTGGGTGTGGTGGAGAGAATTCTGCCAGGTCAAATGAAATTTTCCATCAATCCCCAAATTTCTACTGTCACAGAGGATGCGGCTGACAATCATTCACACTGACAGCTCTTACATCTGTTGTGTGATCGCATTTGCTTGCACATTTTGCCTGCCCCCGTCTTTGGATGCCTCCACTTTTACTTCTAAATGCTCAAACGAAATTGCATGTTACTGGAATGCTAGAAATTTGGGAATTGACAGAAAATTTCAAGGGGGGGGAGAATTCTTATTTGGGGAACAATATCCTCATTTTGCCCCCCTTCCTATAGTTACACCCCTGGGAACGATAGCCAAATAGGCTAAAATGTTAACGAAACACGGTTGAGGTCTGTGGCTTTCCCCACCACCACAGTTGAGCAGCAGGGCAAAATAACTCATCCGCTTTATATGTCAAAACAATACGTTGATGCTTGTATATTTACATTTTTATTGTTTATATAGTTAAATAATCTACACAAATCTGCACAAAACTATATAAAAGCCTGGGATTGCATAGTGAATGAAGCAATTGTTAAGAAGACAGCATCTTCTGAGCACAGTGTTACCAGGTTTTCAAAATAGCAACAAGTCAACATTCACGGCGCGCATGAAGCAGCTATTAACAAGTTTGTGTTTTCCCTACATAGCAAATGAAAGCATTTATTTCACTTAACCTAGCCATGCGCTCCTCTGGAAAATTACCACGTTATCCACATCCATACATTACACGATGCACAATGCATTCCTGTTTCCACAAAGGGTCCACATCCCAACATACAGGATTACTCCTTATCCTAAGTGACATCTGCCAACCCTACAAGGGACCAGTTTTCCGACCCTCAAAATAGGGGACATCCCTTGAAATAAGAGTACACTTGCCAGTCCTACAAGAGACAAGGGCCATGTCCGCACTAGACTGCTACAGCGACATTATTCCACTTTCAACCTCCTCTGGAACTCTGGGGTTAGTAGCTTACTGAGAGGCCCAAGAGCTCTCGGGGTGAGAATTTTCAATGCCCCTCCCTAAACTGCAAACCTCAGGATTCCACGGGATGTGGAAAGCAGAATAATAAAACAATGGCCATTTCCGCACTGGACTGCTATAGCGCTATGATTCCACTTTCAACATCCTATGGAATCCTGGGGTTTGCCGTTCCGGGAGGGGCCGTGGACTTAGAGATCCTGGGGCTTGCCGTTGAGGGAGGATGCCATAGGATGTTGAAAGTGGACTCATAGCGCTGTAACCGTCTAGTGCGGACACGGGCAGAGTTTAATCCCGGGCGCTTGTGGCTGCACCCAGGCGAAGCTCCGAGGGCGCGGCTTCCAGCGGTCCGGCTCCCCTCGGCTTTCAGGGGCCGGGAAGGGAGCGGAAATGGGGGGCAGAAAGAACCCGCCGCCTACTTACTCTTCGCCCCCGCCAGCAGAGCCAAGAGGAAGAAGGAGGAGGAGGCGGCGGCGGCGGCGAGAGGCCCCCTCGGGCGCTGGAGGGCTCTGGGCGCCCGCATGGTCCCCTCCGTCCCGTCGGGCTGGGCGAGCGCTTCTTCCCAGGCTGCGGGCGGTGCTTTGCTCCCCGCCGGGCTGAGCGACTCGGCGCGAGTGACTCAGTCCCGGCGCCGCCCGCTCTCCTCCCCGCGGGCTCAGCCCGGCCCGCCCGCCACGTGCTCCCGCCGCCCGGCCAATGGCGAGCAAAGGCCGGAGCCCAGCCGCCGCCGCCTCCGAAGCGGGGCCGGCGCGCCTCTGGGGCCCGGAGGGGGCGGGGCTCGGCGGCGTCCTTTGCCTCCCGCTCCTTTCCCAGCCCCGGAATGCAAAGCAGGGGGAGGGAAGGGCGGGAGGGGGCCCCGGGCCCCTCCGAAGGAGAATATACTGCGCCCCCTCAGGTCACCCCCCAAGCAGGGCGGCCAGGTTAGGACCGTAGCCGTTTCCGCACTGGAGTGTTAGAGCGCTATGAGTCCACTTTCAACGCCCTATGGAATCCTGGGGTTTGCAGTTTAGGGGGCTCTTCGGCCTCAGTAAACTACAAATCCCAGAATTCCACAGAATGTTGAAAGTGGAATAGTAACGCCATAACACTGTAGTGTGGCAACGGCCTGAGAAAAAGAAACCAAGACCAGGGACGTTTCCGCACTGGACTGCTATAGCGCAATGATTCCACTTTCAACATCCTATGGAATCCTGGGGTTTGCAGTTTCGGGAGGGGCCTTGGATTTAGAGATCCTGGGGCTTGCTGTTTAGGGAGGATGCCATAGGATGTTGAAAGTGGAATCATAGTGCTATAACACTCTAGTGCAGAAATGGCCATCATCCCAGGGCCTGAGGTTTCCTAGAGGGGTTTCCACACTGAACTCTTACAGCACTGTTATTCCACTTTCGACATCCTATGGCATCCTGGGGTTTGCACAGTCCATAGGAGGTTGAAAGTGGCATAATAGCACTAGCACAGTCTAGTGCGGAAATGGTCCAAAACAACACTGGAGGCCTTTCTACACTACATAGTTGTAGTGCTATTATTCCACTATCAACCTCCTGTGGAATTCTGGGGTTTGTGGTTTTCTGAGCCCAAATTTTTAATAGGGACTGCAAACCATGAGAGACTGAGAAACTGCAAAGGAGGCTTGTAAGTCCCTATTAAAAATATTGTGGGGCAGCAGTGGAGGTGGCAGGAAGCCCCACCAGCCCCCCACTTCTGCCTTGTGAAGGAACCCTGATGCCTTAAAGGAATCCATGGTGGGTTGAATATGCTGATTATACTTTTTTGTGTGTATTAAATATGGTTTAGGAGGGCCTAGAGTCATTCACATGTTTTTCACATTCATGGGAGTCCTGTGCCCCTGACCCTCGCGAATGTGGAGGGATGATTGTACACAAAATTCATAATGATCTGCTTGCCAGTCTCGAACTGCCCCACCTCAGAAACACTTGCAGATTCCCTCCTTCAGGCAAGGAGCACCTCTCTGTCCCCCATCCCATTTGCAGATTACTCTATGCTGCACAGCAGTTGCAAATGGCTTCTTCACTGTCCACAGAACGCTGTCCTCACCCACCATATTTGAAGGTGGTGGGCAAACTTAGAAGGTGGAGGAGAGTCTGAGTTGCATACTATCTTCCAAACCTATCTAACATGAGAGGCTGACAATTTCCTCCCGCCCCAGTGTGCCAGGGACTGGTACCACATTTGTACCCAATGGCTATAACAGTTCTTTCTTTCTTGGAAACTCACCCTGAGAATGCCAGCTGATACCCTGGGGACTGGCACTCGTCCATAGGCCACCATTTTGGGTAGTGCTGCTCAAAAATGGAGGAAAAGCTTGGATGGCTCAAGAGAAACAGCTGGAAGGCTGGCCCTGCTGCTTCTCCGCTGCTTGAACCAGTTGCTTCACTCTGCCCAATGAGTGCAAGGCCCTCGGGCCTGTCTGGTATCTCTTTTCTGCTTACACAATTTTCAAATTATTTATGTATTTATTTTTAATTCATAGGATATTCATACAACATTTTGTATTTATTTATATTACATTTTATTTAAAAATTTAATAAATAGCACGTGTGTATGCATGCACGCACCTTCGAGTTGCCTGTTGACTTATGGTGACCCCATGAATTTCCTAGAGTTTTCTTAGGCAAGGAATCCTCAGAGGTGGCTGCCAGTTTCTTCCTCTGAAATGTAGCCCACGGCACCTGGTATTTGTTGATGGTCTACAAACATTTAATTTGTAGAAATCTATTTTAGGATTGTGCGAGAAATCAAGTTTAATAGGTCATTGTTGCCAACCCAAGGCTTGGTCTGCCCTGTAATTAAATCAGTTACTGTGCTGACCTTCAGGATTAGGTTTTCAACAGGAACAATATATTCCACAAGCATCTGCAAAGCAACTGTATCTCAACTCCTGGGCATATAAATTGACCATTCAACACTGGTCACTGATGCTCACAAGGCAGGCAGAGGGGCAGTGATTGACAGGGTTCCTGATTGCAGATTTAGCTGATGCTGCAAATGTCCTGGGCTGCATAAGCACAGTGGTAGCCTTGCTGGTCGAGCTTCTCCTAATCAAGCCTACAGGCTTCTCCCACTTATCTGAAAGGTTAGGGACCAGAACACTGTGAGAAAACTTAATTGGTTAAGAAAAAGAACTCATGTACTGTAGGGAGCACGGAGGACTTACAGAGGCTCACGTTGGACTAACCATGGGCTCGCTGCTTGCAAAGTCTCTCAGCCAGCTTAGTGCCTTCCCCCCTCTCAGTTCACTTTGCAAGCAGTGCATGTGTGCAAGCAGTTCCAAGCAAGCCTCTGTAGGCAAGAAAAACATATGAATGAGCAGAACCCCCACTGAATTAATAGAACTTGTCCTTAATTGGAAGCATCAAAAGAGTGAGTCGTCAGATAATAGGGTGTCAAAAGGTGGGGGCTTCCTGTACAGGATAAGTCAGTAATTTGGGCTCCAGTTCTCTACTGGCTGGGTTCATATCCTTCGGTCACTCAAGAATCAGTTATGAAGCAGAATGGGCAAAGGGACTGCCCATTGCATCTCCATATGAGTCTCTGATCTAAGCTGGCTTACTCCTAAGCAGGAGTGGCATAACTTTTGGTACTGAGCAGGAGAGAGATCATGATCTGCTGTTATTTTTCAGAGTGATCTGCAGCAGAGAGCAAGGATTTTCATCTTCCATTGTTTAATACCAGTAATAAAACAGTTGTACCAACCATACCACACCCTGACCCAGGATCATATTGTTGAAATTAAGCTTGCAGCAACGAGGACTGGCTTTTTGTGTGGAAGCATTTGGCTCATAATTCTTCCATTCCAAGTGCATGTCTTTTCCACCAGGCTCTAGTGGATCTTAGAGTTCTACAAAAATCAAAAAGCAAAAAGAAAAGAAAAAGCTAAATATATTCCATAAGCTTTGACTCTTTCTACCTCATACAGAAACACATTCTGTCAATTTTATAGAAATTAAAACCAAATTCAAATTAACCTTTTCTGAACAAGAACAACGTGTGCAAGTTTTAATTACTGTTTCTTAAGTGTGTTTGAAAAACCGCATTAAGGAGAAGTGGGTCACAGGTATGGAAATTCCCTCAAGAAGGAAAGCATAATGAAAGTCATTGAGCCGTAAACGAGCAAAGGGCAACAACAACCACCTCAAAAATGAGGAAAACTGGTGCATGTGATGCAAACTATCCATGGCTAGGGACTTTTCCAGATGTTGGCAGGAACTTCTAACTTGATTTCAAAATAGCTTATTTGTGATTTGACTGGTCAGTACTTATGATAAGCCTCATCGCAAAACTGTGCCCCTACCAAGAAATAAAAAAATAGCAGGCAAATTTCTAGCCACTATGGTTGTATTTGGGGGCAGGGTGACTTTAAGAACTTTTGCACCCTTTAGATCAGTAAAAATGGGAAACTTTTTTTCTTTTCAGTTCAAGAATCAAATTCCTGGGAATAAGAGGATGACTACAGTTCAGCAGCAAATCATTAACTTTGCACATAGAGCAAGGCAGGGAACCTCTTTCAATGCTGAATTCAATTTTAAATAAATTCTCAGGGGACTGATTCCAGAGGTGATTGCGACCAAGGGCAAAAGCGTTGGACAAAAACATAGCAGTATTGTTTAACGTAATGCTCTTGTTGTTGAATGGCTTCAAGTTGTTTCTGACTTATGGCAATCTTAAGGCAAACCTGGGGCTGAGAGTATGTAACATGCCTAAAATTACCCAGTGGGTTTCCATGGCCGAGCAGGCAATTAAATTCCAGCGTTGTGATCCTGCACTCAAACTACTTCATTAGATTGGCTCGTACTACTAGTAATAAGCTTTAGGAGAAGCATTTTAGAATAGAAAAATGCTGTACAAATGCCAGGAAACCACCCAGCCGTGCAAATGCTGGGGTATCACAGAACAATGGTATTATGCAGAAGGGGGCTTGCATATCCTCCAACATTTCCCTGATGAAAACCAGGACACATGTGGCCAAGGAATATCAGAGTGTGGCCGAGATGGCAACAATTATTAATGAGTAAAAATGCACAAGCTAGCAAGGGTTGTGGTATCCTTTTGCCTGAGCCTACTTGGAAGGACATGATTCCATACCTTCCTCTTTTCTCCTCACCTGCCCCACCCGACTGAGTTACTTTTGCACTTTGAACTCAGTTTGAAGCTATTTGCATAAGCTGGGGACAAAGGGGAAGAGGAAAGAGAGACCAGGGTATTTTAAAGAAGTTGGCTGACAGAGGATTAATCAAGACTGTTTTTCCAAATCAGGACAGCTGGAGGGTATAGGCTTGCCCCTCTGGATACCCCAAGATGGCCAGATCCAGTGGATCTACATCCCAGTGTTAACAAATTCACTCCCTAGCTCCCTCTACTTGAAACCCCAGAGAATCCCTAATCCTAGTAGACGATAGATGGAACAACTGTCTCATTCAATATAAGGTAACTTCTTGTGTTCCTAAAATCACTGGGCAAGGTCTTGGGTGTGTGAGAAGGAGGTGATGTGTTTTCTACCTGAGAGTGGACTCAAAAGCAAAGTGAGCAGCACTTGATGGGACTCAAGCCCTGCTGAGAAGTAAAGAGGAAAAGGTTTCTACATGCTTATTCAACATTTGTAAACAGAATTGCTTTGCTCAGCAGCACTTTCAAGAGCTGTCCCAAATATCAAACTTCTGTAAGTTTACTTTGAAGTTACCATGAACACCGTAACTACTCAAAAGTAAGTAGGAATGAATCACTCAGCAGCACTTTCAAATACCACTGGAAATCATCAGCAAGCAAGGCAGGCCCCTGCAGGACATGGGCCATTTCCACGATAGGCTGTTATAGCGCTATGATTCCACTTTCAACATCCTATGGAATCCTGGGGTTTGAAGTTTTGAGAGGGGCTGGCTGGCCCCTCCCGAAACTGCAAACCCCAGGATTCCATAGGATGTTGAAAGTGGAATCATAGCGCTATAACAGCCAAGTGCGGAAATGGCTATGGTTCAAAAGTGCAAGACTGAGCAAAGACAGTGACCTGAACCCCACCACCGGTATTTGGGAGTGAGTTCCCAAACTGGGAGGGAACTGTGCCCTTCCCAGTAGGCTCAGGCAAAAGCAAACTGCCATACCCTCTCCTAGCTTGTGTGATCTTTCTCACCGATAACTTTTGCCATCCTGATTGCACACTGATGTTGTCTAGTCACGCATGTCCTGGTTTTCATCTGTGAAATGCTGGCAGGTACTGCCTTCCACTTACCTTGTTTTAAAGATAAATGCTGGTTTGTTTGGTCCCTGGTGTACTACCACAACACAGTCAGTAGTGGTAGCAGATAGGGTCTTGCTACTGGCTGATTCAGAGTGAGGCATTGCACCCCCACCCTCAAAAGTTACCTTCTCCTTCCTTCTCCGCCTTTGGGAGGGAGGCCCAGGTATCCCTGTACTCCTGCTTAGTGTGGTGGGAGGCCATTAGCTCACATAGGTTTAAAATAAGGTTAAATATTCACGAGGACAAGGTTAGGTCTTTCAATGCCGTGATAACCAGAGTCCACTCATGTACACGGCCAGTGTGCTCCTCAGTGACAAATGCAGGGGACAAATTGTAGGGCGATGGCTGGCAAACCATAGAAAGAGTCATTAATTTCATGCCTAGCTCCTTGACTTTCTATGGGTATCTGTCTGGACACTCAGCTCAAGTCTCCAAGTCAATCATACTGATAAAGAGTTTATCAGCTCATTAGCTTCATTTCCTCTATTTCCCATTCTGTCCTAGACTTGCTTCTGTTTGATAATATGCTTCTCTATCAGCCAGCTCACAATCAACCACCTTCTTGAAGCATGAGATGGAGACCCAAAGAATGTCCTGTTGTTTACCATGAACAGAAATGGATAAGAAAAAACAATTCCTCTTTTTTCAACATCCCTTCCTGACTCTGAGTCCATATCAGCTCTTGTTGCAACACTTATTCTATGAAATGTGAATCTCGAATCTTTTTCTAGAAAAATATAAGTTAAAGAGAAATCCAAGGAATGGTTGAAGGTCACAACAGAAGACGTAATCGCCCATTTCGCAGTATCACTTTCAACTATTATGACCATTATATTTTCATACCATACCCTACAACTGTCCTGATTTGGCAGTTACATTCATGATTAATCTTCTATCATATTTTAGTAATTATTAATCTTTTTAGATGCATTTAAAATGTCCTGGTTTCTTTCTTCTCTTTCTTCTTTTCCTCTTCATCCTCAGCTTACATCCATTGGTGCAAACTGAGGGCCTTTCCACCCTGTGTAACTATTGCACTATGATTCCACTTTAACTGCCATGGTTCTATTCTATGGAATCACAGGATTTGCAGTTTAGGGAGGGATATTTAGAATTCTCAGACAGAAAGCTCCAGTACCTCCCAAGACTACAAACCCCAGGATTCCACAGGAGGTAGCCATGGTAGTTAAAGTGGAATCATAATGCAATAGTTATATAGTGCGGAAAGGCAAAGGCAAAAATAGCGTGAACTAAATTAACTCTGCCAGAGAGAGTGGAGAGTAGAAGGTGAACTCTTGCCCTTCCTCATATACCTAGATAAAAGCAAGCTGCTGCAGCCTCTCCTAACCTGCGATCTCTCCTTCATTAATAATTTTTGCCATCGTGACCGTGCTCTCAAATCACTTGGCCATATTTGTCCCAGGCTTCATCTCTGAAAAGTTGGAGAATATGTCAGACTATGAATCTTTTCTTTAATTTGTGAAACAAATGAGGCTCAGTTTGGACACTGGATGTAGTGAGTTTTTTAAACTTCAATCAGATTGGGAAATTTGAAAACAGGACCTGCTGCATGAGTACCAGAAACTCAGTCTTTCAGTGAAATTAAGAATGGTCACATTCTTGGGAATCCTGATTTACAATCTGTGGAGACTTGTTCCTACCTACTTTCTCCTGCTAGTGTGAGTGGCAAAAGAAAAAAGAAATTAAGTGTTTGATCTCAACCAGGCATAACTGATTTGTTACACCCCTTATAAACTGTAAAACAAGGCTTGTTCTTGGCTTGCAAATCCTGTCCTGTTTCAGAACAAGCCAGAACCCTCAGTTTGGATAGACCACTATATAAACCAACTTTAAATAATGAGGTATAGGGGATGAAGGAGTTGAAGTCATTTTAGAGCTCTTCCAAAATAAGTTAATGAAAAACATTCTTGCACATTCTCCTGGCACACCATGCACTCTACTTAGAGTAAAATTATGGCTTGTCATATGTTGCTACTGGAAGAACTCTGCTTTACTTAGATACTGATGGGGTTGAATCGAATGGATGGGGTTTGACTTGTTAAGCTGTGCTAGATCGAACAAGTGAGGCCTGGAGTTTGGGCACAAGTCTGTCAAGATCTGGCAAAATAAATGTAACATCTGTAAAGACATCCTTTTTCTTATGAGTGTTATTCTGCCTGGTGTAACTTGGGGCCTTTCTGCACCACACTGTTATAGAGCTATTAGTCCACTTTCAACATCCTGCGGAATTCTGGGGTTTGTAGTTTCCTGAGGCCAAAGAGCTCTCTGGCTGAGAATTCCAAATGCACCTCCCTAAACTGCAAACCCCAGGATTCCATAGGATGTTGAAAGTGAAATAATAAATCTTCCAAATTCAATTTGCTCAAAATCCAGAATTTTATTTGTTACGCATGACACAGATTCTTGAAGAAAAAATAGATAAAAAATATTGAAGAATTCTCTTATATTTAGTCTCCAGTGCAAAAATCTTGTTTGCTAGAAATTGGAAAAACAAAGAAACCCCAGATATAGATCAATGGTTAACAACCTTAATCCAGATGAAAGGCTATGATATCTATGATATATTGACATATCAAATAAAGGGTATGGACAACATGATAAAAGACAAATGGGCCCCAATTATGGATTATGTAAAGGAGAGATGGAAACTGATGTAAGAGAAAAGATCTGAGAATCTATAGGAATATCTGAGATCTCATAGTATTGCTTTGGCTGACATTGTTCAGTAATAATGACGGAAACTGTTCACAGTTAAAAACTTTGCTAAGGCGAATTACCTGTGTTAGGATAAGAAAAAGAGCAGATCAGACTATGGAAGGATAGGAGGGGGGATTTAGCAACAATAGGTGTTTGTTTAATCTTGAGTTATAGAAATCCAAGTACTGGTAATAGGTAAAAGGAAGTTGAAAGAATAATATCTCCTTTGTTTTTTTGTGTTTTAAAAAGTGTATAATTGTTCAAATAACTCTTGAATGTATGTCTTTATTGTATTTGTTTTGTTGCTTTAAATTTTGTTGTTATTTGGTTGGTTTTCAGTGTCCGTGTCTTGTTGTCATAAAAAAGAAAAGAAAGAAAAAAGACAATGGAATAATAGCACTTTAACAGTGTAGTGAGGAAATACCCTTGGTTTTCAATCAAGATGCAGCTCATGATAGGAGAATTACCAATGAGTCTCACATATCTTCTAATATTTCACAGATGAAAACAGGGGCACATGTGCCCAAGCAACATCAGTGTGTGATCGAGATGGCAAAAGTTATTAATGAGAAAGAAAACACATGATGTGAGAGGCTGCAGCAGTTTGCTTTTGCGTAAGCCTAGAGGGATTTTAAATGCAGCTGAGAAAGTGGGATGACAGACAATGAATTTGGAGTGTACCTGCCAAATTGGGACAGTTGAAAGGTGTGGTCTCATACCCTGCACCCCTTGATTTGTGAAGGTCAGAACTGGGCAGGAGGTGAAACAATAACTTTCCTGTTTTTATTCTTTGTTTTTAAAAAAATCACTACAGCTCACTAAATCAGTTATCTTTTGGACTACAACTCCCAGAATTGTTACACTACATCCAGATTCTCCTAACCAGCAGTGCCATGTCAACTGCAGGATTCTGCGATATGAAATGTAAAAAGGCCTTTTCCATGACCTGTATATGACTTATCTTTTTGGTGTGCTTTCTTCCCTGTCATCAGCATCTGTGTGAGGAGTGTCAGGATAATCCTGTCTCTGCATTAGGATACGCAACTTTTCAGACACTTCAGACTGACTAGATAGCACACAGTAAACACGAGATACTAAGATAGATGGACCAATGGTTTGACTCAGTCCAGGGCAGCCTCAGATGTTAATGAATGAACACATGCATACAACACAAGGAATGGAAGGTTAAATACCAACAATTCTGGAGATAGGACGGATTCTTTCTAGGTACTCTGCTTGAGCTGACATCACTGAACATGCAAAAGTAACTGATTCTCATATCCAAATAGAACTGGGCCTACCATTGGCCAAAGTGAGGCAACTACCTCAGGTGGCAGATGCCAGGAGGCAGCATTAGACCAATGGCCAGCAGAATTATCTGTTCCATGCAGCCTGACCTACAGCTCTAAGGCAGCCTGCTGCTTTCAGGCAGAGACGAAGAGGCTGTGCCATTGCCAGGTATTGAAGAAATATTTAGCTGCCAAACCAGTGGGATTTAGCAATGGAATAGAAGACAGCAACATTTTTTGGACTACCCCTGTTTAGTCAGATTAATGAATCATGAAGCTGTTATGGCCTCATGCATCCTCCATGATTGGTATGGTTTAATTGGCAATATGATTTAATTGGCACCGATATAAGTAAAACCTGAGATGACTAGAAAGTGAAGCTGGAAGGAAGAAGATTACTGGCTGTAAATGTGAGATAGCAAGGCAGGTCAGCCATACCCCCTCCCAGGCGAAAATCAAAGTCATTGTCAGGCTGATTGTGTGGCAGCTCTAGAGATAATAGGCTTATGCCAAGAGCTGGAGATCTGGGAGCAGGAAGGAGAAATCCCCACCAAACTGTGACTGTCTTAACCCCTATCCTTGCACCTGGACTTTTCCCTGCTTTGTCTTTCCAGCCTCTCCATAATACAGGGCTATTACAACAGCCATTGCCCTTTTGTCACCTAAACACTAGACCATTAACTCTGTCCAGACTTCATTGTTTGTGTTGCAATTCCCATTATCTGCTAGGCTGGGAGAGCAATTCACACCCATACCTGCAGAGTATTTTTCAGGTGTAAGAACCCTTGGTTTTGAGTGGACCAGCACAGTCTCTCGCCTTGCTGAATACATGCTATCTGTTTGATTCTCAAACGAGAACTGTCCTTAGGTACCTACCTAATCCACATTGCAGCTTTCTTCACTTTACTCCAGACCAAACCCTAAAAGTCCTCTATCTACACTTTCCTCCCTTTTCCTTCAGTTAGTCCTTGTATGAATGTGTGAATGTTTGGATCTTTTGCATGCATGTGTGATTTTCTCATTAAAACCCATTTTTAGTTTACATTTTTGATTCTCTGGCTGGTTCTTTCCTGTGTGATCCCATAATCATTGGTGGAAAGAACTCTTTAAGCTATCCCCTTCTCTCAGGCCTACTAATTTTGAGCTGATTAATTCCCCTTTGTCAAGTGGAGGTACTGGCATTGCAGGTGGACCCTTGAGTCACCTATGTTTTGGGGTAACAAAGCAGTTCCGAGTTTAGCTAGGAAGACACAAAATAGTTAATTAGCAGTGCTGGAGAGCAATTGCTGACCATGTACCCATAAGATCGTACAGGGTGTCTTGCATGGTCCTTTTTTTAGGCAGTGAGAGGAGATTAGTCTGATTTGCTTGGCCTCAACGTGTGGTGCCATGGAGGCTTAGTCATGTGTGAAAAATGCCAGAAAAATGCCATGAGTAGGAGGAGCTGAGTCATCTTGGCTGTAGAAGAACAATGCAACAGATAAGAGATGCCTCTCCTGGCAATCGCGTAGATAGTGTAGCAAGAAGTTAATGGCAGCACTATCCCAGTTGGATGGGCCTCGTGCAACTGCAGCCAAGTTCAGAAGGTGAGGGAGAAGGGACTCCTGCACAGGACAAAATCTTTTTTCTCTCTCTACCCTTTTCAAAGAAAGAGTACAGAAGAACATGTAGTAGAAAATAAATTCCCTGGGTTTTCATTTTCCTATTAAAATATCAGTTTCAATTATTGTAAGGGTGACAATGGGACAGAGCACATCTTGCACGGAAAATCCACAGATTTCAGAACCTTGTGATGCAAGGTTTCAGCAAAAAACAAAAACAAAAAACTATGTTGCCCTGATTTCTGGGGCCCTGGGAGGGACACCTCAATGTGCTCACAATGGGGAATGGGAATTAGCAGAGCACAAGCTAGCAATACAAGAGGCAGGGCAACCTAGTGAGATCTTGAACCCAATGTCTACGGGTCAATGACTGAGTCAATGAGCAAACAGAAGTAAATAATAATTGTTTTCTTTATTGGTGAACAACACAATCAAACACATGTATGCGAACACACTCACACAGACTTATTGAAATAAAGGTAGGAGTTGGATAGAGGGTTTTTGAGAGGGATTTCAGCAAGGGAAATACTACACCTGTCCTGAACCCGGGGTAGTCTGAAGAAAAGTCCGTAAAAGTGGAGATTCTCAGCACGAGGAGCTGAGGGGAAGGCTGGCCGAACGAAGCGACAGCAAGGTGGGATGGAAGCCAGGAGCAATCTGAAGAAGCGCTCAAAATCAAGGGGTCTTATAGGGGAAAATGTGCCCGTAGGCTAGTCTGTTCCCGAAGAAAACAATGGGTTTCGGGCTGGAGACAAAGCCTCCGAAAGGTCAGTATTTTGCATGATTGAGTTATGACAGCATTGTCAATAGAGTAGACAGTATGCAAACACGGAGTGCTTGACAGTTGAGTATTCGGCTCATCAAACTGCCTGCACAGGGCAGGGAGTCTTTTGTAAACAGCGTGCAAACATAATGTGATCTTGAAAGGGTACTTGCCTGGAGGTCTCCTGAAGCGGCAGTCTGGCTATTACTGGCCTGCCTGGATTTGTTTTGAATGGCTCAGCTATTTTCAGCTGTGCCTGTGTGTGTGCTTCTACGGGGGCCTCACAAGCACATGGAGAGGAATGGGTAAAGAAGGCCAAATTGTTGATATCAAATGATATCTTATACCACAAGTCGGACTAGAAACTACAGTAACATATGCAAAGACCTGAAAAAAGTGTGACACTTAACAATTGATATATTTGAAAAAAGCACATAAACATGCTTCAGTTAATGGGAAACTGCATGTAAAATGCCCACGTAAGGAAAAGTTAAGTGCGTGTAAAAAATATGTACACATTTCTGTGGGGTGGAGGTGTTTCTTGCGGCTAGACAGGGAACTGGGATGGGATGAGAATCCCTGTAAGATGCTGAGAAACTCAAGAAAAATGAGGGTGATTGATTTTCACATTTGCGTTGGAGCTGGGTTGAAGAGGAAGTACAGTTCTTCCCAAAACAGCAAATTGAATAACAAGGCATGAATGTGAATAAAATGTTGTTTTCAGTCTTGCGGGGGCAGAACAAGAAGCAGCACACAAGGTCTTCAGTGTGACTGTAGCCCAAGATGTGTTCCCATTTTGTAGGGCAGTTAGCAACGAGAAAACCTGGTTGAGAACTAGAATTCATCTTGTATTTGCCGGGGGGGGGGGGGAGGAGAAAAGTAGAAGAGAGAAAAGCCCTTAAAGCTGTCTACAGAATTTGGAGGGGCAGGAATGTTTGCTGTCTCAAACCAAAATGGTAGTTATAATATGGGAGATCTATGCTCATACCCTCCAACTGTCCCATTTTTGACAGGGCCAATCCAGATTAAACCTCTATCTTCCCACTTTTTAGCTATTTTTAAAATGCCCAGTTTCTCTTGCCTTCTCCCACTTCCTCCCTTGTTCTCAGCTTACTTCAATTGCTGCAAATTACTGCAAATTCAAAGTGCAAAAGTAGTTTGCGCTCAACTCAGTAGGAAGAGGGGAAGGGGCAGAATCTTGCCTTTCCCAGTAATTTCAGGCAAAAGCAAACTGCTGCAGCCTCTCCTAGCTTATGTGTTTTTCCTCATTAAGTTTTGCCATCGTGACCATACTCTAATGCTCCTTGTCCATATGTGTCCTGGTTTTCATCAGTGAAATGTCATAGGATATGTATGCATGCTGATTCACTGTTTGGACCTGAACATCCTTGCAAGGTCCATGACAGCTGACATCAGAGGGCCCCTCAAGTTAGGCTCCTCTGCCATATTAGTTAAATCGTTTAATTGCTTCACTGCTCTGGTACCACACTGCTGATCACTTTGCTGTTTGCGTGTTTGGAAGAGTAGGAAGGCCAGAGTCTGGGAGCCAAGCTCAAGCTGTATGGTCTAGTGTTGTATGGGAAAGAATGCAACTCTCTGGCAGGCAGAAGGAGAGTTCTAAAAACCAAGCCTGTGCTGCTGCTTCAGTTCTGGCAAAAGCAGCGTCTCTGTGCTACATCTAATATTTTAATAAAGCCTTTCTGGATTCATCCACAGAGCTTGGTTATTGACTTACTTGTATTTGCCAGCGTATAAGACTCACCAGTGCATAAGACACACCCCATTTATATGCCGGCAAATATTATTTGTCAGCTCATAAGACATACCAGCATATAAGACGCACCCCATTTTCAAACAGTATTTTTTTGGGGGGAAAGTGAATCTTATACTCCAGCAAACACAGTAGTTTGAGACAAGACATTACAGCTGATCCCAACACTTGGTCTGCTTTTGGTACCTGTTGGTTCAGCATAGAGTGGGCATCTCTGGGTCTGGGGTGCCATGGAGGTTTCAGTGCAGCATTGCCCAAGGACAACATTGAAAAATTATAGCTTAGCCCTGAGGGAAGAAGGAAAGCTCCAGCAGGCTGTGGTGGCCAGTTCTGAATGAGCCAGTAGTTCTTCTTTGGTTTGGGAGACCAATAAAACTAGAGGTGAGATAAAATGCTCACACCCACTACCCACAAAAAGCAGACTGCTCTGGGGGAGAAGGAAAAGCTTGGTTTATTGCAATAAGCCTTGGCAATGGGATGTGCCATATTATGAAACTTCTGGGAAAACAAATACTGAGTTATTTTCCCTAATGTAAGTGTGCCATCTAAAATTCCAATCTCTCTTTCCTGAACTATGTGTGACAGAAAAACACAGGTTGTGAAAGAATAGTTCTTCCTCTCCAACTTCCGTACTACAACTCTAAGAATACCCTAGACAGCATGGGGCAATCTGGGGGTTATAATCTAAAAATGTTACTTTTCAAATCTCTGAAAGGCCATGGTGGTCTTTTTTCCCCAGATCTTTCAAGTGCTAAACCATCCATGAAGAGATGTGATCAGCTGTCTTTTCAAGGAGCGGCAGCTGAGGCAAAGAAGGCCAGGACCCTTCTGC
This sequence comes from Ctenosaura bakeri, assembly GCA_948474755.1. Lineage (NCBI taxonomy): Eukaryota > Metazoa > Chordata > Lepidosauria > Squamata > Iguanidae > Ctenosaura > Ctenosaura bakeri. Next base: position 164,619 of record CAOLHI010001966.1, read on the forward strand.
ACTACACAATTATTGCACTATAATTCCACTTTAACTACCATGGCTGCCTCCTATGGAATCCTGGGGTTTGTAATCTTGGGAAGTACTGGAGCTCTTTGCCTGAGAATTCTAAATATCGCCCCCTAAATTGCAAATCCCATGATTTCATAGAACAGAATGATGGCAGTTGAAGTGGAATCATACTGCAATAGTTGTGTAGTGTGCAAAGGCTCTCAGTGTGGTGGAGTGGTTTGAGTGTTGCTCTGCAACCCTGGTTCCCCACTCAGCCCACTGGGTGACCTTGGGCACATCACACACTCTCATCTCAGAAAACCCTGTGATAGGATCGCCTTTCCATAAGTCAGAAATTACTTGATGGTACACAACAACAACAACAACAAAGCTGAGGCATGGATGGATGATTGCTGGCCATCTGAAGGACTGTATTGTCCCATATCAACCTGCCCGTGCTTTCAGATCCTCTGTGGAGGGCCTTCTCTCCATCTTGTCACCCTCACAGGTACATCTGGTGGGAACATGGGTCATCTTCGTGTCTGCTCCCATGCTCTGGAATTTGCCTTCCAAGAAGGTTAGTCTGGCATCTTCCTTGTTATCTGTTTGCAGGCTAGTTAAGACTTCTTCATACATCCAGCACGCCTTGGAAGACAACTGTTTAAGGGCCTTGTAGAACTGTGCTGTACTTTCTCTCTGTTTTGTTTACTTGTTGTTTTTAAAAACTGTACTCTCTAACTGGTTTTAACTTTATGGAGAGTTATTTGATATGGAAAAAGGTGTAATCATCATCATCATCCCTGTTCCCGCCTCCCCCATCCAGCAAAACAGACTGCAAGCAAGTTATCTTGTCCCTAGCCAGTCCTCTACCCCCTCCCTGGGAGTCAATTCCAAACTGACAGTTTAAAGGGGCAACTGGTATTCCAGTGAGAGCTGGATTTGGCCTCAGGGCCTCCAGTTGCTGAACACTAATTTAGATTATGCCATAAAGAAAGCCCAGCCCTGCTTGAGGCACATGGCGAGACACTTTATCCACCCTACCACATTCCTCTTCCGGAAGCTGATTGGATTAACAGATTAATCTTTATTTGATGATGGGAGAGCACTAAGGCAGCCAGCTCTGGACTGTCCCAGATTCTGAGTTCCAGAGCTAAAACCTGGGACTTAGAGATCACCCTGGTCATGTCACTAAGTGTGGTGTAGTAAATACCAAACACAGGTGCTCACCTGTTTGGGGACAGTGTTACCCTGTATGTTGGGGGTCCCGGGAGGGGCTCTCAAATTACCAAATAAAAACACAAGTTGGGGAAATTTAGATGGAGCACTTTCTTGGCTAAACTAGAGGCAGGGTAACTTTAGCAAGGATCTTTAACCCTATGTATACAGCGGCGGGTCAGAGAGCGGCTAGACAAGGTTTTCGAAGTAATAAACAATATTTTATTAACAACAAGAAACATGCAAGACAAGACATAAACTAATTAGCTGAGAAACAGAAATGGAGAGCTTTTTGGGAAGGCAGTACGACACCTAGTCTCGCAGTCCTGGAGAGAAGCGGGGTTCCGGGGAAGAAAGCTCAGCGGGGCTCGCTGAGGGGAGTTCCTTCAGACTACCGGCAGCAAGGCAGGATGGCAGTCCAAAGTAGTCCGAGGAGGTCCCAGAAGTGGGGACCTTTTATAGGGTGGAGTTTACCTACAGGCTATGTTATGCTTGGTGAGAACAAAGAGAGTTTGGAGCTGGACAAAGGATTTGGAAAAGGTCAAGTTTAGCATGATTAGTTTTGCTCTTGATGACAATAGCGTGACCAGTACGTTGATGGCCCAACATAAAGGAATGACTTGGCTCTTGGCTGCAAGGCTTTGTGTAACTCCGAGCCGAGCAAAGCTGGTTTGCAGGGAGGTTTTTCCCTAAAGCGACGGAGAGGCTTACATTGCTAGCCTGAATGGGGTTTTGGAACGTACAGTCATTAACGGCTGCACCCGTACGTGCTTGTCCAGGAGACCTCTGCAAACACGTGGAGTGAGATGGCAAAGAGAGGTCAAGCAAGGCCAAATTATTTGATATCAAAGAGATATCTAGTGCTCTCACCAGACATATCATAACCGTGATAACAACAGGGGATAAGGAACATTTAATCTAGCCTACGTGCTTATAGCCAAAAGGTAGAGCACTGGTTGAACTCTGGTGCCACAACAACTGGGAAGGAAAGAGTAAAATAACTAGGTAAATATATAGACCCCTCTCCCTGGACTGTGTATAAATTGCTGAAGCAATTCAATTAATGCTTGCAAATTGTAGTGACTTGCTGGCTTACAAGATGAGCTGGAGGTCTGCACACAGCCCGAAGCTCTTGGCTGAAGCTGAGCCCACCAGAACTGGAGAATTTGTACCCTCAGCTGGAGGTGGGCATGAACAGCAGAGACACAGGGCCAGGCCCCTGAGATCTGGCAACCTTAGACAGAACCCTTTACTTAACTTGAGAGTATTGGGTATCAGAGAAAGTAGTGGAACACAGAGGTAATTTCCGCACTAGCCTGTCCTATGAAATCCTGGGGTTTGCAGTTTCAGGAGGGGCCTCAAGGCAAACCCCAGGATTCCGTAGGATGTTGAAAGTGGAATAACAGCTCTGTAGCAGGCTAGTTAAGAAATGACCAGAGCTGTCCTTCAATAAAGGAAAATGGTTGGAACTAATCCCCACTACACACCCCAAGCATTTGCTGCTTGAGCCAGGTTCCTCACTCTGCCTGACGGTAGGGCCAGCCCTCATGTAAAGCAGCGATTGTGCAGAAAAGGAAGTCAGAAAAGAGAACAAGAATGTGAATGGATGTTCAACGGCAGTGTTTACATTCCAACATTGTCACAGGGTGAGTCCTAAGAAAACAGACTGCCTATTATAAGAAAAAGTGTCCTCCCCTCCTCTGCTTTTTCATTCTTTTCTCCCAAGGGACATGGATGCCAGAATCAATAAACAAGTCACTTTCAGCCACATGACCACAAGAGGAAATGTGGAGTATTTTAATAGAGAAAAATTACAGATGGATGCCAAATAAGGACATTGTTCAACATTTTCCAAGAAAACAGGGATGGAAGGAAGAAAACAGAGGAATCTAAAGACTCCCAGAGATATTAACGGATAAGAGACCTGTTCAAATGAGGATGGAAAGGGGGGGAGATAATTTGAATATACTGGGAAAGAAATAGAGTTTGCTAGAGAATATAGATAGATCTTGAACCCGTGGAAAACAATGCTTTTACAGATTTGTATGCCATTTCCCCCCCACAAACTAGCTAAGATTTCTCCATGACAGAAACCCTAAACTGCAAACCCCAGGATTCCATAGGATGTTGAAAGTGGAAAAATAGTGCTATAACAGTCTAGTGCGGAAATGGCCCTGGTCATGTAAGCTGTGCAAAACTTAACTCCTCCTGCAGGGGCTGCCCAGCTTCCTTTTTGGAAGTGTTTTCAAAGAGTTTTCATCTGAAAGTTGGATCTCAGTTCCTCTAACCAAAACTGTAGTGTGGACAAACTTTATTCCTCTCTTTATACCTGGTTATAATAACTGACGTGAAGCTGCATAATACTTTCCCTTTCCTTGCCCTTTCTCCAATCACCACCTCTAAAAAGAATACAATTGGCCCCCCACATTTGCAGGTTCGACTTTCACAGATATGAATATTTGCTGTTTTCTTCAACCTCTTTCCCCTCCCTCCGGGGCTCCTTTTCCAGGGGAACCTTCCCTCTCAAGGGCTCCAATCAGGCAGTGCAGCCCTCTTTTTAAAAGTCTCTGGTCATTGCCATTCTTGTTGTTGTCATCATCCTTCTCCTCCACCAGCCACTGCCTGGCCAGCTAAGGGCAGCTCACAGACTTATTTCTCAGCACCACAAACCCTGTTGTGATACCCCACCAAACTCCCAAAGAGGGAGATGGGTGAGAGAAAGGAAGTAGAGGGGCATCATGCTGACCCACCCTCCCTTCCCTCTCCCTTCCCTGACCTGGTTTGGACCCTAGATATCCATTTTCACCACCATCCCCTGTACAAAACACTCACGCACAAAAACAAGGAGAGGAAGAGAGCACATTGGCTAGGCTACCAAAGGCCATGCCAGCTGACATTTCACAGATGAAAACCAGGACATGTGTGGCCAAACAGAATGAGTCTGTGGTTAAAATACCAGAAGTTGTTAATAAGGAAGAATACATAAGCTAGCAGGGACTGCAGCAGTTTGCTTTTGCCTAAAGCTACAGGAAAGGGCAAGATTCTTCCCCTCTTCTCTTCCCTGTTGAGTGAATTGAGTGCAAACTACTTTTGCACTTTGAGCTCAGTTTGCAATGACTGAAGTAAGCTGAAGACAAAGGGGGGAAATGAGAGAAGGAGTGAGAAACTGGGGCATTTTAAAAACAGTTGAAAAAATGGGACAACAGAGGATTAATTAAGCATGTCCCTGCCGAATCAGGAGAGTTGGTGGGTATAAGATGCTCATAGCCTGATCATTTTAGGACATCTTTCCAAATGATCCTCTGTTTCTCTAGCCATCACGCTCTGTGAGTGGGTCTCCAAGCCACTCTAGATAGACAAAAAGATGTAGGAATGTAGAGCATCTAACCCTGATTACATCACGGCCTTGCCCCATTATGGCAGTTCTCAGTTGTAGGAATAAAGTACGGTATGTGCCTGCATTGTCACTCTAAAAAAAAAAAAAAGGTCTTAGTTCTTTGACTTCATCTGCTTTTCTCATTAACATGATCTCCAACTAGCTCACACTTCTTTTTCCTCCCTTTGGATACGGTTAAACCATCTTGCCAGTAACCTCTCTTGCACTACAGCCTGCACTTTCCATTATCCTCACTCTAGCATGCCTGGCATCCACTCTCTGGTAGCCAATCATTCCAACAAGACTAAGTGGACTAGGTCATAACACTATCATGAGATCTACATTTTATAACCCTTTATCTGAAATCCAAGGAGATTTGAATAGGCCTTCAAATTAAGCCTCCAGCAGCTACGTGTGCGCCTGTTAGCTACATGGGAGAGGGAGGAGCCACTGCAATCTCCAGCGGTCTCAAAAAGGATTAAGCCCTAGGCCTGTTCCTAATCCTTCTGTCAAGACAATCAAGGCTTCCCTCCGGGCTTGCATCTGCTGCATGACAGACAGCAACCAATACAAACTCACCCAATGATGAAAATAAGCAACTATGGTCAGGTAGCAAATACCATGATAATGGAACAAAAAGAAGTAAGCATATGCTACAATGTCTTTTGCCAAATATTTGTTGGGGTCCCTCCCAGATTATCCCACCCATTTATGGAATGGCTTCAGTGCATCCTTATTCTGAAAATCAATATCCCAAGCAAAAAACCTTAAAGTTTCTCAGAGCAAGTAGATACCTTCTTCTGTAGCATTTTGCTTTTACCTGAGTGTACTGGAAAGGGTAAAACCCACCTCTTTCCTCCTTCTCCCTCTGCTGAGTTAACTAACTACTCTTAGGGCCTTGTCACACTACATTGTAATAATAATAATAATAATAATAATAATAATAATAATAATAATAATAATAATATTTATTTGTATCTCACCTCTCTACATGGATCGAGGCAGTGAACAGCCTGAAATACAATATTCATTAAAATACATTAAAAACATACCCAATCCTCCCCACCCACCAACCCAGCTAAAACCAACCCCCTAAAACACATAACAATTAACAATTAATTAACTATTAAAAGAACAGAGCTATAGAGCTAGTGTTCCACTTTAACTGCCATGGCAATGTCGCATGGAATCATGGGATTTGCAGTGTGGGGAGAGGCATTTACAATTATCAGCCAGAGAGCTCCAGTGCTTCACCAAACTATGAATCCCAGAACTCCAAAGGGTGTAGCCAGGGCAGTTAAAGTGGAATAATAGTGCTGTAACAGTGTAGTGTGATCTTACACTTTGAACTCAGTTTGCAGCAACTGAAGTAAGCTGAGGGCAAAAAAGAAAAGTGGAAGGAGAAGAGAGAAACTGGGACTTTTAAAAGCAGCTGAAAAAATGGGACAACAGAGGATTGATCTGAATGGTTCCTCAAATTGGGTCAGTTTGAAGGATATGCTCTTATTTCTCAGTGACTATGACCATTTCCGCACTACACTGTTTATAGAGCTATTATTCCACTTTCAGTATCCTGTGGAACCCTGGGGTTTGCAGTTGAGGGAGGGGCCTTTAGAATTCTCAGCCAGAGAGCTCTTTGGCCTCATTAAACTGCAAACCCCAGAATTCCACAGGATGTTGGAAGTGGAATAATAGTACTATTAACAGTCTAGTGTGGAAATGGCCTCCGAGACCTATATCTGTGAACACCAGCTGTAGGGGGACAAACAGTGGAGACAGGGTCAATGTCTTCATTTCCTGAACACAGGCCTGTTGGACGACCACTTTGAGAAAGAGAACACTGGATCCAATCAGAAACTGGAAATATTAGTTTGCTATTTGCCAATGTGGCTTTCAGATTCTAACCCAAAAAGTAACTTTCCCAAGCTCTGGACTAGATGAGCCGTTTGCATGATCCAACAGGTGCACGGAACAGGAAGCCGTGGTTTATGAGATACAACAGGTGCAAATAAAAACTCAGGAAAACAATGGTTAGTTTCTCATCTATGAGAAAAAGTATAATATTGACAATGCAAGAAACAGGGTACTTCTTGTTCTGTATTTTGAGAAAATGAACACATGGATGGGTGAACAGGAATAACAGTTGTTCCTCAATTTGTCTAGCTTCATAAATGGATATGACTTAAGCTAAAAGTGGATTAAAAAGTGTGCAATAGCACCTTATGATGGTCATGACCCCTTTTCTGCAGACACATGCTTATTATAATTACTAGCATCTATCCTCAAGGAGAAAGACTCTATATGCCAGGCCCATGTTGTGTTAATTTGTTCTGCTCACATCTACCAACTGAGAGGCCTTTTCCTCTGCATAGCTTGAAGAGGCTGGCCCTGATGACAGGAACTGAATAATAATAACTGCAACAGGATCAGGCCCAAAGCACCATACTGTCCTTCAGGATAGGGCTCTCAGAGGAGATAAGTGGCACTAGAACAAGTCATAAGTCACAATAAGGCCTTCTGTGATTGGTCTCTCAGCAGAGATAAATGATACTAGATCAGGTCCAAAGTTGCAGTAAGTGGTGCAAGATGAGGTCCAGCCACAGCAAGACCTTTCATGGTCAGACCTTCACATAGCCTGCCTCAAGGCCATGTTGAGCAAAGCCTGTTAGGCCCCCCTGATTTTGTTAGGGTCTGTTGGTCAGCCTTGACCCTTTGGATATTGCCTTCTCTTACATACAGGGAATGGGGGAAGAACAAGATTTCTCTGCTGCTGGAAGAGTTTTCAAGCTAACTACTCTCTAAGTGCCCATCCCTAGATTAAAGTGGCCAGCTTGAAAACTGGAGATGGCTCCTATACCTTTAGTGGATGTAAAAGTGGGAATTTCAGTAAGAAGTGCTTGTTACGAACCAGGTAACAAGCAGGGCCACATTAGGGCTGTTTCTGCACTAGACTGTTATAGTGCTATTATTCCACTTTCTACATTGTATGGAATCATGGGGTTTGCAGTTTAGAGAGGGGCCTTTGAGACCTTTGAAACCCTTCCCTAAACTGCAAACCTCAGGATTCCACAGGATGTTGAAAGTGGAATGATAGCACTATAACAGTCTAGTGTGGAAATCACCTAAGTCTTTCATAGGACCTAGACACTCCTGTATGTGACTCCTTGCCTCATTTGAACATACCACTAGGGATGAAAATATAAAATATCTTTATTTTGAAATTTTGTTTTTCTTCCCAATTCTTGTAAAAAATAAATTTGTTACAGTCCTCCCTCTACATTTGCAGGTTCGACATTCACAAACTTGATTGTTTGTGAGGTGTTCACCTGCCTCCCCCCTTCTCCCCTTCCCATTCTCCTACCTTTTGCCCAGGCATGTGTGTCTTCCTTCCACGGATCTGGGCAAAAGGCAAGCAAATGGTAGGATGCAGCCCCACATGCGTGCCTTCTCTGGTTGTGTCACTGCCCCTTCCCATTTACTCAGCGATCGACCATGAGCCTGGAAGGCAGTGAGGCTAGGCAAAACACAAGTGAATGACGCGGGGAGAAAGCGCAGACGTGGCTGGGGCCCCTGTCATGTCCAGGGCAGAGCAGACAATTAATCATCAAACAGCAGAGCAGGGTTTGCTCACAAGGCAAGAGTGGGAAAATTTCCAAACAGAGTTTAGGTTCTGAAGCAAACAAATCCAAAGACAAATCCAGGCCATAGTCAAACAGGCAGAGGTTCAAGGTAGTCCAGATACAAGAGAACACAGCACAGGGCTTCCACAACTGTAAAGATCAGTTGCTGACCATAAAAGGAAAGGGCCAGTCGAAAGCCTTTTATCTAATGATGCTGTTGCCACAGATGTTCCTTCATTAGGCTCATTTGTTACTGAAATGCGCCGAGCAGCACAGCCCCTCTCTCTGATGTCGTCTCTCTTGCACGGTAAGCAACTGTGTTGTCTCATCATCTCATATTTGTTCCCCTTGCTCCAGCCCCTGCTGTTGTTTGTTATCTTCTCCTGAGCAAGCTTCTGGGGAAACTCCTGCCTCAGATTCAGAATCCCCCTCCTCACTGCCAGGGTCTCCAAGGCAGGGCATAACAGCCCCTCCCATTCACTTCTCTCTCACCCATGAGCCTGGAAGACAGTGTGGTGAGGCGAAATGCCAGTCAATGGAGGCAAGCCTTGGAAGGGAATGGGGGGAGCACTCACTTGGGTGGGGATGAGTTATTTGTGGGCTTTTTACTTTCACAAGGGTCCTGCACCACGGACCCTCATGAAAGCCAAAGAGCCACTGTAATCCTGTTTTTCTAGGCCCTGGGCATTGTGCCTAAAGTGTCTAATTAATAAGATGGCTTTGGTAACTAGCAGCACCTGCTAAAATTTTCTCTTCTTGACAACCATGAGACGAACAGGAGCCCACTCCAGTTTTCAGTCTGGGAACCCTACTTTCTTTCTGGTTTATTTCTTCTACCACTTCCCTCAGCAACTTCACTGCTGTGCAGCCATCCACAGCCTTATCTCTTGGTAAGAAAAGGTCTCGTGCCATCACAGCTGCTGCAGCTGCTGACCTGCTTTCCCTGGCATCCTCCCCACCTCCTCAGCTACAGCTGTGGCTTTTATCTCTTCTCCAGTTTCCTGGCATCTCTTTGTTGCCATGCAACTGGCTGTAAACTCAGTGCTCTGCTGGACTTTTCCTAGCCAGCACTGAAATGTCTGGGAGTCCTGCTGAGGTCCTGACAAGAGTGAGGCTACCATTGTCATTGTGTGCCATCAAGTCATTTCTGACTTATGGCTACCTTAAGGCAAACCTATCATGGGGTTTTCTGGGGTTGAGAGTATATGACGTGCCCAAGGTCACCCAATGGGTTTCCATGGCCAACTGGGGAACAAAACCTTGATCTCCAGGATTGTGGGCCAGTGCTCAAACCACTATACCATGCAGGCTCTTTGTGGTTATTTAAGAAGAGGGCCATTTCCACACTAGACTGTTATAGTGCAATTATTCCACTTTCAACATTCTATTGAGTTCTGGGGTTTGCAGGATTCCAGGATTCCATAGGATGTTGAAAGTGGAATAATAGCATTATAACAATCTAATAGGGAAATGGCCTAGGTTGAAGACATTGTGCTCTAAATGAAGAGGAATGGCATTCCCATTTTTAAAAAAATCTCATATATTTTTAAGCAGATCAAGTGTACCTGTTGTTGCTCTAGACTATACTTAATAATCTTCTTTTCTGATACACTAAGCAAAGCAGCCTATTTTTTCACATGCTTCCTTGCTTTTCAGTTTTATTTTGTTGTTGAGTTTCTATACATTTTCACTCTGGTCGCTCAATGTACTATTGCTTGTAGAAAGCTACTGAGATATTTTTTTAAGGCTGAAGCAAAAGTGCAGATATTAAATAGTAAGCCTTCTATGGATCTGCAGTCTCACATTTTGCAGACATAAATATTTTTACACTGAATCATATCCAAAATCAACCAATTCTTGATTCTGGAAAAGTTGGCTAGAGACTGCTGATTGACTAGTCCTTGTGACAACCATTAAACTATTTATCCTTTCCACCTTCCATCTGGCTGTTCAGCATGGTAATTGGCTGACTCTTGTGGAAATCATAAAGCCATCCCCACTTTCTATTGCTTGTACATTTAAAAATAAACCAAAGTAGATTTTTGTTTAAAGCACCAAATGCATCCTGAAATGAACAAACCTTCCCCACAGCTTCTGCTTGCCTCCCTGCAGCCTCTTTCCCAGACAGGTTTATTTTTGGTATGAGATACAGCTGAAGGAAAAATGACATTGTGAAGACAGGCCTTGGAGACAAAAGCTGCAGGTGGGAGGAAGGTTCAGGCCAGGTTACAGTTTGACCACACAGGGCAGAACTGACAAGTATTTTTCAGAGAGGAAGGACTTGTTTCTGTGACTCATTGTCTAGTTGGGGGAAGTGAGACTGGTGACTTGTGATATCTCAAGGTGGTTTGCATTTTTGTAATCTGAATTCACAGGGTGCTTGCTTGCTTCCTATCAATCCAGTCTGCATTCCCGTTACAACCAGCACTTTTTTTTTCATTTGTCAGGCACAGTGGAACACAGGATGGTTGATGCCTGACAGAGAAACACATGCAGAAATCCTTCAGTTAGAATGAAAAAGGCCACAATGATATTGGTTAGCATTTCATTGATTTGCCAGCCACGGCCTTCAATTTACTCAATCCACTTGTTGAGACTAAGCTTGCCAAATCTCAGGGCCTGACCCTGAGTCTCCAGTTTTCACAAGTCATCCCCAGGTAGGAAATGAGGGTGCAAATTCTCTAGTTTTAGTGCGCTCAACTCCAGGCAAGAGGAAAGCGCTGTATGCAAATCTCCCGTTCACCTAGCAGAGCAGCAGCTTGCTACAATTTGTAAAGCTTACATGATTTGTTGCCACAACTTGCAAAAAGTCTCCAAGAGGAATACCGGTATATATTTACTCTGTTAGCTTCCTCCTTCTCTCACAATTATTGTGATGTCAGGTCAGTGAAGAAACCTAATAGGAAGAAAATCAGCTCCTTTGAAATGTGGTGCTGGAGAAGAGTTCTACAAATACCCTGGATTGCTAAAAAGACGAATGAATGGGCCCTAGAGCAAATCAAACCCACATTCTTCCTAGAAGCCAAGATGACTAAACTAAGGCTGTCATACTTTGACCATATAATGAAAAGACATGACAGACAGAGTCCAACTGCCTGCCTGTGCCTCTGCCAGCAAGGGAAGTGAAGCAGGAGTACTTGCCCAAGAGGAGAAGGTGGTAGGGAGCATCCAAATGCAAACAAATAAGTGGAAACGCTGAGCAGAGCCAAATCAAGGTCACACCCAAAAGGTCCAGAAAGCCGAAAGTCCATCCAAAAGGGTCAAGGGAGCAGGAACACAAGAGTCGTGAGAGCTTGCATAGTAATTTGCTACAAGCAAACTGCAAGCCATGCCAACAGACTTATATAGCTGATGAGAACAGGTGTTCCTTATCACTGTTCTGTTTGCTTAATCTTGCCAAAACAGCTTCCCTTAGCTTCTGTGATTTGGGACTCGGGGGCAAAGGTGAATCAAATTCCTCTAAATCATTGCTGGTCCCCTCTCCCTCTGGGGCTGGCTGCAACAACTCTGCCTCCATTTGTCTTTCAACTGATGGGGGTGTTTGCAAGCTAGTTTGCTCTATCACTGGCTCTGTTCCTGGCACAATCTCTTGCTCATCAACCTCGGAGCCATCCTCTATCACACTGACTCACTAGAAAAAACAGTAGTGTTTGGTAAGATAGAAGGCAGTAGAAAAAGAGAAAGGCCGTGTTATAGATGGATAAACTCAGTCAAGGAAGACATGTCCCTGAATCTGCAAGGCCTGAGCAGGGCAGCTGATGACACAGTGGCTTGGAGGTGTGTCCTCCATAGGGTAACCATAAGATGAGATCAACTTGATGGTAATTAACAACAGCAACAGGATTTATTGTCCACTCTACTCTGTTGTGTCACCCTTCTGACTAGAAACAAATAGGCTAGATTCAATCTTCTTTATCTTGTCTCCCTAAGTGCGAGAGAATGAGCCCTTCATTTCACCTTGATCTAGGAACAGCCCCTTTAGATAAGATGTCTGACTTAATTTCCAAACAGGAAAATATGTTCTATGTGTGTGTTTGAATAATAAGCTGTGAGCACCTGAAGTTGGTAGTTAATGCATAACGTTAATGACATGACCAGTGGCCATCTCTTGATCTCAGGTTTTGGCTTGGAAACTTCAGGGCCAGGAACAATCCTGCACTGGCAAACCCAATTGGGAGCAACCTAGAATGACAGAAGTGGGATTCCAAATGTACAAAGGATACTGAATGGATCCTCTGCCACCTCAGGTTGAGGCTTGATTGCTTACCTCTGAGCCAGGAGTAACCCACACTCTCCATACCCTCAAATAGTATGTACTCAGGCCCTGTCTCTTCCAGGCTGGACCCAATGCTGATGCAAAGAGTCTAAGTTGTGACAAAATAATTATTGTTGGAAAGCCTATAAGAATGCAAAAGAAAGAAAGACCTAGTAGGAAGAATTGCGGTCAAATGGAAGGGAGTAGAGAGAATAAGAGAGCCAGTGTGGTGTAATGGCTGGAGCATTTGACTATGACCCTGGAAATTACGGTTTGATTCCCTGCTTCTCCATGGAAATCCACTAGGTGCCTTTGGGCACATTACACACTCTCAGCCCCAGAAAACCTCATGATAAGTTTTTGCCTTAGGTCTGCCATAATTCAGAAATGACTCGAAGGCATATGTGGAGGGAGGGTCAGCTGGACCAAGGCCTGCTTTTCTTTCTCCTTGATTGGAGTAGCACCACCTTAGTGGATAAAGGGCAAAGCTTATCAATGGTTATTCAAAAAGGATTGATAACCTGTGGTAGCATGTTCCTATAAAAACTAAAAAGAAATATCCTGTTGAGGCAGAAATTATAAAAATAGAATGTGATCTTTATTAAAATAACACATAGGAGAAAAAGTATTGGGTATTCCAAGAATATTCAGACAAAAGAACACTTTCTCAAAGATGTTTAACCAATTTCTTCAAAACACCACAATATTCAATAACAGAGCTTTCACACACACACTTTTGGCTCCCTTTAGCATAAAGATGTAATTCTTCACTCAGGGTCCCACTTTCTGACCCACTCAGAAGTGGTTTGGTTTCTTCTCTGGCTCTCACTAGGCCACTTAGAAGACAACTCTCTTTCTAGGCAACCCCCTTTGGTTGACTGAGGACTTTGGCTTAAAGTTCTTTCTAGGAATCTCACTGAAAGAAGCTAGAATCCAATTCATGCTCCCTATTTATATACCTTCTGTTGTCTCACCCATAGCCCTTCCCTCTTACTAGGGCTGGGTTTTGCTCAAACAGAGCCAATCTGGTTATATGACCACCTGTTACTAGGACTGGTCTGTTAGCCACACTTCCAGGTTCCATCACAGCACACAGCAACAAAGAGAGGAGAAACAGGTTTATGCTCCCAAAGCAGACCTGAGTAAAGCTTACCAGTCTGTCTGGAAGAGCCCACCCCAGCTCAGCTCACTCACCCAAACTGGGCTCTGAATTGGTAGATTCCCCACCTTGCCTGACAGGCAGCAAAAACCCATTGGCCCCTGAGATGAAGATCCTTCCACTTATCCCTCCTCCTCTGTTGTGGACCACAAAAATGGCTACCTAGCTTCCAGAATCAGTCTGAAAATTTAAACGACTTCAAATTGCTGCAGTTCCTTTTGTAGGTGCTTCTTCAGATCTCACATAAATTCACTTCCACCCTATGTGTGACTTATCTTTTGTCCTTGTTGCTGATGTGTCCTTTCTCAGCTCTTCCTCTTGTTTTTTCAAATCTTCCTGCTTTTCATCAGTTTGATTTCTGGTCTTCCAAACTGGAGCCATCAAATAACCATCACTGGAGCAAGTGACTGCATAACTTGTCTGAAAATTCCTTCTCTTTGCCCTGGGATTTGATTTGATTTTTGTGGGACTTCACTACTCACTTACGAAATATGCACTGGAGTTTCAGAATATTTGTCATGAGGAAATAAACATTTAGTTTTGTGATCTTTAATTGTAATCAGTGCAATTGCATGAATAACATATACAGACATAACTTCAGTTAACAAATACTTACAAGTGAATGCCTTTTTACAAAGATTTTTTTATATGTGCCCAGAAAACCCCACCCTCACTTTTCCTCCTGATTTCCTGCATCAGCACTTGGAGAATAGTGACTGGCTGGATGAAAACAGATTTTTAGCATTAGGTTGCAGCTGTGTGTCTGGAGTAAACAATACAATAAACAAAGCTTGAGCTGGGAAAGAGTGGGATGCTATTCTAGCCAATCCTACTGTGGCCATGTGTGCCTGCTTGCAGCAGGCAAGATAAACAGCAGCTGCCTCCAGAATCCCTTGCTGAGCATGTCTGAACACCAAAACACAGAGAAAAGGGGAGTGCAGATAATCCTGCCTCAAAATTGCTGCTAGAATTTTCCAGGTAGACTACTACCCTCAGCATCATTAAAAAGTATAGATCTCTAAGTTTGGCCACCAAAAAGGGAAATCATAAGTGGAGACTTGTAATGGAAGAAGTCACCCCTGAATGTATTTTAAAAGAAGTCTTCAAGTGGTCTCTAGAAATTTCAAAATGTTTTTCCTCCAAACTTACCCTACCCACTTATTTCATTGCAGATGTACATCTTGTTTAGTTTTGAATAAAAAGTTTGCTGAAACATGTCAAATTACACTTTTTTTGTAGTACAGGAATTGATCTCTGTTCTTCCCATGTTATTTCTGCCACTGCTAGAAACTTTTCTGTTAAAGTAATACCCATTTACTTTGTTAATTGAGGTATACCTGCATAGGAGGTCCAGTTGCAGATGTATCAGTGTGTCATCTAGCTTGGCCTTCTGAAGGCAACAGGCAACAAATCAAGAAGTGATATCATATCTGGGCAAAGTCATGTTGGAATGAAATAATCCATGGCCAGCCTACCATTAAGCAGAGTGAGACAGCTGATCTGAGTAGCAGATTTTGGGTGTCACAAAAGAGCAGCCAATTGTGATTTGTTCTTTTTGTTACTGTCAGGAATGGGAAGGAGTGCTTTGGGGATTTTCTGCTTCATATGTCAAAATAGCTTAGTTGGTTTTGGCGACTATATACCTTGATTTGAATGTGTATTGGAGGGTCCCAGGGGAAGCATTGCTGTGCCACCTCAGGCAGCAAAATGTCTGGGTTTGGCCCTGAGTTAGTGGAAGTCAGCATATAAAATTGTGTCCCAAAAGGCAATAGGAAGCAAGTGGAAACTGGAATAGTCATTCCTCAGTTGAATGAAGGCTTTTTGTAACTTCTTGCCTGCAGCTTTATAAAAATCACATATTTTGCAGGGCACAGAAACCACAAGAGAAATCTGGCATGCAAGAGACCCATATCCAGAAAGGGCTTGCCAGTGGCTCATTCTTTTCGTCTTCCTTTTTATGACTACTCTTTTCCTTGGGTGGAGGGAAGGAAATTCCCGAGACAAACAAGCCATAAGCCAGCCAGCCATATGTCCCAAATGAAATCCATGTGCAGACAGTCACAGGCAGAAACCTCCCAGAGGGGCTCATGTCCCCTGGGGATCTGCTGCTTGTTATATGCTGAGACAAAGCTTATGGCACATGCCAGAAGATGGAGGAAAAGGAAATGTACGGTTGGATTCCATACATCTGTAGAGTGTAACATGCCATGGAAACAATTAGCAGAAATTCCTGTTCTTCTGCACACTTGGGCTGAAGGGGCTTTTATTCCTGTGATCTAATCTCATCTAGAAATATTCAGAACTCTATGTGCCTCTCAGTATGGCAATTCTGATTAACCTTTTATAATAATTCTCCTTTAATTAAGTTAGACTACAATTGACTCAGGGAACCATGTTACACCTGTCCTTAAAATACTTATACTGATAACCAGTTCTGGTTAGTATTTGAACAAAAGTTGTTGTTGTTTTTTATTTTATATATTTAGGTTAAAATCTTGCACTACAGTTAGACAGACAAACAAATGAACAAAAAATCTCAAAGCCTGCCAATTAGTTCCAATATTTCACAGCCTAGGTCTAAATATGAAGTTTGGCTAAAAGTGATTAATATATGTGCAATCTAGAGATGGAGGGAAGCATAAATCTGAAGAGTTTTGCAGGTACCTGAGTTTCAGGGCTCAGCCAGGCTTCCTCAAGGTTTCAAGAGTTCATCATATTTGTATGCAGTCGTCTCTTGAAATATGC
The DNA here is from genome assembly GCA_948474755.1 of Ctenosaura bakeri. NCBI lineage: Eukaryota > Metazoa > Chordata > Lepidosauria > Squamata > Iguanidae > Ctenosaura > Ctenosaura bakeri. The sequence continues at coordinate 180,980 of CAOLHI010001966.1, forward strand.
TAGGTTTCCTCTCCCTTCCTTGTGTCCTTCTCCATCACCCAATCACTTTTCACATCCATTCTTATGCAACATTTCAGAAACTGATTTTCACCAATCTCCGCTGGGATGTTGTTGTTTTTTTAATTTAGGAGTCATGATTAAAGTACTTCAGCATTCATATATTATATACTTGGGCATAGGTTGCCCTAATCTATAAGTCAAGGGCAGGATTTGGGTCCAAAATGATTGATTTTGTTATGAGGCATGGATAAGCTGAAGGTCATTCTGAGAAGAGGGGAAAGCACCAACACCACCTGGGGGGACCAGCTGACCCTGGCCACTGCCATTTTCCCAGCCAGGCATTCAAAAAGGTCTTTTTCCACTCTACTCAGAGAAGGGAACCTCAACTTTTATCAAAGAAAGAATAACCATTTTCTCTGAGTAGTGTGGCAAAAGGTGAGAGCTTACTCTGTCCTGGGAGAACCTAAAAGAAGCACCCACATCCTCTACTCTCTCAGCACTTCTTGAAGGGAAGTGTCAAAGAGATGTCACTGCCACCACCATTTTCACGCCCAGACTTTCAAAAAGGCCACAAGCGGTGCTGCGATGGAAAGAGTAGAAGAGCTTTGTGCTTCATTTAGATGGAGATGACACCTAGAATCATAGAATCATAGAAATGTAGAGTTGGAAGAGACCACAGGGGCCATCCAGTCCAACCTCCTGCCATGCAGGAACACCCTCAAAGCACTCCCGACAGATGGGCATCCACCCTCTGCTTAAAAACCTTCAAAGAAGGAGACTCCACCACACTCTACTGAGGCAGCATATTCCACTGCCGGACAGCTCTGACCGTCAGGAAGTTCTTCCTGAGGTTCAGGTGGAATCTCCTTTCCTGCAGCTTGAATCCCCAGCTCATCAAATTTGCAGATGACACCAAATTGGGAGGGGTTGCTAATACGCCAGAGGGCAGGATCAAAATTCAAAATGACCTGGACAGATTGGAGAGCTGGGCCAAGGCTAAACAAAATGAATTTCAATGGAGAGAAGTGTAAGGTCCTACACTTAGGTAGAAAAAAATACAATACAGAAATATAGGATGGGGGACAAGTGGCTGGATAGCAGTACGTGTGAAAGGGATCTAGGAGTCTTAATAGACCACAAGCTGAACATGAGTCAGCAGTGTGATGCGGCAGCCAAGAAAGCCAATGCAATTCTCGGCTGCATCAATAGGAGTATGGTGTCTAGATCGAGGGAGGTGCTGGTACCAGTCTACTCTGCTTTGGTTAGACCTCATCTTGAATACTGTGTCCAGTTCTGGGCACCCCAATTTAAGGAGGACATGGTCAAGCTGGAGCAAGTCCAGAGGAGGGTGACCAAAATGGTGAGGGGCCTGGAAGCCATGTCCTATGAGGATAGACTTAAGGAGCTGGGTATGTTTAGTTTGCAGAAGAGAAGGTTAAGAGGGGACATGATAGCCATGTTTAAATATTTGAAGGGATGCCATGTAGAGGAGGGAGTGGGCTCGTTTTCTGCTGCTCCAGAGACCAGGACAAGGAGCAATGGATTCAAGCTACAGGAAAGATGAGCATGCCCTCTATTCCTTCATCCAAGTCGTTGATGAAGATATTGAACAGCACTGGGCCCAGGACAGAACCCTGTGGCAACCCACTAGTCACATCTCTCCAGGATGAAAAGCAGCCATTGGTGAGCACCCTTTGGGAATGGTCAGTCAATCAGTTACAGATCCACCTGACAGTAGCCCTGTCCAGCCCACATTTTACTAGCTTCTTTGCAAGAATGTCATGGGGAACTTTGTCGAAGGCCTTACTGAAATCGAGATATGCTACATCCACAGCATTCCCTTCATCTATCAAGCTAGTAACTCTATCATAAAAAGAGATAAGATTAGTCTGGTATGATTTATTTTTGAGAAATCCATGTTGACTTCTCGTGATTACTGCATTGCTTTCTAAGTGATTAGAAACTGACTGCTTAATGATCTGCTCCAGGATCTTTCCGGGTACTGATGTCAGGCTGACTGGGTTTTTAATGTCTCTGGCCAGCCTAAGTTTGTTCTGTGCTTTAGCCTTTCTGACCTTCTCCCTACATCTCCTGGCTACTTGCTTAAATTCTTCTTTGGTGGTTTCCCACTTCTTCCATTTCCTGTACATGTTTCTCTTAACACTTAGCTCAGCTGAGAGTTCTTTAGTCAACCATTCTGGTTTCTTCAGATGCCTTCCATTTTTCCTCCTTATTGGCACCGTTTTAGACTGTGCCTTCAGTATCTCCCTTTTAAGGAACTCCCATGCCTCCTGAACTCCTTTCCCTTTCACTATTCCTGACCACGGAATTCCAGCCAGCAGCTCCCTAAGTTTACAGAAGTCCGCTTTTTTAAAATCGAAGATGAGTGTCTGGCTACACTTATCTTCTCCTTCCCACTGAATGCCAAATTCCAACAGGGCATGGTCACTCCCCCCTAAAATCCAACCACTTCTACCTCATTAACAAGGTCATCCCTGTTGGTCAGGATCAGATCTAGACTATTTGATCCCCTTGTCGCCTCTTCCACCTTCTGAACCATGAAATTGTCTGCAAGACAAGCAAGAAACTTGCTGGACCTTGCTGTCTTGGCAGAGTTTGACTGCCAACATATATCCGGGTAATTGAAACCTTTTTTCATAAGAGTTAAGGTACAGTATCTAGTGCTCCACCGCCTCCCATCAACTGTCCTCTTGTTTTTAATAGTTAATGTGTTTTAGGGGGTTTTAGAAGGGTAGGTGGGTGGGGAGGATGGGTTATATTTTAATGATTTTAATGTATTTGATATACTGTTGTAATACCGCCTCGATCCACTGGGAGAGGCAGGATATAAATCATCATCATCATCATCATCATCATCATCATCATCATCATCATCTTATGGATAAGTTGATCCAGGGTCAATTTTTATACATGAGTACTAGTTAATTATCCAGATCGTTCTGTTTTGATGCTAACATTCCTTGCCCTCACTCACCCACCTGATCTCTGTTGAATCTGTGTCCTGGAACCAACGCTTGTGTTTATTTGGTAGCCATCTGTATTGGGCCCAAGATACTTGACAGATCAAGTCCAACCTTATTGTTGTCTTTGTGCACTACTTCTATTATTACCCACAGAAAAAAAAATCAGTCATTGCAAAATATTGCATTGACACTGTGATCAGCCAAGTAGATTTGTACAGAATAACAGATGGATGGATAAACATTTAAATTATCATATTGATTTAAGATCCACTACATGGAACTTGGGGCAAAATATTTAATGGACAATCAGCAGGCTTGGTGAAAAGTTTGCACACGTGTTCTGTACCTTCTGATAAACCGATAAACTGCATTCTTTTATTACCTTGGCTTGGGAAAGAAAATTTACCCATGGACTGCCTTCAAAATATACATTGTTTTGGACTGACACATTGTAACCCAATCTTGTTATTAGCAGTTAGCAGTTAAGCTGAACTGGACTGGCTTTGTAACTTTGTTATTGTTGCTTCCAACAGTTGTTTCCAACTTACAGTGACTCTAAGTTGAAGTCATTACAGGGTTTTCTTGGCATGATTTGTTCAGAAGGAGTTTGCCATTGCTGTCCTCTGAGGGTAACTTGCCCAAGGTAATCCACTGGGTTTCAACAGCCAGACATGGATCTAAATCCTGTTCTCCCAGATTCATAATCTAGTAACTCAAATGAGTACACCACATTGCCTCTCATATATTTCCCTTTCCAAATTCTAGGTTAAAAAGCCTAGAAAGAAATGCTCCCCAAACAGTTTAGAGAGTATTGAATGCACTGAGTGGCAGCAGATTGCTGACTGTTGGGGACTGGAGGGTGAAAGACCAGTTGGAATAGAGAAATGTGATTGGTGTCATTGAGAATAGCATGGTTCACTGATAAGGACAATTAATATTTTGTGCAGTAGTGGTAATCATCAGCATCTAGTTTTACATATTAAAAGCTTGTCTGAAATATCAAAAATCTGGAAACATGTTGTAGAGGAAGAAAGTGCCTCTGTTCTGACACAGACTAGAAAATAACCCTCCTTCGCTCCTGCAATTTGTCCTTCTAAATAATTAACCTAGCAAGATTGACTGATGTGTAGTTGCTGGTCTGTGACTGCTACTATGACAACTGAGCAACAAGGACAACTGACAAAAGCAGTTATTACACCCAAGGCCACCACAGAATCCTTCTTTGCCACCTTATCACAGTGTTCAGGTGACCCTAGTTTCTTAAAGGCTATGCCAGTGATAGCAAGTACCTCATTCCAGTAACAGATGTGCATCTGCCATCCGAGGAGCAGCCTAGCAAAGTGTGGAGAGAGGCTTGTCATCACTTGACAAAGCTGCCATTCACATCCCTGGAGGGATTGTCCACCCTGATGACATCACAAAATGTCAAAGTATTCAGGGTAGAGGAATGGGGCCTTTTTTATCACCTGAGTAAAGTCCTTGCAATCCTTAGGGAAAATGCTGGCATAAATTGTGCTGCTACATATGCAAGGTCTTGAGGATTGCTGCTTTTCCAGCTTTGAGTCATGTACCCCACTGTAAATGACTGATACTCTAAGCCCACCTCCCCGTGAGATTCTGCTTATACATGGGGCTAAGAAGACCAGGGTGCTCCAAGGTATTTCTCCTTCTGATGGAGGAGATTTGCTGACTTTTTAAAAGAACTGGCTACTGTTCCTGTGCCTTTAACAAAGCTGTAGTCATTGGCTTAAAGCCAGCTGTTAGTCCCAACTAGAGTAAACTACTAGAATCAATGGGAACTTGGTAAATCAATGCATATATAAGTTCTATTAATTCACAATTGTCTGCCCTAGTTGGCATAATGATTGGATTTAGGCCCTTTTGAGAATATAATGGCTGGAATCCTAGATCAGCTATTTTGTTAAGTATACTTAATTGAGAGAGCCAGCGATGTGTAAGGGTCTAAGCATGGGACTACAGACCCTGACAACCAGAATTTGATTCCCCACTTGGCCATGGAAACCCACTGGATAATCTTAGGCACATCACACACTCTCAGCCCCAGAGAAACATGTGATAGGTTCACCTTAGGCTTTCCATAAGTTGGAAATGACTTGAAGGCACACAATTTTAGTTAACTAAGCCATTTCCGCATGAGGTTGATACATCGTAGTAGCGTTGAATCCTCATCCTCACGTCTGCACATTGAACCATTTTATTGTCATAGTTTTCCTCATGGTTCTGCCCATTTTCAGCTCCTAGAATGGTTCACTGCGATACAAAACCACTGTATGTGAAAACTGGAAAAACTCTGATGTAAATCTCCCAAACTGGTTCTGCTTGGGTTTTTGCTTACATGCAGAAATGTAGCATTAATTCACATCACAGAAGTGGCCAGCTATGGGCGTTCCCAGGCTGTCCCTTCCGTCATTTCTGTCCTTATCTCTCTCCGCCCATCAAAGAACAGGTTGCTGTCATTATTGTCTTCATGCATTAAAAAGGCAGCAGGAAGAGAGTGGATCTGATAATGGATTGTTAAGACTGTTTTTTTCCATGTACCAATGAATGTACATACCTATGCATGAACATAGCAACACAGAAATGTGTTAAAAATGTGTGGGTGTGTGTATGTGTGTTGGTTGGGCAGAGTGAGGGAGGGGGAATGGGAGTGGCTAAATACTTGCTGTTGTGGATGCAGCAACTGTTCTCCGCAATAGTACAATGTAAATGGGGGAGTGCAGACAGTACAGCTTCTGAATCGGAGTATAAACACACTGCTCTTGACATGCGGTGAACCGCTCCTCCTCTCTCATGTGGAAATGCCCTAAGTAGCATCTTCTGACTTGACACCCCCAATCCTGCTTTACCGGGCAGCAACCGCCATGAGAGATGGAGATCTGTTCTCTTATTGATTGGGGCATAACATACTGATATTCCCACCCCCTCTCTTCAGCAATCTCCAGTGCAACAAACAGAAGCAGGATGCCAGTCACATTTCCTCCGGGCACCAGAAATCACTGGCAGAAAGGAGATGGAAACACCAGTATGCCACGCCCCAACTGAAAGGAAGAGAGACTTCCATTGCTTGCGGTGGCTGTTGCCCAGTGAAGCAGCATTTGGGGACTTATACCACCATGAATATATTGGGGTCATGATTATGAATCACTTATGAATGTGTAACTCTAGGCTATGCATACTACAATAGTGAATTCCATCCCCTGTTTATTTTTGTGCTTTTCTAAAAGGTACAAGGTATCATCTAATTTCTGCAGAACCAAATGCTGTGAAAAGATCAAGAAGCAGGACAGGACAAGTTTGCTTTCCTGACTTCTGGTGAGCTGCCAGAAGTGATAATGAAGTGACCCATTCAAAGTAACGTTAAAAGAAATGTAATAAATTAAATGCCAGATGGTCTACTTTAGTGGCATCTCAGACCTGCTGACTCATTCTGTCTAACTGCAGAGCCAAACTTGGAGAAGAGGGTGAGGTTGGTTGTGTCTAAAGAAAAAAATTGGTACCACTGAACCCTGCCATTAAACTAGGGGTGCAGATTACAACATGTGACCCTGAAGATGCAACATTTCACAGATGAAAATTAGGAAGCATGTGGCCAAGCAACATCAGATTGTGGTCAAGATGGTAAAAGGTATTAATGAGGAAGAACAGACAAGCTTGGAGAGGCTGCAGCAGTTTGCTTTTTTCTGATGTTACTGGGAAGGGCAAGATCCCTCCCCCAGTTAATTGGGTGCAAACTGCTTTTGCATTTTGAACTCAGTTTGCAGCAAAGGAGCTAAGCTAAGTATAAAGGAGGAAGTAGGAGAAGGAGAGAGAAACTGGGGCCTTTTAAAAGCATCTAAAAAAGTGGGATGACAGGAGATTACAGCTGACCCTCCACATTTGTGGGTTTAACTTGATTATTTGCAGGTTTCTCTCACCACTGCTCTCTCCACCTCAGATGCTTCTTTCCCAGAGAAACCTTCCCTCTCAGCAGCTCTGATCATGCTGCACAGTCCTTTAAAAACCTGCCTCTGGAACTCCTCCTTCTCCTCCTTCACCAGCAGCTGCTTGGTCAGGTAAAAATGGCTTGCAGCCAGATTTCTTAGCACCACAAGCCTCTTCTCTCTCTTTTCCCTGACCTGGCGTGAGTCCAGGTGCCCATTCTCCCTACCATGCTTCAGCCCCCTTCCCACAGACACATTTTGTTATTGGCGATTTTCCACTTTTGTGGGGGATCCTGGACCCCTAACTCTAGCAGATGTGGAGGACTCACGGTAATTGGAACTGCTGCCGCCAGATCAGGATGATTGGAGGGTATGCAGATGTTTTTGGAGTACATCAGCCCTGGTCAGCACAGCCAATGGTGAGAGAGGATGGGTGATGTAGACCAGCAATATTTAGTAGCCACAAGTTCCCTACTTCACGCTCTGCGTTATACAAATAGCTAAGAACTATTCCCACCTAGATTATTATTCTCTCTCTCTCTCTCTCTCTCTCACGCACACACACACACACACACACACACACATCTCTAATAGGAACTCAACAAGCAGTACCCTAGTACCATTCAGATCTGTCAGGAATATCAAGTTAAGGGGAAGGGGGCATGCTCCTGCTAAAACAAATCCTTAATATCTAGATTGGCTGTATTTATAGACATTTGTGTACAGCAGTGAATGTCATGCTACCCTGTGCTGTGAAAGAAACTGCACACCATCAGCCAACTAAACAGATGGTTGGTGGCAGATTGGGGAGTGGGGGCTGCCCTGGAAGTCAGAGTATATAGAAAGGAGCCCAAGTTCAAAATATTACTGAAATCGTGAGGTAGCACTGCTGCTCACCCTGTTTTTCTAATCTCTTTGTCTGTTCTTTTATCTTCCATATTTCCTGTGTCACTGTTTTCCTTCCTCTCCTTTCATTTCTCGTCTATTTGCTTTTCTTTGTCCCTCTGCTTTGACTTGTATTTGTTTCTTTTACTTCTCCTTTCCTGTTTCCTGGCTCCTGTCTTCATCTCCAATTGCTCCTTCCCAGGCCTCTTGTGAGTTGATCCTTCTCCCTAAATGGATACAGCACAGATATATATCTGACTGACTGGTGCAGCAAAAAGGAAAGCCATCCAAAATTGCACCCTCAGTCTGCTAGGAATGGGGCAAGAAAACATTCATTGGCATATTTTTGAATCTTGATTTTGGTGTTCTTCAGTACTGAATACCACCCAGACTCTGGAGGTCCCTCCACAGGGAACACAATGGGTTGCTAATGTACTTAACACACTGTTATGCATATCCCCTGACTAACAATACACCCTGGGGGATATCTCATTTAACAATAGTCCATCACACAGGCCACCTATAACACATGCAAATTGCTCCCTCCCACCTGGGGACTACACAAGTATGTATACTCTGTCTCACTTCCATGCCACCAGATCCTCTGAAGATGCCAACCACAGATGCAGGTGAAACATCAGGAGAAAATACTAATAGAACATGGCCTCAAAGCCCAGAAAACCCACAACAACCTAAGCATTAAAGTTGACCAAAGGTGGGGAATATGCAGCCCTCCAGACGTCATTGATCCACAGCACCCATCATTCTGTACCATTGACAATGCTGGCCAGGGTTGACTCAGAACTATATCTCTCCAACTGCCCCAATTTGGCAGTGCCCATCCCAATTAATCCTGTGTTGTTCCACTTTTTCAGCTGCTTTTAAAATATCCCAGCTTTCTCTCTCCCTCCCACACTCTTCCTTTGCCCTCAGTTCAAACTGCAAAAACAGATGGCATTCAATAACTCAGGGGAGCGAGAGGAGGGATTGGAATTTAGCCTTTCCTAGTAGATTTCAGCAAAAGCAAACTGCTGCAGCGTCTCCTAGTTTATGAGTTCTTCCTTATTAATAACTTTTCCTATCTTGACCACACTATGATGTTGCTCAGCCACACATATCCTGATTTTCATCTCTGAAATGTAAGAAGTTATTGGGCAAATCACTCTTTCTCAGTCTCAGTGGAAGGCAAACCCACTATGAGCAAATCCTGCCAAGAAAACTCCATGATAGGATTGCCTAGTTGTGTGCCTTCAAGTTGTTTCTGACTTATGGCAACCCTAAGGTGAACCTATCATGGTTTTTTGGGGGGCTGAGAGTATGTGACACACCCAAGGTCACCCAGTAGGCTTCCATGGCTGAGCAGGCAATCGAGCCCCAGTCTCTAGGGCTGTAATCTAACACTCAAATCACCAAAAAAACGCTAACTAATTAAGTCACCATACGTCATAAACAACTTGAAGGCACACAACAACAATGCAGAGCCTGAAAATAACAGATTGCAAATAATTATTTATTTGTAATTAATTACTTTTTCCCAGTCATAGAGGTAATAACTATAGTACCTTGCACTTGTAACTGTGATAGATGATGAAGCTGTGATTGAGGAGCAACTGATTGTGCCGGGGCCGAGCCACTGAGCAAGTCAACCTGCAAACATCGCCTGCACTGGAAGGTCAGAGACTGAGTTGCCCCAGCCAGCTCAGGACAGAGAGGGAACCAGCAGTGATGCAGAGGAGTTGCAGCCCACTGTACCCATCAATCCTCAATCACACAGAAGGCTGAAATGGGCTGCTGAGAGGGAGGCTGCTTGGACTAGGCTGAGGAAACAATAATGAGCAGCACCTGCTTATAGAGGCTATTTAAGTCTGCCGACATGGCTGTTCCTTGCTTGCAGCAAATTATTAGCAAGCCCTCCCAACTTTTATGTCTCCTGCTCCCTGAAACCCTCCGGACAGATCTCTGCCTCCTGAACCTTTGGACTGGATCTTGACCTGGCTCGGCCTGTGTTTTCCTGGTGTTTAATATATTTGGATTCCCCAAGTGTTCCTGACCTCTCTTCTCCCTTGTTGGCTGTGGCCCAGCAGGGAGAAATTCCTGACAGTAACATAGGCCATTTCCACACTACACTGTTATAGTGCTATTATTCCACTTTCAACATCCTATGGAATCCTGGGGTTAGTAGTTTAGGGAAGGGCCTTTAGAATTCTCAGTCAGAGAGTTCTTTACCCTCAGTCAACTACAAACCCCAGAATTCCACTGGATGTTGAAAGTGGAATAATAGCACTATAACAGTGTAGTGCAGAAAGTAGCATTGTTCCTTTTGTGGCATAACTGCAACTCCGTAGCCACTAGTTAAAGTTATGAGGCCTCACATGGGTTATCATATGGTACAAATGCTGGCTTATGCTGTACCTTGGGCTCTGGTGTGGGTGATGGCAGGAGAGTTTTGTTCCACAGGACAGCAGCCTGTAGAGCTCAGGTGTTTTTGTTTTCAAAGTATCTAAAAGGAAGTATTTTCTTTATCTCTGAGCACAAGAGGTACCCTTTTAAAAAAATGCTACTATAATGATGACTAACTACTTTAAAAGCAAAAGTAACTTTCTATATTCTCAGTGATGGGAACTGCTGTCCCACAGCATATGAACAGCCACCCATTCTCCAGCCCTGGAAGACCCCTTTCTCAGTCCTACTTATTTATAATGAACTATCAATGATAGTTCATTGAGCCCTGGTGGCGCAGTGGTTAAATAACCACAAGGTTATGAGTTCGATCCTGCCGGGCTCCAAGGTTGACTCAGCCTTCCATCCTTCCACAGGTCGGTAAAATGAGTACCCAGCTTGTTGGGGGCATGTATAGAAAAATGTATCGAAATACATGCTATTTCTAAGTTGTTCGCTGCCTCAATCCATATGGAGAGGCGGGATACAAATAAATAAATAAAATAAAAATGATTAAGAAACATTCTTGAACTTTGTAACAGGAATGAATGGTGTACATTGTTTATCACTACAAGAATGAGGAACTTTCCCCCATTCCTCTCATTCTCTCCTGGATGATATCGCAGGACCAGTTGAGAGGAGACAATGGGAATCCTTGATTGGATCTCCTGTCTCTTTATGTTTTGATAGAAAGCATCTGCAGGAGGGAGATTTTGATTGGGACCACAATGCCTAGGAAGATAATATGTCACCCTCTCTACTTGAATTTTGCACCCTTCCCAATTTTTCCTTTGCTTTGTTATCAAAAGCTTGTGTGCCTTTTCCCGACCATAGCGCCGAGGTCTTCATCCAGGACCCAGCTGACAATTAGGACAGAGGTGAATATCTTGGGTCTTCCAGAAACCTTGTTCTTCAACTTTCACCAGCACTGCTTAGCAGAGGCAGCTGCAAAGCTCTGACAAGTTGCTTTTTTAGACCACTTATCTCAGTGGTATGCTGCACAGGTAATTCTGAGAGTGGTAATAAAAAAAAAGTTTTACAAGCTCTGGACACTTGTAGGAGTTTTAATTCAAAACATCTGGAGTGACCAAGATTCTTAAGCAATAGGCAAATTGAGGCACTTGTCTCAGGCATCAGATACAAGAAGAGAGAGAGTTTCAACAAAATTCAGAGGACAAACCTGCAGATGCTATACAGCTTGTTCTGCATTTCCTTATATTGGTCTGCTGCCCTCAGGATTATGCTGTCTTTTTGCCAGTGTTGCAATTCATATATCACTGTCAGGCCACTGGGCTTGTGTATGAAGAATGGTATGGAGTCAGGGAAGTGTGCTCTCTTGTCCTTTAAGTCAGGCAGCAAAACATTTTGGGCCAACCATGTCTGGATCTGAACAGGACTGCCTTTGTGGTTCCTTGACACCAAAATGAAAAGAGCTATTCTTTCAACTCAGAAAAGAGCTATTCTTTTGGCTCTCAAGGTAGGAGATACTGCATGCATGACCAAATTCACTAATTTTGTTAGCTTAAGGCAGGGTGGGCAACTGCAGTTGGCCCAGTTTTTGTCCCATGTGGTGGGCAGTGCTACTGTATTTTCATTTAAAAATGAGCCAAAAAGGCAACCCATATGTGACCAGAATGCTATTTCTGGTTTCTGCTTTGGAGATTTTCAGTCAGTTGTAGATGATTTAAAGTTGTTTCAGGGACTGGGAGAATTAAATGTTGTTAGAATAGATTTTGCCTTGTTTTAGATCATAGAACCTTCCTGGGCCTTTCTGCACTACTCGTTATAGTGCTATTATTCCACTTTCAACATCCTGTGGAATTTTGGGGTTTGTAGTTTACCGAGGCCAAAGAACTCTCTGGTGGAGAATTCTCAATGCCCCTCCCTGAACTGTAAACTCCAGAATTCCATAGGATGTTGAAAGTGGAATAATAGCACTATAACAGTATAGTGTGGAAAGGACCACAGTTGGAAGGGCCCACAAATGGCATGTAGCCCAACTCCCTGCCATGCAGGGATATACAACTTAAAGTGATTGTGAAAGGTGCCCATTCAGCCCCTGTTTAAAAACCTCCAAAGCATTAACCACACTTTGGGGCTATATATTCCACTACTGAATAGCTCTTACACTAGACAAGTTCTTCCTAATATTTAGAATTTGTGACATGTTCAAGAGTTGTTCACTTTAAAAAAAACAAAAACCCTTGGGTATAAGGTTTTGAGGTACATCATACACTCTCAGCCCCAGAAAGTCTTGTAATAGGTTTGCCTTAGGGTTGCCATAAGTCAAAAATGACTGGAAGACACACAACAACAACGGTTTTGAAGGGACAAGTGGGGCTTGTAGGGCTACAAGTGGGCAGTGTTTCCCCTCTTCTGGTTTAAAATGATGGCTTCCAAACATTCTACTTTGCTTTAAAAAAAAGTCCATTTCATGCATTTTTCTTGTCATGGTGGTGACGATGTTTTTCTGTTTTAGTATTTTCCAAAAGTGAGCAGCTTAACCTTGAGGTCCAGGCCCTAACCATCATAGTAGGTTTTCTGTGTAAGTTATTTTAGAATTTGACCAAATCTTGTGAAAATAAAACAAAATGTTAGTAGGATTTTTTATCTCCCACTTTGGAGGAGAACAGGACAAGGAAAATCCTGAGACCTTACTCAGCCATTAATATTTCTTGAAACACAGTGCCCCCTAGCCCTCTTAGTGTGGTATTGGCACCTTTGTTACCTGTGCCTACTCATTTTTAATTATAATGATGGTCATTTCCGCACTAGCCTGTTATAGCCCGATGATTCCACTTTCAACATCCTTTGGAATCTTGGGGTTTGCAGTTTCGGGAGGGGCTGGTCCAGAGGATGTAGAAACTGGAATCATTGCGCTATAACAGGCTAGTGCAGAAATGGCCAATGTTTTCAGGGTAAGTTGGAGCATCCGGTTTTCCTCTCTGATTAGCTTATTTTCTATGAAGTTGACAGGTGCTGCTATGAGAGCCAAATTTCTAGTGAGGTAGCCACAAAAGCCACCGTTGGAGTGCTGGTCTAGAACTCTGTGAAACCTGAATTCAAATTTATTGTAAGGCATAGAAATCCATTAGGTGACCTTGGGGCAAGTCACATTCTCTGTCTCAAAGGAAGGGCAAAGGCCATTTCCTCACTAGACTGTTATAGCGCTATTATTCCACTTTCAACATCCTGTGGAATCCTGGGGTTTGCAGTTTCGGGAGGGGCTGGCCTCCCTAAACTCCAAACCCCAGGATTCCACAGGATGTTGGAAGTGGAAGAATAGCGCTATAAATGTCTAGTGCAGAAATGGCCAAAGATGAACCTGCTCTGAACAAATCTTGCCAAGAAAACCCTGTAGTAGGTTCGCCTTGTTGTCATGTGCCTTCAAGCTGTTTCTGGCTTACGGCGACCCTAAGGTGAACCTATTACAGAGTTTATCAGCAAGATATGTTTAGAAGGGGTTTGCCTTTGCCTTCTTCTGAGGCTGAAAGAGAGTGACTTGTCCCAGTAGGTTTCTGTGCCTGAGCAGGAATTCAAACCCTGGTTTTGCAGAATCCTAAGCCATTTCCGCACTAGACTTTTACAGCGCTATGATTCCACTTGAAACATCCTATGGAATCCTGGGATTTGCAGTTTCGGGAGGGGCTGGCCAGCCCCTCCCGAAACTGCAAACCCCAGGATTCCATAGGATGTTTCAAGTGGAATCATAGCACTGTAGAAGTCTAGTGTGGAAATGGCCCAAGATCAGCACTCAGTCCACTACATCTCACTGGCTCTTTGGCTACCTTACTAGAAATTAATACGTCATATAGCTGAGTAGGGATTCCAATCCTGGTCACCAAGGTTGTATTCTACCATTGAAACCATTACACTATGCTGGTTCTCACGCTCACTTTGGGATTACTGTAAGTTGGAAACAACCTGAAGGCACACAACAACAACACAGCAAGGTAACCTAGTCAGTTGTAGCAAAAATAACAAACACATTAATGACATCTGAAATTCAAATAAACAGTGGTATAGCAGCCTCTGTTGCAGCACACAAGGTAACTGATTCCAATTGAAGAGTCCTTGTTCGATCTGTTAAGGTTTTCCTATTCCAAATTTTGTGCAGAAAACTCGTTATGGCAGTCCCCACAGTCCAGACTCTTAAGAAAAATACAAAAGCACAGGCAGCTATGTTGACCCACATCAACACACGAGGTATAACATTTTGCATTTTCACTAGGAGAAACTCTTTTATAATGCAAATGGATCTTTACCATTCAAGATTAACCCACCTCAAATGCTTCATATTAAAACAGGGATTATGGGAGTTATAATAATAATAATTTTAAAAACTCATGTTTCGAGGCTCTGCTTACAATATATTATTGCTGTGAAAAGCCACAGTCTTTAGGGTCACATACAGAGTTCTTGCGAAGACTGCTGCAACTAAAATCAGAATAAACAGAGAACTATGAACTGGTGCAAATAATATCATGATCCCTGCTAATACAAAAATCCTAGCACTTTGACCCTGTGAATCCTGCTGTGATGTCCATTTCATCAGATAATTAAGTGCTTCCATTTGGTTCTGTGTACGTGTGCATGAAGATGTGCATAAACACACAATTATATAAAGAAAAATTTAAATAGTTAGACCAAATTTAAAAATGATACTCTATATCACTTATAATACACTACTAGTTTCATGATGAACCACACATTGAATAGATTCTATTTCTTTTGGACTCCCAGGCATCTCAAGCCCCCTCTCTATTTTATAATTTCCAAAAAAAGGTTTAAAGTGAAACCTGATAACAAGCTGAACAGGGACTCTTGAGCTGGACCAGTGCTTAAATTTACTTAAATTTTAACCAAAATATAATTCCTGAAGAGAACTGGCAGTACAGACTTTAAAAAGGAAAGAAAAAAAAGATGAAGAAGACAGCATGATCCACACTATCAGTCCTACTTTGGCAAGGAGACCACATCCTTATAGTAATGGTCGATTGGCCAAAGAGAAGCTGCCAAATGGTGCAGAAGCAATTAAATTAAATGCTGTGGAAGTGTTTGTAATGGCAAGCTTCTCGTTTACAGCAGTTACAAGCCCCCAAAAAGAAAGGACAAAGGAATGGGGATAGCAAATTTAAGCCAAGTTTGTATTCTGTTCTTGTTCCACTGACATTTTTACTGGACTGTTTTACTGTTGTTAACAACCACCAAGTCAGCTTCAATTTATGGTGACCCTGTTAATGAGAGATCTCGAAGTCATCCTTATCAACAGACCTATTCAGATCCCGCAGACTCAGGGCGGTGGCTTTCTTGAATCTACCTATAATGTGGTCTTCCTCTTTTCTTACTGCCTTCTATCATATCAAGCATTATTGTCTTTTCTAATGAGTCACATTGTCTCATGACTAGTCCAAAGTATCACAGGACCTTTTCGCACGGGCTTTCCCAAGCGAAAGAGCCCCGTGAGCCGCGCGGGAGTGGGAGCGCCGCTGCGCATGACGCACTCCCACTTCCGGCGCTCTCACGGGGCTGCAGCGGCGCGGGCGCGGGGTTTTTGATTTTCGCTAGCAGGCGAAAATCAACCCGCGCTCGCGCAACGCTCCCGGCGCCCGCCCGCACTTACCTCTTGTGCGGTGCGTCGGGGCGGCAGCCGGGTTGCGCTTCCCTCCCTCCGCTCCTGCGGAAGGAAGGGGCGGGGCGGGGTGGTAGCGCGACGGATGCGACGGCACCCTGCTTCGCACGGGCGGGGGGCTGCTCGCGACAGCCTCCCGCTCGCGCGCGCGTGCACAGGGGGCGGGCGCGACTGTCCCTCACGCCAGGAGCGAGGGACAGTCGCGCCCGCCCCCCCGTGCGCGCGCGCACGATCGGGAGGCTGTTGCGAGCAGCCCCCCGCGCGTGCCAGGAGCGAGCAACAGTCGCGCCCGCCCCCCCTGCGCGCGCCAGGAGCGACGGGCTCCTTTCTTGCGCGCGCGGGGGGGGATGGACTCGCGAGCCGCCGCCACCTCCGGGACGGTGCCGTTTCCCAGCTGGTTCCTTCGGCTGCGGAAGGAACCAGCGGGGAACCGGCAGGCTCCCGAACTAGGCTTTTCCCGCAAGCCGCCCGCCCCCGCTCGCGCAAAAAGCCTAGTGCGAAAAGGGCCACAGGCTCAATTTGGCCATTTTGGCCTTCTAGAGAGACTTCAGGCTTGATATGCTCTAGGATCCATTTGTTGGCCATTTTGGCAATCCATGGTATCCACAGAACTTTTTCCTAGTACTATATTTCAAATGAATTGATTCTCTTCCTGTCATCTTTCTTCTCTGCCCAGCTTTCATAGCCACACAAAAAAATCAGAAATACTACATATCAGAGATGATCTTGACTTTGGTATTCAATGACATATCTTGATACTTGAGGATCTTCTCAATTTCCTTCAAATTCACCCTTCCAGAGCTTAGTCTTCTTCTGATTTCTTGACTACAGTCTTCATTTTGAATTACAACCAAGGTAAGATATAGAAAGTCTTTGGGTCTTTCCACACTACACTGTTATAGTGCTATTATTCTACTTTCAACATCCTGTGGAATTCTGGGGTTTATAATTTCCTGAGGACAAAGTGCTCTCTGACTGAGAATTCTAATACCCCTCACTAAGGATGTTGAAAGTGGAGTAATAGCACTATAACAGTGTAGTGCAGAAATTATCTTTATCGCAATGTTTTGGTCATCCACTTTAAAGGATTTACTTCAAAGAAAATGGGCTTAGGATGTGAGCATTAATCCAAAGTATGCCAATAATACTCTCTCAGAAGTCTCAATAAAGGGCAAAGCTCAAGGTGCCCTCCTTCCATTCCAACTACCATGCCGTGGCCACAGAGGGAAAACAGAAGCACGCAGAGTTCCATCGTCCCTAGATCCAGAAGCAGATTAAAGGCCCTCTTTGTATCTCAACTGCCACTGCCCTGGTCTCAGAGAAAGAGAAGAGACAATATCTGCTGGTTTTAATCCCTTTCCACACCGCTGTCAAAACTCATCCTCTGGAGTTGGAAGATTCAGACAGATACTATTTCCATACTAGACTGTTATAGTGGTGTTATTCCACTTTCAACGTCCTATGGAATCCTGAGGTTTGCCATTTAGGGAGGGGCCTTTGAGGCCCCTCCCTAAATGGCAAATCCCAGGATTCCATAGGATGTTGAAAGTGGAATAACACCACTATAACAGTCTAGTGTAGAAATGGCCAGAGTCAGAGAGCCAGGAATGCCAGGAATTTACAAATACCAAGTTAGAGGTGCTGGGGGCTGAGACAAGAGGGGACCCTTCTCCCCAGCATGAGTTAAATATGTAATGCGGCCATTTGCAGAGCACAGGAGAGAGAAGGAGAAGTTATGTTGGTCACGGAGACTCTTAAGTAGGAGGCATTGACTAACTAAAGCAACCTGGTGCCTTGAGACACCTGGCTATGAATTCTCCAAAAGTTTGCTGAAGGCTTTCTGGCTTACATCCTTCTGTCTTGGTGATTGGCAGTACTCCTTGGTATTTTGTGTTCTCTGGGCCAGCTACTATTTATGACTTTGTTTTACTCATTACTGGCTTTGTTTATTTGGACTCCTGACTTGCTGTGAGACTTCTGGACCAGTTGAAGAGCACCCTCTTGCTTTTTCTGTCATCAGGCCATTTCTGCACTAGCCTGTTGTAACGTGATGATTCCACTTTCAACATCCTCTGGAATCCTGGGGTTTACAGTTTCAGGAAGGGCCGGCTGGCCCCTCCCGAAACTACAAACCCGAGGATTCCAGAGGATGTTGAAAGTGGAATCATTGCGCTATAACAGGCTAGTGCGGAAATGGCCATCCTGCTGTATAACCTGCGACTGACCTGGACTGGTTGAACCACTTGACAGTTCTTCTTTTCCGACCATCTGCTTCCTGGGATACTTGCTGACTAGAGCATAGGGCAACTGCCATCCTCTTTTAGTCTGGTGTCATAGAATCATAGAATCATAGAAATGTAGAGTTGGAAGAGACCACACGGGCCATCCAGTCCAACTCTCTGTCATGCAGGAACACCCTCAAAGCACTCCCGACAGATGGCCATCAAGCCTCTGCTTAAAAACCTCCAAGGTAGGAGACTCCACTACTCTCCGAGGCAGCAGATTCCACTGCCGGACAGCCCTGACTGTCAGGAAGTTCTTCCTGAGGTTCAGGTGGAATCTCCTTTCCTGCAGCTTGAATCCATTGCTCCTTGTCCTGGTTTCTGGAGCAGCAGAAAACAAGCCCCCTCCTTCCTCTACGTGGCATCCCTTCAAATATTTAAACATGGCTATCATGTCCCCTCTTAACCTCCTTTTCTGCAGACTAAACATACCCAGCTCTCTCAGTCTATCCTCATAGGGCATGTTTTCCAGGCCTCTCACCATTTTGGTCACCCTCCTCTGGACTTGCTCCAGCTTGTCAATATCCTTCTTGAATTGGGGTGCCCAGAACTGGACACAGTATTCAAGATGGGGTCTAACCAAAGCAGAGTAGAGTGGTACCAGTACCTCCCTCGATCTAGACACCATACTCCTGTTGATGCAGCCGAGAATTGCATTGGCTTTCTTGGCTGCCGCATCACACTGCTGACTCATGTTCAGCTTGTGGTCTATGAAGACTCCTAGATCCCTTTCACACGTACTGCTATCCAGCCACGTGTCCCCCATCCTATATTTCTGTATTCCATTATTTCTGCCTAAGTGTAGGACCTTACATTTCTCTCTGTTGAATTTCATTTTGTTCGCCCTGGCCCAGCTCTCCAATCTATCCAGGTCATTTTGAATTTTGATCTTGTCCTCTGGCATATTAGCAACCCCTCCCAATTTGGTGTCATCTGCAAATTTGATGAGCATGCCCTCTATTCCTTCATCTAAGTCATTGATAAAAATATTGTACAGCACTGGGCCCAGGACAGAACCTTGTGGCACCCCACTAGTCACTTCTCTCCAGGATGAAAAGCAGCCATCCGTGATCACCCTTTGGGTTCGGTCGGTCAACCAATTACATATCCAATTAACAGTAGCCCTGTCTAGCCCACATTTTACTAGCTTCGATGCAAGAATGTCATGGGGAACTTTGTCAAAGGCCTTACTGAAATCGAGATATGCTACATCCACAGCATTCCCTTCATCTATCATGTCATGTCATGTCTTAATTACATCAGTGTCATGTCTTAATTACTTAGATTGTAAACCTGAGGGCAGGGAACTATTGTGCTGTTCTTTCACTTGTGAAGTGCCACGTACAGTGATGGTGCTTCATAAATAAATGATAATAGTAATAACAATCCTCACTCACAAATGTACTTTGCTCCCTTTGTACCTCCACCCTATAAGCGCCTCTGTGTTTCTCTTTGAATCAAACTTCTAAGAGTGCCAACGGGTACGGCCCAAAGCAAATACTCTACAGGAAGTCTATTAGTTAGGCAGGTCATTTTATTGTGCAGGATTCTCTGCCCCCAGGACTGCTGACTGTAGTCTAGGCTTGACTGATTAATCATATAGAGATGCCAGAAGCAGTTTCCCTTGTGCATAGCTTGAGTTCTTAAGAGACCATGTAATTGCTTCACCCATTTTCTCCAACATACCATTTGGTAGTCAATTCTTTAAGCAAACAGGCCTGCATTACAGTCAGGGCCAGCCCAAGCCATTTTGCTGCTTGAAACAAAGAGCAAGACAGAATTCTTCTGTTCCACCTACAGAAGTACAAGACTAGCAGCAGAATCTCACTTCAGTGCTGCCCATAGGATAGCATCCTCTTCCATGCCTGCATGAACTGGCCTAACTCAAGGAACAGAGAGCAGGTTGTGTGTCTTTCCACAGAGACATTCTGCTGCTGCTCTCCTCCAGCTTCTGCTGTCTGAAAAATCCCCTCAGTCTGCTCAATGATAGGCCCACCTCTGCTATCATGGAATCTGATCACTGAGACTTCTTGCCTTGTGTTGTCTATTGTGATTGTCAGCAGCTTTCCAAAACTGCAGGCAGAGGGCCTTCTTAGCTCAGCTACTGGGAATGGTACAGGTACAATAACTAATGAATCTGATAGACATTTACATACCCGCCAAGTGTCCCAGTTTGAAAGGGACAGTCCCACCCAAAATTCTTAATTGTCCTACTTTCTGAACTGCTCTTTAAATGTCAGAGTTTCTCTCCTCCTCCTCCTTCTTTCCCCTTTGTCCTCCATTGCTGCAAACTGAATTCAAAGTGCAAAAATAATTTACATCCAGTTCACTCAGTGAAGAGGTGGGGGAGAAGAGAGAAGTGGAATCTTGACCTTCCCTGGAGTTTCAGGAAAAAGCAAACTGTTGCAGCTTCTCCTAGCTTCTGTGTTCTTCCTCATTAATAACGTGTCTTGACCACAGTCTGGTGTTATTTGGCCACATGTCATGGTTGTCATCTGTGAAATGTTGGAAGGTATATCTAAACCTGGAAATTTACACTATAAGGAAATGGTCCTTAACCAAAAATGGGCAATGCCTATCAACCCTTATTTTGCTATCGCTACAGAATCAGAAACCGTAGTTTTTCAGTTGAAAGTCAGATGCCTTATCCATTAGGCTATACAACGTCACCTCTAAATTAACAGTGCTTCTGGTATTTTATCTCAAGGTAGGGCTACAAATGAGTGTTGCCAGGCTACCTTTATAATGCAAATAAATAAGGCAAAACCAGCCAGCCACCATATCCAGGTGAGTAATAAGAATCAAGTCTTTAAAAGCAATTCCTTGCCTACTGTAAAGCTTAATGAGAGACAAAAAAAGTGTTTAACCCATTTAGTTAATTGCTGATATGTTTTTAAAAAATCCAATTCAGTTGCATCTACATTAGAGGGGAGTAAAACCAGCAGGGTATAATAGTTTGAGCATTGGACTATGACCTTGGAGACCAAGGACTGATTTCCTGCTTGGCCATGGAAACCCACTGGGTGACCTTGGGCATGTCATATACTCTCAGTCTCAGAAAACCCCACAATGGGGTCACTATAAGTTGGGAATGACTCAAAGGCACACAACAACAGCAACATGTTTGTGTTAAACTGTCACTTAAATTTAAGTTAAATGTCTGCACTAAAAGCCATATTAAAATGACAATGAAAAAATGCCGTCTATCATTTTATTGCCCCAAACTGCCTCTCAGTATTCCTTGCTTTAGAAAACCGTATGAAATTCATAAGTTGACAGAGACCTTGAATGCATGTGCATGCGTACACTCACACACACCGCCCTGCTTCTCTCTGGCCATTTCTGCACTACACTCTTATAGCGCGATTATTCCACTTTCAGCATCCTATGGAATCCTGAGGTTTGCAGTTTTGGGAGGGGCTGGCCGGCCCCTCCCGAAACTGCAAACCCCAGGATTCCATAGGATGTTGAAAGTGGAATAATCGTGCTGTAAGAGTGTAGTGCAGAAATGGCCTCTGTCTGAGCTTGGACGAGAAGGAAACAGCTCCAGGAGTTTCTGAAAACCTCATTTCTCATCCCTCATCCACTCAATCAAAAACCCTTTTCTTGGTTTACCTTTCTCTTTCCCTTATAATATAATCTCCTTGCCTTTACCCTTTCTTTTGTTTGCTGATTCTCATGTGGATCCTAGAAAAAATCCCAGGTTCCTTGGACAGACGAGCTGCCTCTGTGTGGTAACTGATGTAGAAAATAGGAGTATTATAGGAATGCAAAGAAGACTACCCCCTTCTAGCATGCCTTTACCACTGCTGGTCTAAAATCCTTCAGTGCTGAAGTTAAACTTGTCATACTCATAGAATCATAGAGTTGGAAGAGTCCTCATAGGTCAGTGAGTACAACCTCCTCCTCAAGTCTAATCATGAACTGATTTGATCATGAATTACAGTAGGTGGTTTGGATCTTGGGACCTAGACATTGTAGTTTCTCAGTCCTGCAGCCCTAAAGAGAGCAAAAGTACTACGGTTTGAGGGGCCTAAAAACTCTAAAGGCACCAGATCCTGTCTGATCTTGGAAACTAAGCAGGGTTATCTCTAATTAGTACTTGTATGGGAGACTGCCAATGAATACGAGGTGCCTTAGGCTATACTGCAGAGGAAGGAACTGGCAAAACCATCTCTGAGTATTCCTTGCATAAGAAAACTCTAAAATTCATAGGGTTGTTGTACATCTACAGGTGACTTGAAAGCACTTGCACACACCCAAACTGTGGTTTGAGTAAAGAACCAGCAGAAAAATGTAAAATTGATTGGTACTTTAGCACATTTTAGGCCATTTTCTTTTAAAGATCCTTTCATTTTTTTAAAAAAAGAAGCTAAAAAGTACAATTTGACACAACAAGGAATGTAACACATTCCTAAAACTTGAAAGGCCCATTCTAACATATTACTTTCACTAGCAGTGGCAGCAGGTGTTGTTTTTGTTAGGAGTCACATAATGGATTACCTTTTAAAAATAACTTTCCAAATTATGGTATTGCTTCATCTTTTCCTTTGTTTGTTTTAAAATGGACTACAACTATTTCTTTATTTTAAAATGTGTTACATTGTGAGGTTTTGTAGTCAATTGTTTTCTTCATATTAAAAAAGACATATTCAGAAAGCTCAGTTTTATAAACGAAAACACAAGAGAAGAAGGTTGAACTATCAGCAAGGAATCTGCCTAACTCCAATCAAGGCACAAGGCAATTTACTGAGATATTATTTAGCAGTGGAAACTGTGGCTAAGACTGTAATCTTATATAAAATTAGGCATGGCTAAACTTACTGATTTCCTCAAGCATATTCACATGGGATAAGCCTGCATGTTTTATATTTAGCATCTTGTTCCTCTAGGGTGACTCAGAACCTTTGGGACTTAGTCACCTTGAAAAATATACTGCTCCTTGGAAAATTTGACTACGATGTTAACAAACTTGTGTTTATATGAGTGGGCAGGCAAAAACAACTGAGAGAAGATATTTTATGCAATGATTTAAAACAGTGAGAATACTAAGGTACTCGGGGAAATTAATAAAGACCAGCATTGAGAAATCTGGGATTTCTATCTCAGAAAACTGACATGCATCAAACATTAACTGTGGCAAAGGAAGAGAGGTCCATGCTTCAGTAGCAGAGTACAGTACATGCTTTGATCTTTCAAGAGCTCTGGGCAGTTTGGTTGCTTCTCTGGCTAGGAAATGAGTTCCCCCACCACTACCAACTCCCAGAACTAGCCTAAGCTAGCTAAGAAACTAAGCTGAGAATCAGGAAATCTCCAGTTGATGAGAGGTGTTACATAGCCTACAAGTTTCACAGATGAAACTGGGGTATGTGCGGTCAAGATGACAAAAGTTTTTTATGAGAAAGAACACAAAAGCTTGAAGAGGCTGCAGCAGTTTGCTTTTGCCTGAGCATACCGGGAAGGTCAAGATTTTGTCCCCTACTTTCTATTCCCCCTGCCACTGAGTTAATTGAGTGTAAATTATTTTTGCCCTTTGAACTTAGTTTGCAGCAATGGAAGTAAGCTGAGGACAAAGGGGAAAAAGTGGAAGGAAAAGAGAGACACTGGGACGTTTTAAAAACAGCTGAAAAAATGGGATGACAGAGAATTATTTGGGGCAGTTAGAGTGTTAGTTTCCAAAAAGGCTTTGTGCAGTAATGGGAAACAGAATAAGCAGCAGGAAAACAGAGGAGGCTTGGAAGATGAACAAACTGCATGTATTAACAGATTGGTTTTCACAATGGTTTTGCATATCCCCTCCTCAGATTAAGAAGGAGGAGGAGGAGGAGAAACCAACAGGCACTCTAGGTTCAAAATACAGAACAAACTCTTCTCTGAAAGAATCCTTAAATGTTTATTCATTTGGCACTGGGATTGGTTGTTTGTTTTAAAAAGGAGTGCCAGTGTTAAAAATTTATTGAAACTACTTCCTTGGAGTTGCCAGAAAGGGCTTCTGTATCTTCACTGGTTGTCTAGAACAGCGAGTTTATACAGGTACTGTTTGTCACACAAACAGGTAACAAGCAATATCTGCTGAAACTCCCTCTTATGCATACAATGAAAGGCACAGAAGCCACTCCCCGTTTTTAATCTGGTAACCCAGACATCTAGGATGGCGAAAATACCAGGCGCCAGTCAGTATTTATAATGTCAGTTTCTATTCCAATTTTCATAAGCAATTATCCAGACTTAAGTCTGAAAAGGAAATTCTTTATCTGAACACAACACAGTAAAGGTGCTTCTAAAACTGCTTTTATGCTGCTCAAATAATATACTGTGTGCAGAATTTGGAATGGTTGCTGTTTCAGCTCTGTGCCTTCTTAGATTATTTAATTTCTGGATCAAACTAATCCAAATGAGTGATGATAGGCTTCCCAAGATCTGTCTAAATGAACAAGTCCTAAAATCTATAACAAATTCCTGGTTTTCCAACTTTTCAAAAATGCTTTCAAAGCAGGGCTTAACCAGTGAGGCCATCAGCTTGTGTAAATCCAATGTAAGAAATATGTTTAAACAAAGAGTGATAGATATTAGAGTGCAATTAGATCTAGGTGCACTGTTTTCCATAAGATCTATGAAATGGTCGGCAAGGGCTGCATCTCTTTTTCAGGAACAATTATATCTGTCCTTTACATTAAAAAAAAAGATTTACGTATGACTTTTACACGTCTCTGCTTTGAGCAAATGGACACCAAGATGTTACAAGGATGTTAACAGGGCATTCCTATTCAAGACAGAGTTTGTATATGTGGGGCATCCAATGCTGAAGATCTTGCTCATTACATATTGCATTGTCAGTTATACGTGAACATTAGAACTCATTATTTTGACCCTTTCCTAGTTAGTTGGAGAGAGTAGGATGATGAGTCTAACTTGACTTTCCTATTGCAGGGGCTCAATCCCTTTATGACTCTCAGGGTTGCCCTTTTTTGCAGTCAAAGCAGTGAAACTGAGGAAGCAAGAAGCAGATGAGAGTCCGCCTAGTTGTCTTATGTGATATTTTTTACTATTAGAGGGGTTTTATTGGTGACTCTGAGGGGCTGGTCTCTTTTTTAATTTGAAAAAAATTATTTTAAATGTATATATTATTTTGTATTTTATAATTTTAGCAATTATCAGTGGGTGTTTCTGCTGCTGCTGCTGTTGTTATTGTTTTTACTCTTATCTGTTTGAAACAGTCTGAAGATTTGTTCCATAAAGATGTGTACTGTACTGTACAGCTAACAGATTAGAGATGTGGAGTTACCATATCTGTATTGGCATAGGGTTCCTGTGTCCAACAGTCATGCTATTTCAATATAGAATCAGACTTAAATTTATCTCTCCCCCCCCCCCAGTATCTGTTAACTACAACTACCATCTGTAATTTGGACTAATGTAGCAAATGGAATAAATATTTACATCTGACCCCCAAGGCATTTTGAAAGATTTCTCTTGACGCCAAGAGGACCATCTGAAGTAAGTGGGAGGATTTCTGTTGCCTTATTGCACTGTTATGTAGAGACAGCAGGAAGAACATGACTCAACTGTTCTGCAACTAAATGTGAGTCCAAGATATACTAAGGGGTTGTCATGTTGAATCATCCAAGTGCCACCTTTCACACTCATAATAAAGTATATATATATCAACCTCATGCCTGTAACAAAGTCCAGGTGAATGTTAAGGAAATAATAATAAGGTTTCTATGCCTTACCTACCTTGCAGGATTGTTGTGAGAATAAAATTTTTAAAAGCCTATATACTCAGCCATGAGCTCCTGTGTTTAAAGGACACATATAAATGTGATGAGATAGCATCAGGACCAATTAGCAGTGCAATGTGGCAGTGCCAGGATGTTTGTGTAATCATCTAACAACTATTAGTAAGGTAATTATCACAATATATATTTTGTCATTTTGATCCCTTCTGTTCTCACTGTTTACAAATCCACATCACCACATGTATATATACCTGCCAGGTATAGGATAACAACACTTCATGGTTGATTAAATAAACTGTAGTCAAAGAAAGTTTGTGTCATAATTAATGTGTTAAACTCACAAGTGCCACCAGCAGTTTTGGTGCAACTGACTAAAATGGCCATCTACCTGGATATTATTATTACAGAGCCATCACTCTTGAACATTCAAATATCTGAGAAGATTGGACCACTGAAGACTTCATTTTACTAGTGGATAAAATAGGGCTGTAGACAGAGACACGATTTCAAACATTTCTTCACCCCCTCCAACTCCCAATCCCTCTCCTTCTCAGTCTTCATCTGTGATGGGAACAGAAAACATCAAGCTCAGCTACTACTTCTGATTTGTCACGAACACCTTTCATTACCTCTAATAACGACTTTCCTTGGTGCTTGATAAGTACTGCGTCTTTTTATAAAATCAGTTATAGTAAGCTGCTGAGAATGAAGAATTTTGAGTCACTGCCCAAATGTTTAGCATAGAAATTCCTGATGCATGTCATGGAAATGTTCTTTAAAAGTCAAGATGCATTGCTTTATCCAAAAATAGCTAACAGAAAGGAAGGACTAGAGGTCAAAATACAGATGCATGTGCTAGATCAAGATGCCCAGCTGCTTGCTCATTTTTCTTCCTCCCTCTGTAGAGGTCTTGAGCTCCTCACCGAGAAGATTTTTCCTTCCAATATTTTACCTCAAATTCAGCTGCAATCTTGTAAGTATTTACCAGTGAGTTTTCAAAGACATAATTGTGTTGGTCTGTTTTAGATTAAGGAGGAAAAGAGCCAGCATGGTATAGCGGTTTGAGCATGAGACTATGACCTGGAGGCCAGGATTCAATTCCCTGCTCAGCCATGGAAGCTCTCTGGGTGACCTTGGGTGCATCATTCTGGCCATAAGTCAGAAATGACTTGAAGGCACACAAAAATAACAAAAACAAGGTCAGGGAGCAGTTTTGTAGTGCCAGAAAGACTAACTGCTTTAGACTTTAGTATGAGCTTTTGTGAATTTCAATCCATTTTTTCAGATGCATCGATGGAGTAAAATGTTCAAGCCACAGGTTTTTTAAGCATAGTTGCATAGTTGTGGGGATGGAGTTAACTCCCACTGATATCAATGCAACTTACTTGTGGGCCCAGTGGTAAAAATGTTGAGTTCCACTTAGCCAGATTAAACATCTTTTGCTGGAATTGTAAAGAGGCCACAGTTTTATTGGTTACAGCTGAAGAGGCCTGGGATGGGATGGGCTGTATCCAAACACTGCCCAACCCATTTGCCAAGTGATACAGCTTGTCCGTTGGATAGACATGGAATGGCTGATGTGGGATTCCACATGGGCAAAAGCCACTTGTGGTTGTCCTGCTATTTTGGAGCAAGGCACAGACAAGCAACCCCTTCCCCCAGTAGGTGTGACCCTAGGTGCCCATATCCACCGATGTAGACTCGAGTCAATAGACTTGAACTCAAGTCAGACTTAAGTCCCTTCAGTGACTTGACTTGGACTTGACTCAACAATAAATATGCACTGACCTGACTTGACTTGTGACTTGTATATTTTTAGTGACTGACTTGCTGCCATTGATTCAGTAACGTAACAGATTCATCCAGAAACTTTATGTCTTTGACCAATGCCTCTCTCTCTTTTTGCCTACTGGTCATATTATGAACTGTCTCAAGCCTAAAGTCTGAGTGTTTTTCTCAGAGGGGAACAGTAAATGGGTTAGGCAATGGGCTTCAAGCAGGGCTGAGACCTGTTCAGCGGTCTGTCCCTGCTGCATATAGGAGGAGTTTTCTAAAACTTTTCCTAAAAGCAGAAGGCAAGACTCAGTCTCAGAGCATGGGGCAAGTATCTCAGAGAGGAACAGTAAATGTGTTAGGTAATGAAGTGGAAGAATCCTTCCCTCTAAAGCTTTTGGAGCTTTGGTAATGAGCTGCCCATTGACACAAAACCTTCGAGCTTTGGAAAGGGGGAGTAAGAAGGATCCTGTTCCCCACCTCTAAAGCTGTAGATGGCAAAATCACAAATATAGAGGGTTGACTCTACTTAAATTGTTAAAACTGACTTTATTTGACTCTGTCCAGAAATTCTGGAATATAGATTGGGGTATAAAATTGGCTCCAAGAGTTGAGACTTGACTTCATACATGATTTGAAAGTATCTTGCGAGCACTTGAGACTCGACTTGAAGGCAGATACTTGAGACTTCACTTGAAACTTGAAGTAAAAGACTTAAATAAATCACTGCCTATATCCCCAATGTCATTTAAAGGGATCCATGAACTGCACATGGCAAGCACCCAGGCTCACCTAAAGTAGAATCAGTTCCCAAGCCCAAACTGAGACAGTTCAAGAACAAAACATTTAACATACACTAGTAAAGCACTACAGCTATCCAAAATATTTAACACACGTCAAACAAAACCATATCTTCCAACATTTTACAGTTGAAAACTGGGACACACATCAGAGAATGGTCAAGATGGCACAAGTTATGAATGAGGAACAACACACAAGCAGCCATTTGCTTTTGACTGAGCTGACAGGAAAGGTCAGGATTCTCCTCCTGCTAAATTAATTGAATACAGGCTACTTTTGCACTTTGAACTTCGTACCAAATCAAGTAATCTAAGGACAAACAGGGAAAGTGGGAGAAGAGCAAAACTGAGACATTATCAAAGGAGCTGGAAAAGTAGGATGCCAAAGGAATAATCAATACTGTTCCTGCCAAACAGAGGACAGTGTGAAGATATGCAAAACATGGTCCATAGGCAGTTCAATTGACCAAATGACCATTCTGAGAAAGTATGGGTAGAAAGCTGCTTTGAAGCTCAGTGTGATTGCACCAGGAGCCCCTTTTTAAGGTACAGGTAGAGTTGATGGATCTCAGGACCTGTGCCTGTGTGTCCAGTTTTCACGGGTCATTTCTAGGCAGGAGAGGAGGGTACAATTTCACAGTTTTGGTGAACTTGTCTCTGGGCAGGAGAAAAGGGCCAGGTGCAAATTTCCAGCTCACCTAGCAGAACAGCACCTTGTGCCAATTTGCATGGCTTCATTGATTTGTTGCTGTAATTTACATGGACTGTCCAGATGTTCTTTGTGTTTATTTAGTTAGCTTCCTCTTTCCCTCTCAGTCAGTGTGGTGCCAGAATTTATTCCCTGTTCTGCATCTGCCTTCTGGCTAGAAGTAAGCAGGCTAGATTAAATGTTCCTTATCCTATCTCCCTAGGTAGATGAGAAGGAATAATTTCCCCACCTTTCGTTTTGATCAACAATCCTTTTGCTAATTAATTTCCAAACAAGAAAATATGTTTTGTGTGTGTTTGAATGACAAGCTGTGAGCATCTGTGTTTGCTGCTTAACGCTTAGCGCTTAATGACATCATCTGTGGCCTGTTCCCTAGGTCTCAGGTTTTGGTTGAGAAACCTCATGGCCTGAGATGACCCTGAACTGACAACTCTTGTACAAGGGTGGATCAGACTGAAGCTGTAGCCCATGCAAAGAGTCCTGCTTCTGCCAGCCAACACGCTATTTCCTGTTGGGTGGTATTCATGCTGTTTTCCCAAGGCTTGTAAAGTGAATGGAGAAGATGGAGCCCAGCCAATGCTTCACTCCTTCCAGCTGTGGGCTTATATCGTAAATAGCACATATTTTACTTTGCACTGCTCCTCATTTAAGCAACAGGGCTCCCACATTTTCTGTGTAAAAAAAGTGGCAAGTTATTCCTTTCATCTCTGCTTCCATTTTACTTTCAGGGGGGGGAAATTTGACTCTTAAGACTGTGTTTCCATTTGTTACGGTAAAAGTCATTGCATGTTGAAACCCTATATAGTATCAATGAGAGAAGTACATTCAAAGGCATAGTAGTTTGGCAGGGGGGGGGGTTGGTTGAAATGAGAGGGTTGTGTGATTGCCAGTGAGTGAATTGCAGGTCAGCACAAATGTACTAAAACAAGGGCAAACCTTCTATCTCAACATGCTCTGACCTCCCAAAACACTCTTTGCTTTGATGTGTGTCAAAAAAAATTTTTTTTTTAAGTCTGACTAATAATATGGAATGTGACGTGGAAAAGTAAAGTTTAAAGGTGGAGGAGCCGGGACAGCTGTTTGTGGTAGCCCACAGCACTGTATTTGTACTGAAACAGGAATGGGAAGGGCAGCTCTCTAATCTCATTGCCAGTCAGCTCAGAGCAGCTGCCTTCGCTTGAAGTATTCTGCATGCCTCACGAGTTTGTACACTAGGAGGAATAATGACAAGGGACTTGCTTACGCTGTTAGGACCAGCCTCTCAGTGCAGCTCACAGGCTGATTTAGCACACAAAGGAGGAGACTTGAACACCATTGGACAAGAGCTGTTTCATAAACACATGAGCTGCCATGTGCAAGGACTGAGCAAATGTACTTAAAGAGACCTGGCAGGGTGACTCTTATGGCTTCACAAAAGGATCTGTGGAAGTCTGCCCTCCCTCCAGACACTGCAGAAAACTACTTGGGGGGGAGGAGAGAGAGAGCACTTTCCAGGGTATAATCTTAGGCTACAGATCATGAAATCCAAAGACCTCATAATTATGCGATGCAGAATCACATAACCCTAAGTGAAAAGATGCATCTCAAACAGGCTCTCAGGCTCACATACTAATAATCATCTCAGAGTCAGCCTAAAAGCCTGACTCCCACATGACTGTGTTACCCTGTATGTTGGGGGTCCCGGGAGGGGCGCCCAAATAATCAAATAAAAACACAAGATGGGGAAATTAAGCTCGAGCACTCTCTTAAGCTAACGACAGGCAGGGTAACTTCAGCTAGGATCTTTAACCCTACGTATACAGTGACAGGTCAAAGAGCGGCTAGACAAGGTTTTAAAGTAACAAATAATATTTTATTGAAGACAAGAAACACGAAAGACAAGACAGACACTAACTGAGAAATGGAAATGGAGAACTTTGGGGAATGGGTAATACGACACCTGGTCTTGTAGTCCTGGAGAGAAGATGAGGTTGCAGGAATGGAAGTTCAGCGCAGTTCGCTGAGGGGAGTTCACTGGACAAACTGGCAGCAAGGCGAGATGGAAGTCCAAAGTGTTCTGAGGAAGCCCCAAAAGTGGGGACTTTTTATAGGGTGGAGTTTACCTACAGGCTATGCCATGCTCGGTGAGAACAAAGGAAATGTGGAGCAGGACAAAGGAGTTCGAAAAGGTCAGGTTTTGCATGATGAGCTTAACGCTGGATGACAATAGTATGGCCAGTATGCTGATGGCCCGATATAAAAGAATGGCTCGGCTCTTGGTCATGCAGCTTTGTGTAGATTCGCGCCGAGCAAAGCCGGTTTGCAAGGAGGTTTTTCCTTAAGGATCAGAGAGGCTTAAGTTGCCTGCCTGAATGAGGGTTTGGAATGTACAGCCATTAACGGCCGCGCCCAATTCGTGCTTGTCCGGTGGACCTCTGCAAACACGTGGAGTAGGGTGGCAGAGAAAGGTCAAGCAAAGGCCAAATTATTTAATATCAAAAGGATATCTAGTACTCTCACCAGACGTATCATAACCGTGATAACAACTGAGATGACATAACAATAATTCAAGACTGGAGTGACGTATCTGGAGACATGCAGAAGAAATGTAACCAGTTATTCTCAACATACTGCAGAAAACAGAACACCCTATTCTTTCCTTGTTTACCGTATTTATCTTCCGCCCATCCTCCCACAGGTTAAAGATGAGACTCTGCTTCCCCCCACTTTACCTCATAACAACCCTGTGAGTAAGGTTAGGTTTAAAGGAAGTGGCATGTCTCAGCATTGGCCAGCGAATATAATGGTCCTGTGGGAACTTTTCCCTAGACCAAGGCCCTGCCCTACGCTCTAATTGCTACACCACACTGGCTTTGTATAGCTTTGAAAGCAAGGAAGATGAACTGATCCAAGACGCTCTTGAAAAGCAGGTTTATCTGACTGGGGCCATTTCTGCACTAGACTGTTATAGCACTATTATCATAGAATCATAGAAATGTAGAGTTGGAAGAGACCCCAGGGGCCATCCAGTCCAACCCCCTGCCATGCAGGAACACCCTCAAAGCACTCCCGACAGATGGCCATCCAGCCTCTGCTTAAAAACCTCCAAGGAAGGAGACTCGACCACACTCCATGGAGGCAGAAGATTCCACTGCCGGACAGCCCTGACTGTCAGGAAGTTCTTCCTGAGGTTCAGGTGGAATCTCCTTTCCTGCAGCTTGAATCCATTGCTCCTTGTCCTGGTCTCTGGAGCAGCAGAAAACAAGCCCTCTCCTTCCTCTACATGGCATCCCTTCAAATATTTAAACACGGCTCTCATGTCCCCTCTTAACCTTCTCTTCTGCAGACTAAACATACCCAGCTCTCTAAGTCTATCCTCATAGGGCATGTCTTCCAGGCCTCTCACCATTTTGGTCGCCCTCCTCTGGACCTGCTCCAGCTTGTCAATATCCCTCTTGAATTGGGGTGCCCAGAACTGGACACAGTATTCAAGATGGGGTCTAACCAAACCAGAGGAGAGTAGAGCAGCCGACCCCTCCCTAAACTGCAAACCCCACGATTCCATAGGAGGTTGAAAGTGGAATAATCGCGCTATAAGAGTTTAGTGCGGAAATGAGTTTGACACCCCTGCTCTTGAGCGTTCCCTTCCTCAGAAAAACCTGTGAAATGCATGGGATCGCCCTAAGCCGACCAGGCGACTTGAGGACACACACATACACACCCCAGAACAGGAAACAATTTTACAAGTGGGTGAGGTTTCTGTCACCTTCCCCCGTTTCCTTCCTTTTAAAGTGTTCGCATTTACTGTAAGGTGTCACAACCCATTTCTACTCAGGAAGTCTCACAATCCCCATCCCCCTCGTTAACTAAGGCCCTTTCCGCACTGGACTGTTCTAGCGCGATTATTCCACTTTCCACATCCTATGGAGTTTTTGGGGTTTGCAGTTTAGGGACCCTAGGATTCCATAGGACGTTGAAAGTGGAATAATCGCACTAGAACAGTCCAGTGCGGAAAGGGCCCGAGCCGCCAAAACAGCATTTCAACATCTTCCCCTCAAGGGGAAAGGGAAATAAATATTGCCCGAGGAACGGCTCTGAGAGAACACCCGCAAACCCACGTGACTACGCCCCAACAATCCTCTCCACCCCCCTTCTCTTCCCTCCCTTCGAAAACCCCTCCCCCCATTTCTTCAACAGAGAGCGCTGAGCTCAGACACGGCTCGCGGCCGCATCCAACCCTGAGTGACACTCCCCCTGAACCAATGGCGCATTAGATCCCCGCCCAACTGCGTCATAAGGAGCCAATAGCTCACCACAGCTCTTTTTTCTTTTTGGCCGGACGGCTGCCGCGGGGGGGGGCAGAGTCTTTCGCCCCTCCCCCAGTTGGAGGCGACCCAGACGTCCAATCGCGGATCTGGCGTCGGTTGACGGGAAGAGTGACAGGTTGAGGCGCCAATGGAATGACAAAGGCGAGGGCAGCGCGAGGAGGAGGGGCAGTCGGCGGCCGAACGGGGTGGATGAGAGTGGTCTGTGGCGGTGCATCTCCATGGGCGTCACTGTCAGAGAAGGAGCCGGCGGGAGTGCCCAGGTTGGGCCTGCGCAGGTGAGGGGAAAAAGCGGGCCGGGGCTCAGGGGAAGATGGCGAGGAGGGGGAATCCGGCGCCTTCAGGGGAGACGAAGCCTGAGGTAATCGCCTGCACTGGGCGACCCCTCCCCGAACATCCGGGCATTTTCCCCCCCCCACAACTCCCCGGCACCGGCAAGGAGGGTCTGACCTGTCCGGAAGCCCCCGGCCTTCCCAAGCGGGGTGGATGCGGGCGGCCCGGGGAGAAGCAGAATATAAGGAGAAGGGAGACTTAGGCCATGTCCGCACTAGCCAGTTATAGCGCGATGATTCCGCTTTCAACATCCTCTGGAATCCTGGGGTTTGCAGTTTCGGGAGGGGTCGGCCGGCCCCTCCCGAAACTGCAAACCCCAGGATTCCAGAGGATGTTGAAAGCGGAATCATCGCGCTATAAGTGGCTAGTGCGGACATGGCCTTAGCCCATGTCCGCACTAGACTGTGAATAATAGCGCTATAATAGCCTAGTGCGGACATGGCCTCCGAAGGCGGATGCGCTTCCATCACCCTCCGTAGAGTTCCACCGCCACCCCCATCCCTGCACTCATGATAACAGGAGGAAGCGGTTTTGTGTCCTTCGCCCCTTTCAGTCCTTCTCTTCCATTTATTTCACCTCCCGCCGTCAACGCCAGTCCCTTATGCATCCAGTGAAGAGAGGAGGGAGATGCCGGGGTGATTTCTTCGAAGAGCCAACATTTTTCTCCTTCCCTTTATAGTTCCCTCGCCCCCACCCGCCATTTTATTTTTATTACATTTTATGTATGGCTGTACGTGTGTGTGAGGGAGGGAGAGAGAGAGAGAGATGAAAAGGCAAACCAGCAATACTTCTCTCAAGGTTGTTCTGGATCCCTGAAGGATTCAGTTAATTGCTCCAAATACATATTTATACACACACATTTTATTGGAAGGAGGAAGAAACAAAACTAAATATATATATATATATAAAATGAGCAAAACGTTGTGGCCCCTGCCTTCAGTTGTTAAGTTCTGGAATGGCCTGCCGGAAGAGACCCGGCACATTACCAGTCTTGACTGCTTTAAAAAGGCGGTCAAGACTGTTCTCTTCCGACAGGCCTTCCCAGACTAGTGTTCCACCACCTCTCATCAATTGTCCTTTTGTTTTTAATTTTGTTTTAATAATTAATGTGTTTTAGGGGGATAGAAGGGTTGGTGGGTGGGGAGGATGGGGTACATTTTAATGTTTTAATGTATTTATATATTCCTGTAATGCCGCCTCGATCCACTGGGAGAGGCGGGATAAAAATAAATTTTATTATTATTATTATTATTAAAAATTCCATCTTCTAGCATTTTTAGTAACTAAAGAAAGTGGAAGGCAAAATGTTTTGCTCACTACGTCTCTATGTATCTCCGTATGTATATCTTTATAAAGTTGGGATGTTAACAGTGAGGAAAGGCAGTTGGGGAGGCATGAAAAGCAGTCCTAAAATGTGACAGCTGTCACATATTGATATCCATGTATGCCTATATTTATTTTATATATGCATTTATGTTTGTCATACACAGGGAGAAGGGAAGTGCAAGAGACAGTATCATAATATCTGATGAGTGCTTTTCATGTCTCCCCATATTTTTTACCTAGTATTCCACCTTATTAAGTGTTATTTTAGTAGTAAATTAAGCTATAAATATCAAATAACTGGTACTAAAGCTACCTAACCTGCAGAATGATGCCCTTCTCGATGCGCTCCCTCCCACACATTAAAATAATCAGGTGTGTTACAATTGGGAGGAAATGTCGATATCTTTTCCTTCCTCCAGTGGGCTATAAAAAGAGCCCTCCTGGACCAGATTAAAGGTCCATCACAACCAGCCTTGTGGAAACCCACAAGCAAGGGTATGAAACAGTAGCACCTTGCTCCAGGAATTAGGATTAAGGGGAATAAGTGAGAGTAAGGCCAGCCCTTGAATGTATTCAAAATAAATTTTCAAAAAAGTCATTTTAAAGAGCATTTCATATGGTTAATCTTTTAATATTGCAGATAGCCCTAACAGTTAATCTGTGGTTTGCTAAATCGTGATGGGCTACTTCTTTGCCTTCTGTTTGCTGTTGTTTTTGTACTTTAGTTGTCAGACTTTGCCTCATCTACTGTCCTCTTGCTGTTATCTTTATTAAGTCAGTTGTGAGCTTCTTTGTAGCTTATCTGGTTTCAGATTCTTCTTTTATTCTAAAATGTTTATGGACTGTGGAGGACCTTCTTCAGTTGGTCTCATGAGATTTTTCTTATTTTGCCCTCCTGCCTAAGTATCCACAGTGAAAACAGTATTTGACCTCTCAGCATCCTTCCTCTAATTTTGGGGGAATTTATTTGTTCTGGCCCACTTTTTCTTTTGGATAACACTAGGCTTGAGAGCCATTATGGTGTAGTGGTTTGAGTAATTGGACTACAACATTGGGAGACAAGGGTTTGAATCCCTACTTGGCCATGGAAGTCCACTGGGTGACCTTGGATTCATACTCTCATCCTCAAAAGAGGGCAAGGGCAACCCCCTTCTAAGCAAATGAGTATGTGTTCCTGCATGGCAGGCGTTTGTACACAGTGGCCGTTGTGGGCTCTTCCAATTCTGTGATTGTGTGAAATTCTGCCAAAAAAGCCTCCAGACAGGCTCACCTTAGGGTCACCATAAGTCAGAAATGACTTGAAAGGACACAACAGCACCAACAAGGCTTGCTGTCTTTTCCCTTAAATATGTGAAGCTTTCTCGCCTCCTTTCCACTGCTTCTGTAGCTGGAAAAGAGATACTGAAAAAAGTGATAAATGCAGCCTAGACATTTTAATAAAACAAGTAAGAATTGATATGTAAATAATTGAAAGGCTGTTATGGGTGATACGTCCCATTTGTACTTTGTCACTTCAGATGGTAGTACACAAGCCAGTGGATTCAAATTGCAAGAAAGAGGATTTTAACTAAACATAAGATCAAGAAAAACTTTTTTTTGGGGGGGGGGTATAGAAAAACATGACTTAAAAGGAGGTTTGTCCTTCATTAGGTACTGGTTTCTAAGCAGTGGTTGGATTTAGTGTATCAGGGATAGAATGGCAGTACGTAGTTTTCCTGTGTTAGAAGAGGGTTTAAAGGTTGTCTTGTAGAGAGTCTAGCTGTAGTGCCTTATTCTCTTTGGCCAAGTTCGTATATACTGAGCATCAAAAATTGCTTTTAACAACCTATCAGAAACTTTACTTTATGGGTGCATTTGTTAAGTGGTGGTCTTCCTTTGTTATTCTCTGTCTACCACTTTTTTTTTAAGTACAGTATTCTTTTTTGTCCCTTAATTGTATTATGATTAACTATTAAAACAGTCTTGCATGCTCAAGAGAAGGGTCAAGTTTGCCTTAATAAAGATCAGCCTCCCCCATCCCATGCATTTAATGGGAAAGAATTACAGAGCAGAATTCTTTCACATCTTAAAGAGTCTGATACGATAATCTAAGCACTCTAGAAGAATTGTGTGGCGTTCTTAAGATTTGTGTATGTGTATATGTGTGCGGGCGCACACACGCGCACACACACACACACACACATATATGGTCAGATTAAAGATTTGTTAAGGATTAGGTACGTACTTGACGTGGTAATTGAATGACAAAGGACTTTCCCATTTTGCATAAATAAGCTACTTCCATAACTTAATTCGAAACAACTCATTATTGTACTTAGAACGTGTTGATTGTGCATAAATGTCAGTTTTATTTCAAGTAGGGTGTGTGTGTTTGGAGAGGTGTTACTTGGTCAGGTTAACATAACTATCTCAGCTTGATTTCTAGCATTCTTTCACTTTTTTCTTCTCATCATGCAGAATGTGTGATTTTAAATTACTGTGGCGCTGTACAGAAGAAATAACATGGAAACATGATGTGAAGATGTAAAAACAAAAATAATGTTGAAACTTCAAAATGGCAGAGAGAAGTTACAGGAACTTTGTCCTCTAAAGCTTAGATTCTAAGGCTGTGTTTAAAGTTGTGAATGAACCAGTACTAAGAATCAGTAACAGTAAAAAGTGTAAAATAAGAAATTAAATTGAGGTAATTATTTGGCTGCATTAATGGTGACCTATTCTGACTTATGACTAATAGACTTTGCATTTTAATTGTACAGTGATGCATTTCAGCTTCCTGTTCTGTAAGTAAAAGAGCAATGCGGATCATGTAATTGTCCAGATTGCATAACATGTTTAGGAATGAATATTTATCTGGCAAAGGTAACCTTCTTAGAATGCTGTGTAGTCCTGAAAAGAATCTTGTATAGTATGAAGGCTGATGATCATCAAACCAGCCTTTGGTACTGTGATGTGCAGATTAAACCATGGATGGGCAGAAATCAGATCTAAGAGATCCCTGGGTGATTTGCGGAGCATTAACAAGGATTTCTATTTAACTATAGCACTAATACTTCCTACTCTTCCCTCTCACCCCCCATCCCTGTACTGCCAAAATGAAAAAAAATAGGGTAACGAGGAGTGAGTTTTGTGAGTTCAATTCAGTTTTTTTGTATAAAACAAATTCCTGGGTTAAGAATGCTTTAATCTAAAAAATCTTTTCCATCTTTTTCTGAAGAAAATGTTGACGGCAAATGCATTTTAAAATTAACCTGTTGACATCCACGTTTCTCCCTGTATGGTGAATTGTTAGATGCTCTCAGATTAATTATTTGGTGTGACTGTGAGCCAGATAATAACAATAAGCTTTTTATTAGGGTATGCCTGTTTGTAAGATAATAATCCAAGTGTGAGTACTCCAGTAACAACAGTAGCACTGCTGAATCATCTTTGGGGGAAAAGCTTTTTATTAGGGTATGCCTGTTTGTAAGATAATAATCCAAGTATGAGTACTTCAGTAACAACAGTAGCACTGCTGAATCATCTTTGGGGGAAAAGCTTTTTATTAGGGTATGCCTGTTTGTAAGATAATAATCCAAGTGTGAGTACTTCGGTAACAACAGTAGCACTGCTGAATCATCTTTGGGGGAAAAGCTTTTTATCAGGGTATGCCTGTTTGTAAGATAATAATCCAAGTGTGAGTACTTCAGTAGCAAGAGTAGCACTGCTGAATCAGCTTTGCGGAAAAAGGTGTTACAGCTACAGTACTTCTATGTGACCATCTACCATAGGCACCTCCATTTGAAATACGGTGTTGAATGTGACACCTTTTCTGAGTTTCATTCTTCCACCTCATAGAATTGGAAACCATAGTCATTCCATATGCAGTTGTAAAACTTTTATGTTATATGATATATTTATTATCAAATCAATCAGATGGATAGTGTGGGCTCTGCTGATTTGTGTTGTAGGATACAACACAAACGGAATAGAGCTAGTGTTAGATATTGTCAGTTGAAGTACCATAGGCATTAAATGTTTCAACATCTGTGTCACCTGTTGTAAGATACAAATTAAAGAACTTGGATTAATAAAACTGTGAAACTTATATATTCAGGCATGTTCAGGAGCCAGTGTGTTTTTGAGTATTGGATTAGGACTCTGGGAGGCCAGAATCTGAATCTCTGCTTAGCTATGGAAACCCACTGAATGACCTTGGGCAAGTCATGCTCTTTTTTAAAAAATATATTTTTATTAACAAAGACATATATACAAATCAACATAGGACACTAAAACAGATCTTATAACACGTAAATTACAACAATATAAGTGGGAAGAGAATATAGGGAAAAGTAGAGGGAGTAGGAAGGCTAAATAGAAGGACCACAACAACAAGAACAATTGAACAAGATAGTTTGACACAAATAATTACAAATACTTGGAAATGTCCATCTGAAATGCAGTTACTGCCTTAGTAAAATCTCACAGACAGAGAAAATAGTAACCTCTCCCTCCTAAGAAAAGAGAAAATCTTACTTAGCTGCAGTGAAATAACCTTAAAGAATCATGAACAGCCTCAAAGGATCAATGTCAATCATTCAGTCAATACCTTCTTATTAGAATACAGCTAATTAATTTAAAAACTGTTACCATTAGTAATTCATCATCTTTATCCTATGTGGTCAGATGGTAACCGTGTTAAACATACTTCCCTTAACATTCCACAATCAAAAAGTCATGCTCTTTGAAGAAACCAGTGGGAAACCTCCTCTAAGTAAATTCTGCCAAAGCCCTATGACAGAATTGCCATAAGTTGAATTCCTCTTGAAGGCATATACCAACAGTATTTAAGATGCCTGCAGTATCTTCTGGTGATGCAACCATGCCATGGCAGTGCTGGGTTTTAGATTTTTGCTTGTTTTTTTCTCTTTCTTTCTTTTCCTTCTTTCTTTTTTAGTAAAACAGCCAGAAATTAATATGCTTGCCTAGTATATTTGTCTTGCTTAAATAATCTGACACTTGTGATATTAAAACTTATCTAAACCAGGATGTTTGTCTGGACACATCGCAGTATGATATATATCAATGTTTTCATTAGGAAATACTTTGAGGGGGGCTTTGTATGGTATTTTCTTCCATTTGTAACCCTCCTGTGTTTCCTTACTGTGCTTTCTCTCAATTTTAACTCTAAAACTCTGTTAGGGAATAAGAGATGGAACAGAATAGTGTCTTTGGATTGGTAACTTTAGGAACCCTTTCTCTGAAGTCACTGCATTCTCTAAGATGTGATCTGGTTATAGCCTGACTATTGATGGTAGCATTCACAATAACTCCTCTTGTGTGTGAGTCATTGTTCTCTTGCATGATCTCAGCCATGCGTGAACATGCGTTTTGTAGCTGTCAGCTTCAAGAAAGTACACTTTTGGGAATATTGTCAGTTTATATTAATGTATATGCCTACTCCATGTTCATATTCTACATACTATGTATTTCTTTTTTTCTCTTACTCTTTTTTTTTTGTAGTTATACTTTTAAAACTCAGCATTGTTTTTTAAAAAATATTGACCTCAATCTCACTCCCACTGCTAGCTGCTGTTACGGCCCTCCTCTTTTGTGAATTGGATTATTCTTGAGTTTGTAGCTCCTTCCGCTTCCTCTCTCACTGTCACACCCGGTAAGACAAGGCAGAAGAGGTGCTATTGGAGGAGATAAGGGAAAAGATAGAAAGTGTGGCTCACAGGTGGATCTTGCTGTGGCAAGTAAAGGAAGGCAGAAGAGGCGCTGTTGGAGGATAGGAGACAGAGGAGGAGGAGGGGGGATTAGGGCATCCAGGAACTGGATTGGCCACCAGCACTGCTGGGGCTGGTTAGCCCTAGGAGTGGAAAGGGCTTTTAAAATCTTACTCACAATTTTCATACTTTTGTTTGGGTTCTGCACCCCAGTTCCCCCAAATGTGGAAGGTGGACTGTAGTTAATACATGTCAACTTCCTCAACATGATACAGAACAAAATAGCATCTTGAGGGTGCAGATTGATAAAAGGGTTGACAGGATGTCTTGGAGAATATTATTCCGCCACTCCCAGTCTTTGAATTGATACTCTTTGACAGCAGTGAGAGAGTAAGGCTGGTTGTAAATATGACACAAGAATCTGAGTCACTGGACTGAAGGATATGAATGGAAGGGTGTCATTGTTCACTAAAATGCCACAAAAATGAGCAGACTTTCAAGTTGTTCAAAACTTTTCATGAGACTGTGTTGTACAAAGTTTAAGAGGTAGTTGTCTGTGGTTTTTGTATAGAATAAGAAAAAAAGGTTTAAGTGTATGGTCATTGCAAAGCCAGGTAGAAAAAGAGTGTCTTATTGTGTCATCAAAATGTACTGTGAGTTTCAAATTACACTGTGCTTTCCAAAAAACTTGGTAATGGGATTGTGGAATTCTATAGTTCTCCTGGGCAGACAAAGTTTACATTATCAAATGCATTCATAAGTTGATAGCTTCTTGTTGTTGTTGTGTGCCTTCAAGTCAGTTCTGGCTTGTGACAACCCCAAGGCAAATCTATTATGGGATTTTCTTAGCAAGATTTGTTCAGAGGAGGTTTGCCTTGGTGTTCCTCAGAGGCTGAGAAAGCATGATTTGCCCAAGGCTACCCAGTGGGTTTCCATGGCCAAGCAGGGATTTGAATCCTGATTTCCGGATTCATAGTCTAGCACTCAAACTTCTGCACTGTGATGGCTACAGTTGATAGTTAGTGGATTTTAATATTTATCTCTAAAAATTGCTTCATCCATTTAGTTTCTGCTTCCTGTTTTACTTGTAACCCATACTTGTATGTAGTTTATTTTTAGCACTATATCGGTGCCTAGTGAAAGCCCTCTTTGTTTAATAATACATGCGTGTGTGTGTGCTTTCAACTCGCCTATTGACTTGTGGTGACCCTGTGAATTTCATCAGGTTTTCTTAGGCAAGAAATACTCAGAGGTGGCCTTGCTAGTCCTTTCCTCTGAAATGTAGCCCATAGAACCTGGTATTCATTGGTGGTCTTCCATCCAAGTACTAACCAGAGCTGACCCTGGTTAGCTTCCAAGATCAGGCAGGATCTGGTGCCTGAATTCCTGGAGGGCTTAACTGTATATTTCCTTTGTAGCAAATAAAACATTTTACACTGAATATCTCTCTGTTTCTGTTTTTATACTCTTAGAGTAGGAGTTTTCAACCAATAGTATACATAATGTAGATTGCATGCAGAATTAATCTTGCTGGGTTGCAGGGATTTTATAACAATTTTAAACTACTAATGGAATTATTAATTTGGTTTGCATTTGCTCTAACAATACAACTGCAATTTTAAAGTCCTTAAAATGTATTGCAGTTCTTATAATTTTAGATCATAAATATTATAGCAGAATGCCTGTAGACCTGCAGATGTCTTTCTTGGAGAAAATGAAATATGTGTTTCTAGAGGGATGAGACTTGGGTTCTTTGGCACCACAGTGGATAGGCCTTAATGTATGAAGGGTTGAGAACAACTGTTTTAGCATAGTCTCTGTTCTTCCTCCCATGTATCTTTCACTTTGTGATCTCTCCCTCCTGTGATTACACACAGCAAAGTTTTATCACAGATTGTTGTTGTGTTCCTTCAAGTTGTTTCCAATTTATAGTGACCATAAGGTATCCCTGTCTTGGGGTGGTCTTGGCAAGATATGTTCAAAGGGGGTTTGCTGTTGCCTTCTTCTGAGGCTAAGAGAATGTGACTTTCCCAAGGTCATTTAATAAGTTTCTGTAGCTGAACGAGGGATTTGAACCC
This sequence comes from Ctenosaura bakeri, assembly GCA_948474755.1. Lineage (NCBI taxonomy): Eukaryota > Metazoa > Chordata > Lepidosauria > Squamata > Iguanidae > Ctenosaura > Ctenosaura bakeri. The sequence continues at coordinate 223,910 of CAOLHI010001966.1, forward strand.
TGGTTTCTAAAATCCTAGTCCAATGCTCAAACTACTATACCACCCTGGCTCACAGGTAGCAGCTGCTATTTCAGAGAGACATTTTATAGAAAATGAACCTTAGTTTTACATTAACATTGAATGAGATATCTGAACAGTGAACATTGTCTCTTAACTTCCATTTCAGCTAAAATGACCGTGCAGGGTCAAGATAACTGCTGTTTGAAACATGGAAGTCTTTTCATTGCATGACTTGATTTGCTTAAAATGGATTCCTACAGTTCATACTTAAAAGGTTCTTTTTAAAGTGTCAGCTTCTTTTCAAGATGGGCAGACTTACTGTATTAATTTTTATAGTACAAATATTATATGGGATTGCATGCAACTGTTATCATGGTGCTGCTTATGTCAATAGTTTAATCACTTTTGAATATATGAAACTACAGGGATCTGCAACCATTTCATATATTGTCTATTTCCATATAGAGCTCTTTCCTGTAACAATTTGCCATGAAGATTGTTTTGCAGTATCTTCAGGCAAAATATAGTGATCACAGATATCTGCAATGAGTTAGCTGCTACGCACAAATGGCTGTCTCTATGTAGATGCCATGATATGGATGCAATATCAGGTAGTCTCCGTATGGTTGATTTGTGTGAAGTGGCCCTTTCAGATATCCTCTTGTATTGTAGATAGCTTTTGTACTTTGTACAATCCCTGTACTAAGACTTCTTTTTTATTAGACTGTTACTGCTGCCAGTAAAGTAGTATTGTCTATTTGTATTTTTTCAGGCTAACTTGGATTTGAACAGAAGATTTGCTTAGAAGATTTCTGAGTTTCCTGCATTTAAGAATAAGTGGCACACCTCACAGGTGAGTTTTATTGTATTTTGAATGGGTTGTTTGTGAGTTTTTCAGCATCCTAGAAATTGTTTGGGATCAGTCCAAGCAGAAGAGTGCTGTTATTCTGGTACGTAACCTAGCAACATTTTTCCTGCAGAAGGACAGACGAAGCCAGAATTGGAAACTGTGGAAAAGTTATCTACAGACTTGTTTTCTACATGTCTTTGTAATGTAGTAGAATGTGTAAACACCGAGAATAATTACATTTGCAAAGTTGACAAAAAAGTATAATTTGAAGCAGATTTTCTTCATCATTTTGCACTGTGTTGTGATTTCCGTATGTATGCAACTTTTCTGTATGTCCAGAGTGTAGATCAGCAGCAATAAATGTAACATTTCAAAAGCAACAAAGAAACAATTAAAAACATTGTATCAGTGGGTAAATGGTTAATAAAAATATCATTTTAGATGGTATTAAAAGGGCACAAATACCCTAAATACCCTAATCCTGTCTGACCTTTGAAGTTAAGCAGAGTCAGTCCTGGTTAGTTGTTAGGCCTGAGGCCCTCTAGGAGGGCCCTGTGTTGCACACTCACACATTTCAGTTCAGCCTGCTTTCACACAAACATATTTGGGGGGTTAGCTCATGCTGTTGCGTTGCTAGGTCAGGCTGCCCTGTATGCTGCAGTCCTGTGAGAATACCCAAGAAACGTTAACCATGGGTGCTTCGCTCCCCATGCCGTCTGGTACGGTGAGAGGAGAGCAAAGCCTGATTAGAGACCGTCCGCTGCCGTTTCAGGCAGGTAACGAGATTTGGCCACGAGCCTATCATGTACCTGTCCCATGGGTGCTTCAGTAATTGGCGTCCGAGGTGGGATAGCCCCCCTCCTGCCCGTTTCAGCATGGTGGGTTGACGGATTGGCAACCTGCTTTGCCACTTGTGTATGAAAAGCCTATATAATCTGTTGGAACAAAGAGAATCCTGCTCTGTCACCTGCTTTGCCTTTCCAACAGAGTCAGAGTGTATATATACTTGTGTGCCTTTCATTTTTCTTTTTGCTTCTTTGCTTAATAAACTGCATCCTCAAAGACCAGAAGTGGCTTGGTTCTTGCCTCCCAGCATCTCACACTTTGAACCTTGCATGGGCACCCAATCCAGGGAGGGTTGTGTGTGCTACATTAGTACTTGTATGGGAGACCACTGATAAGTACTGGGTGCTGTAGGCTCTGTTTCAGAGGGAGGAACTGCCAAAGCCACCACTGAGTTTTCCTTGACTAACAAAACCTATGAAATTCATGGGATTGCTATAAGTTGACATGAAACTTTAAGGCACACACACACACACAACCTCAAATAATAATGAAAGTAAATTGATTTTTAAATTTAAACAGCAGAGAGAATAACCCTGATGCAAAATAAGAATACACTCTGTAATACATCACCAGTCCACGAAGGCAATAAAGAATTCTCAGAATCCAACAGAAATCTGTTGTTCAGCTGCCACATCACTGTGTAGGGACAATCTTCCTCTCAGATGTCACTGGGATTTTATCTTCAAGTCCCTTCCCTGGCTTTGACTTGAGGAGGTTATAAGGGACAAACCTTCTATGGGCCTCTTGCACGTTAATAGCTTAATGTGACTCGTATCTTTTTCATAGTGAACAGTTGTAGCATTTCAGTACCAGATTAGCTGGCATGACTGCATCTTACAGAATCCTGGGATTTGTAGTTGGGTGAGGCACTAGAACTTTCTGTCAGAAAATTCTAAATACCTCACAAAACTACAAGTTCCAGGCTTCCATAAGATGGAGCTATGGCATTAAGAGTGATACCAAAGTGTTGTCACTGAGTAGTTGTGAATGAACCCTTGGTTTCTCTCTTCCTTCTCTCTACCACTGTTTCAGCCTTTCTTCAGGTTGCAAGATGGCCAGCGAGGTGAAAATGTTCAGCCTCTTGATGTTAGCCTCTCTGTTAAGCACATTTCCAGCACTGTCTTCGGGCAGGAGACATTATCAGGCTCGGAATGCTTAAGGCTTAAAATATGAACTGCATTTACTAATTGAAATTTATAATTATTGATGAAATGTGGCATACTAGTAAGTAGTATGGCAGAGTCTTCTCGCATAACAGTATACCCCTGTTCAGTGAAAAGACTCAAGGCTATCTGCAAGTTTAATTTTCTTCTAAAGAATCTTTCCTGAAACGTCATTAAGGTTCCTGATTTCTGTAATGCTGTGCCTGTGTGGGGATTAGAAAAAAAAACCTTTTATATTAAACACTGTTCTTCCTTGATTTGGTATCTTTCTTTAACTAGACTTAGCATTTTTGAATATCACAGCAGTTAGCTGACCTTACGTATACACGTACATTGGAATAATTTGTTTTTCCCTACTTCCTTCAGATCAGTGATTCTGCATTATTGATGGGATGATTTATAACTTGTAGACATGAAATGTTTGGTTTAGTTTAATATTCAGCATGAAATACTGAATCTTGAACAGTTCTAGGCCAATTGATAGTTTTGTCATACAGTTGCTAGCTGGAGTCTCTTTTCTTTAATTGAGTATTTAAGTATAAAACGAATACCAGGTGCCGTAGTAGTGGTTGTCTGCTACGATAGTTCCTGTACAGCTTTATCTAGTGCTGTAGTGTAAGATCCAGAGATCTTTTGAGGAGGGAGACACAGTTCTCAAGCTAAACTAGATAGTATGTTCTGTGTGAGTCTGCCCTGAACTGACCTTTTTATGAATAGTATTTATATTTGAAGGCATTTCTCTCACTGTACTTAACAAAAGGCTATAACACAGCTTTGTAAGGATTTTTTTGGCTGCTGGAAATAGTTTTCTGAGCTTTTCTTTTCTTTTCCAGATTTCAAGATGAATTCCTTAATGGAAACCCCTGAGCTGCCGGCTGTGTTTGATGGGGTGAAGTTGGCGGCTGTAGCTGCTGTTCTGTATGTTATAGTCCGCTGCCTGAATCTGAAGAGCCCGACTGGCCCTCCTGAGCTTATGTACCAAGACACTCCTTTGGCCCGCTTCCTACTCAAGTCATGTCCCCTTTTAACCAAAGAGTGAGTAGCCAACATGTTAGCTGTTTTCATATGTTCAAATGAAACATGCTGAGTACAACAAAATACTGCTTTTAGAAATCAGAAAATGGTTGAAGGCAGCACTTCTTAACCTTTCCTTTATCATGGACCCCCTTTAAATATCTTTTGTTGCCGTAGACCACCAGAACTTTACTGAAGATTTAAAAGTGCATCAAATATCTAAAAAAAAATTTTTTTTGAATGGTTTTAAATATTGTGATGACTTTTTTACAAATGATGTCTAATGCTGGCAAAAGACTCCTGTGCTTTGGGATCAGTGTATGATCATCCATCTACTCATTTTTCTTGTCTGTCTGTCTGTGTGTCTTTCTTTCCATTTTAATTGTAAAAGCTCATAACATTTCTTCAAGCCTTTGTGGATCACTGTGACCTCTGTGAAGACATCTCAGGCCCTCAGGTGTCTGCAGATCATAGGTTAAGAACCACTGGCTAAGGTCTTTTTTGGTATTGCAATGAAAAAATATATATTTTTGTATTAGATTCTAAGAACATAAAGATATCTGCACATCTGCACTTTTTGAACCATATTTAAGGTACATTTGAAGTATGTACAGCTTGAGAAACATGTATTTCATTCAGCAAAGTTGACTAGAAAGTCAAATTGACTGCATCTCCTTGTCTAGTTTACCCCAGAGACATCCTAGAGGTTAGCTAGAACAGTTTCCAGGTTCTATCTGTACCAGTGTTTTGTTTCTGCCAGGATTCAAAATAGATTTTGTTGGGGACCTACAAGCACAACATGAAGTTGGGGGCTTTCCTATATTATGTCTCTAGCATTTGGTACGGGGAGCTATATCAAATATGTGCATTTGGCAGCATCAGTCTGCTGAATGATTTGTGCTGAAATCTGTAAAACTGTTGCTCAAGTTAACACTTGTAACACTGTTCATTCCTGTGTCTTAAGCTGAAGTTGCTTTGTAGCTAATTTTATTTTCTTCTGGTCAATACCATTTGTGTTTTTTTGAGCATTCTGAGAAGCAGTTTCCTCTTGCTCCATTTTCAGATTTTGTTTGTCTTCTTTCCTGAATACCTGTATTATTTGCTTGAACACATGGAAAGGGGCTGTATCTCCTCCTCCGTTCTGTCTGCACGTAGCACGCATGTCTGCAGTGGGGACAGTGTACCAAGTGCTCTCTGATTATCCACGTGACCTGGAACTCTGGTCCAGGTGTAACCAATGGCATTTGACAGACATCTCTACAGACATGGTCCACATTTAGAATCATAAGAGTCGGAAGAGACCACAACAGCAATTGAGTCCATTTATTTGTCAGATGAGCTAGCGAGTGATATGGAAACAGAGTCTCCCTCCACACATGATGAATTTCAGATGTCTGAGCAAAACTTTTGTATAGATGAAATTTGCTGCTACTTAAAAATAGAATAATCAAGTTTCACTGATGTGACAGAGTTCTGGGATTGTGGCTAATTGAAATGCCAATGCAGCCTGGAAGCAGGTTGCTAGGTAGCCAGAATAGCACCTGAGGAGAGAAACCCAGGTCAGTAGTTTATGTGAGTAGTTTAGTTTTGCCAGTTTGAAGAACCGGCAAAAACTCCTCAATAAAAACAGGAAACCACATCAGTATTAGTAAAGCAGTGCAAGTAAAGCAAATTATTTTGCCTCCACTAGTTCTTAATAGAGTGAAGCAGATATAATACACTCATTTCTACTTTAAAAAAAACTGTGAAGAAGAAACCAAGCCCAAGAATTGTATTGAACTGATAGTGTACATAGTCTTACATAAAAGTCTTTCTCTTACAGAGTTTTTAGAAATGATTTGGAGTAGTAAATATGTGACTACATTGTCTTAAACATTTTAATCATTATTCTAAAAGAAATATCCGATGACACATTTTTTTCAGGAAAAAAAAGGCTTCAGAAGCCCCCCATCTTTCAGAATATGGGTTTCTCGATAGTTTTCCATTTTGTTATGGGCCTTCACATCTTAAGTATTATATGTGAACTCAGCCTCCAGCCTACTCTTCCTTTTTGTCTCTCATTTTCCTGATCACCATAATACGTTGTTTAGTTAGTTGACTCTTATTTTTACAGTTTTTTGAGGCCTCTCCCTTCATAACTCTATTTCTATGGAGCCTCAACATTTCTGGGACACTAAAATATGAGAAATGTTACTTCTTCATGGTCTCTGTGGCTCACACCGCTGGGTCTTGCACCTCTGCAGAGAAAACCATGCTGAAGGAGCCCTGGTGGCGCAGTGCTTAAATGCCAATACTGCAAGCCACAAGGTTGTGAGTTCGATCCTGTCGGGCTCCAAGGTTGACTCAGCCTTCCATCCTTCCGCAGGTCGGTAAAATGAGTACCCAGCTTGTTGGGGGCATGTATAGAAATACATGCTATTTGTAAGTTGTTCACCGCCTCGATCTATATGGAGAGACGAGATACAAATAAATAATAATAATAATAATAATAATAATAATAATAATAATAATAATAATAATGTGTTATTTTTTCTCATTGAATAAACCATCCAAGGATAAGTGGGAAGTGATGTATATATGTTTAAGTAGATTATAGAATAATATCACAAGAGTTAAGTATAAATGTTGTGTATGAAATTTTGAAGATATCACACAGATTGTGTAAGTGTTGTAACATTTTACTTATTGTTTGGTACTGTAATATCAGTTTTTTTTATTATTGTTTAATAAAATTTAAATAATAATAATAATAATAATAAAGAATGCTATCAGTAGTTAATAATAATAATAATAATAATAATAATAATAATAATAATAAAGAATGCTATCAGTAGTGATAACAATGGAAAATATTTCTGTAGCCTTCATTCAGTCTAAATCTTAAAACTAGCCATAAGGTTTTCTTCAGTGCTAGTATTGCTAATACCAGACTTCTGGCTCATTTTTCATGTAGTAAGATGGCTAACCTACTGTGGTGACCTCAGTAATCGTGCTATGAGGGAGAGTGTTAACTGATTAAATATTTCTGAGGGCTTTTAAACTAAGCATATTTGGAGTTGTTCAGAAACTGAAGTGGTTGCTAAGTTTGGCAGTGGGTCTACCTCTTTTTTTAAGTTAGATTTTGCCATTGCATCAGCTTCTGGGGCTTCCAGTTGGTTTCTGAATTCTTTTTAGTGTTAAAAAAACAAAAAACTAAAAAGGCTTAGGGCCAAGATATTAGAAGTGTTGTGGCTGTTGCGTATGTAAGACGAAACTATCTCTTTTGTTCTTAGTTCAAGTGTCCCATCCTTGATGGTATTCTGTTGTTTAATTTAAACAGTATTCTTTCATTGGCCTCTTGAGTTACATTTTTTATCTTTTTTTACATTGTGTGAAAAAAAATTTGCACAGTACTGCCCATACATGTGTTGATTTTTTTATTTTTTTTTATTTTGGGGGGAATTCTCATATGTATATTGAGAGCTTATTTTGGATCTTTAGGTTCTTACTCTAAAAAGTGTATGGTACACTTTTACAAAAATACTTGAGAGAAAGAATTTATTTCAGAGTAAACATGCAGATGATTGGACTGTAAAGTAGTTGAACTGGGTGCAAAAGTATGGAATTTTAATTGCTGTGCTCCTTGTGGAATTCCAGGGTCTTTACTGAGGCTTAAAGGATTTTGCATGCTTCTTCTGAGTTGACCTCTGATTTAAAGAACTGCTAGAGCAAGTAGATTGACGTATTCACAGCTCTGACTGCTCTTTCTTTTCTAACAAAGTGGGCTTGTGCTGCAGTTAGGTTGGTTTTAAAAGCAGTATAAAATAACATGAGCACAGCTGGTGAAGTTTAACTGAAAAGTATTTTTATTAATCTAGTGCTGTTTTGATTGTGCTTACTCCTCAAATCATTCAATTATAGTGACATTCATCATAATATTTTTGTGATAGAATTGCAGTCTGCGCATAAGAAATATCCTTGCCATAGCTCAGAATGGAGAAAGTACACACATGTGGCCCCTGAAACTCTCTTTTGCAGTCTCTAAACCCCCTGCTAGTCTGCCAAAGCTCCCAAAACACCTCTACAGTAACCTGCCGGAAGACCCCAGCAGATCTCAGTTGATGATGTAATTATTTCACACCCAACTACAGGCACATAACCAGACATTTCTCCAACAGCCCCTCCTCACACCATCCAACAGCCATAGAATGGCCATGTGGGAGGCGTTGCAGTGGCTCAGTGCTGAGTCTGGGGGGATGTTGAATATGCAATTGTAGTGTAGTTTTTCATGCAGAACTTTATGCTCTAGAGCACCATATAGGATTCCTGAATGTGCTGGGTGGTTGTTGTTGAGGAGAGCAGTGATGTCTAGGGGAAAGAATTGTGGTTTTTTTTTTTGGTCCAAAGCAGTTGCCTGTCTGTGCCCTAGTTAAAACAGGTAATACAGCACAGTATTTCTGTGCTTTAAAATATTTTAAAGGATAGTCTGTGGAGTTCAGTTTTTGTATTCTGTGTTAGTTAAATTACAATTTGATGGAAAGGCAGTTTTAACAACAAATTTGTCCTCATAGGGAGATAACAGAAAATACTCCATATTCCAGGTAGTTAGTTTCCTGTGCCTAGAATGTGTGGTACATGTTTGAACAGTTGTAAGTTGAGAGTTCAAGTCCACCCATATTGTAAAAAGAGACATGAAGGAGAGTGTTATGTTACTAGAAGTGTTGCATCATTAAAGAAGGTTAAAGAGGTTGTTGAAACTTCTGAGATTTAAAAATAACTTATAATTACATGGGAGAAGGAGTCTAGTTATAAACTTAGAAGTCTTTTGGGAGAAAAACACTAAATGTGTAGTATCAGGATTGCTGTATGTAGGAATTTAGCTTTAGCATTAGACCAGAGCTCTGGACATTACTATAAAATCACAAGTTCAGGCCTGAGCAGAATGACAGTGTTTAGTTCTTGATCAGTACTTGGTTCAAAAGGTACAGATTTATACACTTGTAGGAATTTCCTGTATCATGCTTCTGAGCATTTATAGCGATCCTCCCTTATCCATAGAATCTCTTCCCACAGTTTCAGTTACTCATGGTCTGAAAATATTAAATGAAAAATACTGGCATCTGGGTGATAGCACCCACACAGCCTGCTCATGGTACATGAGACAGCTCTAGCATTACTGGAAGTAGCCCTCTAGCTTCACGAGGACCATAGAGAGGTTTTCCACCATTCTATAGCTTGAAGACTCTCTATGGTCCTCCCAAAGCTAGAGGGCTATTTCCAGTGACACCAGAACCATTTCTAGCTTTGCAGGGACCGTAGTAGCATAAAGTCTCTTCTGTGGTCCCTGTAAAGCTAGAATACTATCTGCAGTATCAGGTATCCACAGAGATCCCCTTGTGTATGGGGATAAAGGGGGATTACTGTATATGTTCTTGGAGAAAAAGAATGTTTGAATTCAGGAAAAGATTATATAATCTGCTTAGAACTCCAGAAAATTTGGCAGTGTTTGAGGTGTTTGCCAAAAGATCACTGTTCACTTCATGTATGTGCTAGCCATAAGTCTGGGTTGACTTCAGCCTTTTGTTTTTATGAGTACAGGCAAAAGCAACACTTGCTTTGACTTTCAGTTTAAGGACCTAAGATTTATTTGATGATTTATTTAGAGGAAGACTTACTCAACTTCTGTTTGAACTTCATTGGTATTTTCACTTATATTCAGTTCCTGTAATTACTATACCCTTTCATCCTTCACTAATTTTAGTGAATAAAGAAACAAATCTATTTCTTGCGTGAATCATCTTGTGGGAGGCAGCACAGCTTTGGCTTAAGAAATAATAGCTGTAGTTAGGAATAGCTATTGGCAATATCTCAGACTTGGGAAATGATCATTGTTAGAGTTACTATGTTTAGTTGTTCAGTTACTGATAATATCAGCAAAATACTCTTTTTTTTTTAATTGGTACATGTTCTTAAGCAGCATCTTAAGAATCTTTTTAGTAATACTTCGAAACTTTATTAAGAAATGCTTTCATAAACCTGTTAATTAGGACAGTCAAGCTAGATCCTAGTTTATCTCATGAATTTGAATCCCACAAAATGCTTTTATTGCTATTAAGTAGTTCAGAACTCTAGTATCTCTAATGACCATTTTCAAATAAGATATCTATAAGTAGCAGAAATGAGCAAATACACCTCTGTTTGTGTAGAGGCAATTTGTGCAGAAACTGAGGAAGATGGCTATGTCTAGTTTATCTCACTCGCATTTAGTTAACATGATTTGTGCATTATTTGCATCAGTGGTACAGGTATTGCCAAGCTACTTCTGTACGTGTTCTGGGATTATTAGTCATAAGGCTTTTAAATACATTCAGGGCAGCAGTTTAACAGCAGATGCAGCTAATGGCTGTGAACACAATATGGAGATAGAAGGGACAAAGTTCATCTGTTTCAAAAAATGATCTCTTTCCTGTGTTGGTGTTTAATGTCAGATTAGATCATGTTAATGACCCTTCATGAATAATTCTATTGACAACACCAAGAGTTGCACAGGATATGAAAAATACATGAATATGTCTGTGAATGAATTAGGTAGGATTACAGTACCAGTCAGTAGATTATATGTTGCTTGATTGACTTCTCAGCAGCATTCAGTACTGTTGACCATGTTATCTTTCTGGACCACCTCCTTGAGGACATTGTTTTATGGTCATGTTCCTTCTTGGAGGGTCACACTCAGAAAGTGATGCTGAGCAATTCCTGTTTGCCATCCTGCCAATTGCTTCTGGAGTCCCTTGGAGCTTGGTCCCCCATGCTGTTCAACCTATAAAGAAAACCACTGAAGGAGATTACCTGGAATATGCTGGTGTCTCTGCTTTCTATCTCCAGCTTTGGGACTAAACTAGTGTCTGCTGTCAGGGATAGACCGGATGAGGGTGAAAAACTGAAGCTTAATCCAGACAAGACAAAGATGCTTCTGGTCTGTTGAAAGATTGATCAAGATATAGGGACTCATCCTGTGCTTGGATGGCGTTACATTCCCCTGAAATCTCCTGTTTGTATACTTCTGTTCACAGCCTTTGAAGCTGAATGCTCAGGTTTTGGCAGGGGCCAGGAGTGCACTCGCACAATTAAATCAAGTGCACTAGTTGTGACCATTGCTGGAGATGACATATGCCTCAGTTGCTACTCATTTATGTCACTATAACGCATGTTATGTGGGGCTACCGTTCAAAACTGTTAGGAAACTGTTGAGAAGTTACAGCAAATCCAAAAAGCTGCAGCCAGAATGCTGACTGGGATTGGTTATAGGCAGCATATAAATCCCTTATTGAAACAACTATCAGTTTGTTTCTGGATACCATTCAGAGTGTCCTGTATAGGCCTGTATGGTTTAAGTCCATGCTATCTGAAGGACAACCTTCTACTAGTTTTGTGATTCCTGGGGAAGGCTTTCTAGTGGTCCCACCATTGTCATAGGCCTGTCCAGTGAGGACACAAGAGGGGGCCTTCTTGGTAGCTGTTTCCAGGCTGTGGAATTACGTAGGCCCCCTCTCTGCTCTCCTTTCACCACTAGGTATAGATTTACCTCAGTTAACAAAGTAGATATATTCCTTGGCATTATTTCTTTAACAGAAAATTTGATGCCAGAGGTAGGAATAATGTGGAAAGAATAAGAATAAGAATATGGAAAGAATAAGAATAATTTCTTTGATTTCCTGACGTATTTCAGCAAACCTTTTATTCAAAACTTAACAATATGTACATGGGAAATGAAAATCAGATCAGATAAGCCTTGCAAAAGTTAACTAGAAAATTCTGAACCTTGTAGAGACTGCTTGAAAGCTGTTGTAAATGCATCCAGGATCATTGTCTTTCACCAGCCTCTATTTTGCTTATGATAGTCTTTTTTTGTGGTTAAAGGTATACATCTATACTTCCTTAAGATGTTAGGGGTAACAAGTGAAGCAGGCTTAATTGCTTTCCTCTTTATTTTGCTGTTTATGCATGCTTAGCAAGGAATTTTGGAGGCAGTTTAGTTGTTTACCTTACTTGAAAGCAGACACATGCAGCTATAGTGAGATAGACTGGAGCAAAATCCTATTCTTTTCCATCTCAAGTTCTTATTGTATTGTTTACTGTGGATGTGTTGCTGCTACCCAACACTGCAAACACCTGCTTCTCCAGCCCTTTCTTCTTTACCATTCTCCAATGATGATGATGCTAAAAAGCTTCGAGCTAGACAGGTGACAAGGAAGAAGAGTGGGCTGGGTGATCATAAAAAGATACGTAAATAGGAGTTTCCTTGTCAGAGACTGTTAAAATTGAGGTAAAGACTTTTTTATTTATTTGGTCATTAACTGTTTTTTTTTTTAAGAGAGTGCATGAGCTGCATTTTTCATCTTTTTATGTATTTTGAATGAAGTTATAATGTTAGTTATTTTAACACAATATCTAATTTAATTGTTTTTAACTTTAGTGTCATCAGATTTTTGGTTGTATGTGGATCTTAATTTTATTGTAAGCTCTCTTGGGTCCCCTGCCAGGAGAAAGATAGGAGAATTAATGAATGCATGAATAAATAAATAATAGTCAATAAAAACAAGTTACAAGCCCTTTGAGTTGGTATGTGGGAGCCACTCCAGAATGACAAGATATATTAATTTCTGGCTCCTCTCATAATGTTTCCTTGGTATATATATATAGCATGTAATTTGAACAATGCTGTCTTATATTAGGTCAGTGTACTCTAGTTCTGAGAACTCCCCATTGTCAGTGTTAAACGAAACATGCATGCTGACCATGAAACATGCCAAGCACTTTCCAGGGATGCTTTTCTGGCTTTTAGAAAATCATCTTTGTATTGGCACTGAGGCTAGACATTTCTTTTGAGTCATGAGTTAACCTTCTTGATAATGGCATCCAGAAAAGCATTCTCTTGTCTGACAGCTTTGGGATTATGCACCAGCTGATTCCTGGCAGCTGTGTTAATGTTGCTAAAATAGATAAAAGCCATCCTCTATGTCCTTTTCTCTTTTCCTTCCTCCTCCCCCTCCAAATTTTCTTCTTCAGGAACCATAAATCTGAGATAAAAGGCCATCTGCTTTGGCACCAGGCCATACCACTTTCTTAAAAAGTGTACCACAGATGTTTCTTCCTTGTTTGAACAGAAATACTTTCATAACCATTCTAGGCTGTATTAGAATGCTTTTCGCAAGTCATTGGACCATATCTGATATCAGAACAACTGGGTCCAATCTGTCATCCTTTGCCAAGTGTTGGTCACAGAGCTACTCCTTAATTTTTGTCAGACAGAGCAGATTTGTGAACACTTTGGAATATCATAATATCCTACCCTAATATATAAATTATGTATTTAAAATATGAAATCTGCTGTCTTAAAAATACTATTTTAATTTCCCTTTTAGGTACATTCCACCTCTGATCTGGGGAAAGAGTGGTCACATCCAGACTGCCCTTTATGGGAAGATGGGGAGAGTAAGATCGCCACATCCTTATGGACTTCGCAAGTACCTCACAATGTCAGATGGTGCAACAGCAACTTTTGACCTCTTTGAACCACTGGCTGAAAACTGCATTAGAGGTTAGACAACTAGCTGTGCCAGACCATTGTTTGTTGACCTAAAAGCCTAAGTAAATAACTGAGAAAATGGACTGCTACCTTTTATGACCATAGGTTACCACATTGTGAATCTGGAGCACAGAAAATGTTCGGTGTTGTGCTTGGCCTCTCAAATTTTAGAGCTAGTGCTGTTATGAATCATGTGTAAAAAAACTGACAGTTGATAAGATGCAGTGTTTAATGGCCTAAATTTCCAGTTTAAATATTGAGTATAAAAAGCTATTTCTGTGAACCATAAACAACATCATGCCTAGGATTAAAGTCTCTAAAACAGCTTGTTTGGGCCATATGATTTTGTTCCTTTGTTCTTAGTGCTTGATTAAAGCTTGAACCTTTCATTGTAACAGAGTTATTAGCGCATTTCAGAATGTGAAGTGTGACACTAACAATGTTTTTGATGTCCTTCTGAAGGCAGAATATATCCAGCTGTTGATTTTGCTAGTTTTGAATATTGTCCAACTGCATAAGAAACCACTGTCCTTTTGCCAAATTACCAAGGCTTTAGTCTTTAGATATCAACAGCCTTTTCTATTTCAGGTTGCAATACAAGAAGCAGTAGAGTTCTGAGATTTTTTTTTTTTAGATTTCTCTTAAAATGCTACACTAAGCCAATTGTGCTCAGCAGATGTTTTTCTGCTGCCTAACATCTTTGACAAAACCTTGAAAAAAGGAAGCTTTTAATACTTCTTCAGAGGAGTATTTTTCAAATAAGAATGGACCCTTTAGGCCATTCCTTGCTCTTGGCAGGTAATTCTTCCTCTTACCAAGCCCCTCTTTCTAGAAAGCCAAGCTGGTAACCGCTTATTTTTGATGAATATATTACCATAGTTTGAGTTACAGAAGGTTTGTTTATGAAGAGTTTCAAAGTGATTCATAATCAAAATATTTAGCATTGTTTATTGCTTGTTGATTTATCTTTCTGAGAAGAGCAGAATATAAAGCTACCTTCTCAGATTCAGCTGCTTAAAAACAAAACAAAACTGGAAGTACTTTAGGGAAGGGAGAGGAAAGTGTGGGGAAAAAAGTATTTAAGGGTAGTAATCGGGCTTGCTCAGAGATGTTGACTTTGCCAGGTTATTATTACTATTATTAAATTTATAAGCCACTTTGCTCCTTTAAGCCATAGGATCCAAGTCCAGTGGTCAGCAAACAAAGGATTATTTTAGGTAGGGCCTAGAGTCATTAGTTAGAATAAATTGTCTTATTTGAAAGAATATGATCAGCTAAACATTAAAGTTTCATAGGACATACTTTGTTCTTCCTTGATAATATATGCATACTATAATACATTGACCTAAATCCAGTCATTATTCTCAACTGGAGTAGACCCACTGAATCAACACTTAATGTAAGTTTCATTGATTTAATGCATGTACTCTAGTTGGGCCTAACAATTGGATTTAGACCTTTGTTTAACTTGAGTGGAATGTCCATGCATGTATAAACATTGCTTTGTCCTGAAATAGTGTGCTAGCTGTCTTTGCTATAATACTAGCTAAAGTGAAATACATCTGTCAGAACTTAGTGATTTCTCTTACGTTCTTTCAAACACTCCTGTTCCAATTTCTTCTATCATACAGAAGATATCACAATGGTAATCTGCCCTGGAATAGCTAATCACAGTGAGAAGCAGTACATACGCACCTTTGTTGACTACGCCCAGAAGAATGGCTATCGATGTGCAGTGTTAAACCATCTTGGAGCCCTCCCTAACATTGAGCTAACTTCACCACGCATGTTTACTTACGGTAAATGTTTGTTAGGTTTTCTATACTGCCCTTTCAGCGCTCGTTTGCATTTGCAGTCGGACAAAGTTCCCTAGGATTAGGTGCATGCAAGATTTGCCTTGAAGCATAAGTTTGTCACAGTTCAAACTGGCCACCTTGGGTAATCACTAAGCAAGGTTACTTGTTTGATTTTTAGTTTGAAAGTGAGTGGTCTTTCAAGAGCACAATTGATGACTGACATAGAAGTCATTACAAACTTCCCCCGCTTATCTGGTAGGATAGGGACAGGTGCACTGCCAGAAAACAAAATTGGTTGAAAAGCAGAACTCATGTACTGTACTGTAGGGAGCATGAAGGACAAGGAGTCCCACTTGGGATCAAAATTGTGTGCTGCTTGCAAAGTCAGCCAGTTTAGTGCCTCCCCCGCCCTAGGTCATTTTTCAGGCAGCATGCAGATATGATCAGTTCCAAGTGAGCCTCCAAGTGTAGGCAAGAAGAACTGACAGTGGAACCTCTGTCGAATTAATGAAACTTGTCCTTAATTTGGAAGCATCAGAAGAGTAAGTTGTCAAATAATGGGGCATCAAAAGATGAGGGCTTCCTATACTTGTGCTAAGTCTGCATTAATTGTGTCTCCAAATGTTGATTCTTAAAGTTGATTTATTTCCAGCATAAAAAAATGTCAATACTGTCAAATGGCAGCAAAACTGATGGCTGTATTCATGTATAAGCAGAATAGATGGATAAGAGTTGCATAAGAGAAAGGCATTTGAGATAACTTGTTTTTTCTTGGACAAGTACTTACTGGGCACACACATTGCAAGCTGCTAGTAAGATAGTGTTTTGTTTAGCTTTTATCTATCTATTAGAGCTTGGAAGAGTTACTTTAATTTAAGTAAAAGGCAGAGTGTGGAGACTCTGGGAGTTGTAGTCCAAAAAGTTACAGAAAGTAAGTGATACATAGCTTGTCAAGATAGATATAGGTTTTTTGAGAGCTGCTGAGTGTAAAGCTGGTATCTATTAAGGTAGTCAGAGGGGATAGCTCTTTGCTGACACAGGTCTGTTGACATTTGCCTCTGTTTGTACCTGTGTGTGATGCGAATCTAAAACTAGCAAGACAATGGCTTCGACATGGCTGTTTTTTAATAGCCATACTGTATTGCAGCTCTAGGTAGATAATTCTGGAGTGTTACTATGCAATCCAAAATGTAATTGCAAAACCCTGCAGTGCCCTCCTTCCTATGGGAGTTGCTTTCTTTGTGACTCAGGTATGGTTTCAGTAAACAAGGCTTGGAAAACATTCTGTATGGCACATCTCTCAAGAGAGGACAACTTTACTAGCTCTGTTCCATGAGAGTATGTTTCCAATAGTGCAGGTCCTTAGATGAGTATCTGCTCTGACTGCAGCCATGCAGTCATGTTCCCTTTGGCAAGACAGACTGAGATAAAGGGGAACTGGCTAGCACATCCTAAGCCTTGCTGCAAAGGAAGGCATTCCTTGCCTGCTCAGAGAAGGTAGGCAGAGAAAATTGGTAGGCGTGGCACTTCACAGTGGTGCTAAGTAGAAAAGAAAAAGATGGAAAGAGAGCCACAGCTTCCCAAAGAAGCTGATCTAATAAGGAAATGACAGCACTTGCAGCCAGCATGAAACCATGTATCCAGCCAATTTTTCAGAAGAGTATGTGCTGAATCCCACTCTTTCTGTTTCTCCAATGTGCTGGGACAGTAATATGAATATGCGAGACTCAGCAGTAGTTCTTTGTGGCTTCCTAGTGGCTGCCAGACTATCTGTGATGCCCATGTTAAATATGTTTTGTGTAATGATAGAACTATACAGTCTTCTTTCAAGCAGTGGTGCCAAGGCCCCTGGTATCAGAATTATTCTCAAATAAAGACACACTCCATAATTACTTGATCTGGATTTATTTATTTGTTTGTGTGCAAAGGAACTGACAACAGTTAGAAAGGTTAACCGTGCAACTATGGTTGACAAAGAATTGCACAGTTATGATTGCTACCAGTCTTTCAGCCTACTTCTAAACAGTTGTACAAAAATTACAGTAATATTGCACACATGAGATAAAATTCCATTAATGACTTAATAGGATCAGTTCCATTAATGCACAAAATCTGGGATGCCTACAAGCACTCAGTCTAATGCAATGTAGTGAAAGGCTCCTCCTCCATGCCAACTGCCATTGTCCTGGCTTTGGGGGTTGGAGGAGAAGATGCAGGTGCATTTCCTTCCTATCTAAGCCAAGAAGCCAGTGAAGGGCTCTCCCTCCACCCAACTGCCACTGCCCTGGTCTTGGAAGGAAAGAAGAAGAGGCAATGCCTGCTGGACTTAATCCTCCCCTCCCCACTGCCTTCCCTTTTTCCTTTTGTGACATGTCTTAATTAGATTATAAGCCTTAGGGCAAGAAATTGTTTTGTTCTTCTTTCGCTTGTAAAGCGCAATGTATAGTAATCACAATCATAATCACAATGATACTCAAATTATTTTTTGGGACAAGATTGAATGGTAGGTTATAAAATTCACTCCCAGTACTGGCCTAGATGAACTGACAATGTGTGGATCATTTCTAGTTGTTTCTAATGACACATTTTGAATTAATCTTTTGGATCTAATATTTTAAAACTTTGCAAATATCCTCAACAGCTTTAAGTTATATTCAGATGACAGTAAAATGTTCTTTAGAAGAGTATGAGTGAGTTTCACAACTACTGCTGTCTGCTTGATTCTGCAGTTGTGTTTTCTGTCTTTATTGCCTCTTTGTAGATCATTGTGAGTGTGTTAAAACACCCATCATTTTTCACCTTTGTATGATATTAGAGAGCCAGCATGGTGTAGTGGTTTGAGCGTTGCACTACAACCCTGGAGACCAGAGTTTGATTCCCTGTTCAGCCATGGAAATCCACTGGGTGACCTTGGGCACATCACACTCAGCCCTAGAAAACCCCATGATAGGTTTGCCTTAGAGTCGCCATAAGTTGGAAATGACTTGAAGGCACACATCAAGAAACAGTTGTTTTTTTTTTAAAAAAAAATGTGTATATAAGCTGTGAAGGAAGTCTGGGGCTGTGATGGAATTTGTGATGTAAAGTTTGCTTGGTCTTTTTATCACCTGCAGGTTGCACCTGGGAATTTGGAGCCATGGTAAATTATATCAGGAAAACCTATCCCCAGACCAAGCTGGTTGTTGTTGGTTTCAGCTTGGGTGGGAATATAGTGTGCAAATATCTTGGGGAGAACCAGTCCAACCAGGACTGTGTGTTGTGCTGCATCAGCGTGTGTCAAGGATACAGTGCATTAAGGTAAGCTTCCTGTCAGGAGACCGGGGTTACTGCTGAAGGGTTTTGCTTAAGGCTGGTGGGTGCAAGCCACTTCTGCATACCTTATATGTCATCCATTGATTTTTGGATCCTGCTTGAAGAGGTATCTGTGTCTTCTGAATCTTAAGAAAGGCCAGTTGCACCATGTTCTTCATCCGCCAAAAAAAGGCTTTTTGGATTGTGAGTCAGGATCTAAAGATAAACTAAATGTTAATGTAAGCTAGTTTAATGGCTGTCTATTAATTGGATGTGTGTATGTAAATATATGTAAAAAACGCTTCTTGGGTTGTGAGTCAGGATCTAAAGATAAACTAAATGTTAATGTGAACTAGTTTAATGGCTCTCCAGCAGTTGCATGTGTATATGTAAATGAATTGGTTATTGTTGACTGTGATCTGGAATCAAGACAAGAGTATGCTTCTGAACTTGTGGGTAGGAGCATGAGGCCACCAGTGGGGAAGGGTTAGCTCCTCTCCCATCCTTCCACCATTTCTCTGCACAACATTGCAGCTTTGCAAAACTCCATTTTTAAAATCACATAAAATGGAATGCCAGACCCCATTGTTTGACATTTACTTTGCCCTAGTGTAGCAAAGTAGCTGGAGAGTGAGCTGTGAACTAAGAATCTCTCAATTCAGATGTTTCCTCTGCCATAAAAATTCATACACTTTTTAATAAGTGTGCCTAATTGTCCCTATCAAGAAATAACTTAGAGATAGTGGGTTTTTCCCCCTTTGAGCATGTGTGTGGACAAAATGGACACAGCATTTTCACTTTTCTTTTCGTGCAAATGCGCAACATTTTCAGATGGTATTTTTGGTAGAGGGTAACTTGGGTTCATGTCTACAAGACATTGTTAGTGTGCTGTATGTTTCAGAAATAATATTTTCTAGCATATAAAAAGCAAAGAGTGCTGCCCAGCCT
Organism: Ctenosaura bakeri; assembly: GCA_948474755.1. Classification (NCBI taxonomy): domain Eukaryota; kingdom Metazoa; phylum Chordata; class Lepidosauria; order Squamata; family Iguanidae; genus Ctenosaura; species Ctenosaura bakeri. The sequence goes on from CAOLHI010001966.1 coordinate 243,386, forward strand.
TCTTTGACGAGAAGCAAGGCAAAGAGAGCATTCCTGTATGTGTGTTATGTCTGAATATGTATGTTATTATTTATTAAAATATTTATAATCCACCCCTCTATCAGATGATTGCAAAGTAAACCACTGTCAATTGAATCAGTTCAAAATAATTTTAAAAAATAGAACATGTGATCTGATAGACTGAAAATCAAGCTATGATCTTACTAGGCCCCAGCGTCTTTAGTGAACAGCCAGATTTTAATTTGACACCCAAATAAGGCCACTATTGGTACCAGGCAGACCTCCTTAGGTAGAGGATTTTTCCACTGGTGTGCTACAGCCAAAAAACATACTCCCACATCTCCACCGTGCTTGCAGTGGTGAAACACAAAGGGAGGCTTCAGATAGTTTTCAGTGATCAGGTAACCAGATATTAGGAAAGACGCCCCCTCAGATATTGCAGTCCCAAAGTAATCTTTGCCGTGCAGATTTCCCATCTGTTTGTATGAAAGAGACCAGAAGTCATGCATAGCATATAAAATTACTAAAATATGAAATTACTGTGCTATCTTCTTATATAAGTAGCACCTGCTTTGTTCATTCTGAGTGTTGCACTGAATCTTCTAAAAGGATAATAGGAACTTTGATCTGGATGCACACATGTTCATGGAGACTTGATTATACCCAAGGACAGAGAAAACTACAAAGCTGCCTGCTTAATCTGTGATGCTTAGAAACCTCACGTGGTATAATCAGGTCAGGTTACATTGGGGTATTGTATGGTAGAAATGGGTAGTAAACTTGATGAGAAAATTAACAGAATCTTAGATAAAACAAAGTTCTTACTAATAGTAAGAACTGCAAATAGTGGCTGGGGTGTTGGCATTTTTGTAAATCAACATGCTTCAGGTTTTTAACCCTGGTAGAAAGCGTAGCTAGTACTTTTTATTGCCCATAGCTAGGTTAAAAGCTATACCTAAGGAGAAATGTCAATCATTAAAAAATAATAAAATAGTGGTATATTTCATCACCCACTCAGAAAAGTGCATAGAGTATTTAGCTTTTCTCATAATGAAATTTTGTCTTCATTTGTAATTTTTTTTTTAAGGAAATGCCATTCACGTCAATTAACTACAGTGCTATAGCTGCAGCTGCATTAACAAAATATTGAATACTGGTCAAAATTAAGGGATTTTTATATTTAAAATAAAATACTTCATAACTATGTCTATTTGGCACAAGTGTTAAGCAGTACAGCTAGACTAAGGAAATGGCAAGTTCTGTATAAGTAGAACACATCTCAATTGAGCTCTGGTTTCTGACTGAACAACAAAGACTCTTTTTATGCCTCAGACTGCAGCTGCAGAAATCTTGTGGCAAGATTAATTCTGTAAAAGCAAGAGGCTTAGAAATGAGAACAGCACAAGCTTAACATACTGTGTCTTCTCAAAAATACTTGTTCAAATATTGATTAAAGCTGGAAAAAAGGAGGAGAGTGTTATACTTAAACATTTCTTTTTGCAGATGGTTTCACAAGGCCATGTTACCTTTGGCATTTATGTACATTTAGGGTTGAAGATCCAGGATATAGCGGACATACATGCTGGAATGTTTTCTCCTTGCCTTAAATACTTTGGTCTGAGTGCTGTGATTGCATTTTTCTTACATACTAAAGTTTGCTGTGTTTACCAAGTAGTTTCCAAGTACAATTTTGGGTTAATCTATATGTCATCTGCCAATTTTTGTGATGCCTTATCCTCAAGTGAATTGAAGAAGTACCTGTTGAAACAATGTAAGACTTAACACTTCTCTTGCTAGAGAGTTCTGTTTTGCAAGCTCTTAGCTGGCTCATGCTCAGATTTCTGAGGATTTTGTTCCCCCTGCTGGCTAAGCCTTTTTTTACTGCATCTCTATGAGACGCTATTGTGTTTTTCAAAACAGAGGTCTTGGAGATAGAAGTTTTCATAGTGTTTGGTGTTCCTTGGGAGGGAATCAAAGCAATTGTGCAAATTTGCTGTTTGTTTAGATTATACTTTGTTTTCATGGTGAGGAGGCTAATTTTGCTTGTTCTAATTAATTCCTTCCTCCAATTATCTTCAGAGCACAAGAAACCTTCATGCAGTGGGATCAGTGCCGGAGACTTTACAACTTCCTCATGGCAGACAACATGAAGAAAATCATCTTGTCTCATAGGTACAGAAGTATGCTTGTTACAATTTAAATGGACCTTAATGTCAGTTTATCGCATGCAGTGCCATTAACTCCTCCTCGCACAATGTGTAGATTGCAAGCTTTACTGAACAAATATACTGTCATTGTTGAGCAAACTGCCAATTAAGTCTATTTGGTATCTTTTGGATGAGGATATACTAAAAGACTGTATCTTCCTGTTAAAACAGTTGTCATTTGTAGATATGAACATCCTTTGGCAGGTTTGAAGGACAGCTTGTTTAATTGCCCAAAATTTTTTGCCTCTATAGTAGTTCTATTATGTTGTAGGGAAGAACATCAAACCAAACTCTCACTCATGCCTTCTGCATTACAACTGCTATTTCGAGAACAATGATCATGCACATGGTGCACAAGTACAAGTCTTTTGTTGTTGGCCTCTGTACATACTCTGCTGTCAGGACCATTGTTTACTCTGTTATCCTCTCCAGGATCTAATGTATCTTATGGCAGATGTTTCCAGTGAACATCTTAGGTTAAAATAATCATTCCAAGTAGCTTATTTGGATGAGCTAATGTTACCACACCTCACTAATGTGATGGCAACCAGATGGAGAAGTAGCTATATTCAGTTTTTGGCTTGAATGCCAAAGCCATTCATATCTCTTTCTTCATACCTCTATACAGTTGCTTCTGACTGCAAGAAATTGTTTGTAAAATGCCTGTGTCTATTGCACCCTATCAAAAGTTTGCTCTTATGTAGCTTTCCCAACACAGCAAGATGAAGTTCTCAACACAAGAGAAATTTGTGTCTTTTCAAACACAATTAGATTCTCACTTTTTCACTCTCCAGAGTTTTTCAGTCAAGCATGCTTTAACTGCACCTTCAATTACTTTGTGTGTAATTGAACTACACAGATCTACATCCCAGTTGACTGTACTCTTTTCCATTGAATTTTTAATTTATTACATTTTTAACCCATCCTTCTTTGAAGGACCAAGATCAAGTGTTGTACTTAGATATCTAGAGACAGCAGAATCAAAACTTCCACTTCTTTCCCCCTGGTGTCCTCTGTAGATTGTACAACCTACTACCACAGGTTTCCCAGTCCTAGAGAGTAGGACTACAGGGGGCTACAGAAGAACAGGGGGAATACTTGATTATTGTTCTAAACTTCTTCCAGTTGTGACTCCAAAGCAAATTACAAACAATTTAAAAACTGAAGGCCATATAGAAAAATGCTGATTGGCCACCTGACAGAAGCTCAGCAAGAACGGAACCAGCCGAACCTCTCTTGAGAGGGAGTTACACAATCACAGTGCTGCTATAAAGGAAACTCTGTCTTATGTATTCATTAGTGTAGCCTTGCAGCATGATGAGACACACAACAGGGCCAGATCGCAAATTCTGGGTAGGCTTGTACAGGAGGAGGTGATTCTGCCCACACCTGTATAGAGCTACATTGACTCTTAAGTACTTCTAACTTAAGTTAAGGTTCAGTGGCACTCTGTGCAATGTCATGCCATTATCTAGTTTCTTGTCAGTTTCACACAGGAAAATCTGAGAACTGTTTGAACTCAACACAGAATAACAATGTCGGAAGTGACACTGAAAGACATCTTAGGATCTCTCCTTGTAAAGCAACCTTGAGACAAACAATAAATTTGGGTGTTTCGGTGATTACTGTTTCCCTTTGTGTTACATAAATGATTACCATTTGTGTTTAGATTTTCTTTCTTTTGTGTTTCAGACAAACTTTGTTTGCTGATAACCCTAAAAAGCTTCAAAGTTTAGTAGATACAGACCTGAGCAAACTTCACACAGCAACATCTCTCATGCAGATTGATGACAACATTATGAGGTATGCCAAGAATCAACTTAATACTTTCTCCATATAAATATAACATATTGCAGCCTTCCTGAATTCAGTGCAGTCTGACTCGCATCAGCTACAGCCAGTACAGCCTGCGGATGATGATGACAGAAGCTGTAGTCTTGTCTGAAGGGTACTAGGTTGAGAAGGCTTGTGTGCTGTCACGTAGACCTTCTTGAAATTGTCTCTGCTGTGAGCACTGTTGTCCACTAAATTACCAACAACTCTTTATTTGTCTTTTTTTAAAAGAGGGGGGTTGGCTCACAACTAGCACATTATAAATGGCAGTCTTGTTGGTGGCTGAAGTTAAGTTGCTGAGCTGTCTGGTTTCAATCAGGCTATATAGTTGATGTTTTACCAGTGATTTAATATTCATTTTATAGAAACACAAGAGAACATGTTCTCTTGTGTTTCTATAAAATGAATCTTAAATCATTGATAAAAACCTTTAATATAAAAACTTGGGATTCACATATGTTTTGTTCAGCATATACCTATTATTGTAATGTATGGTGGTGTTTAAATACTTGGAAACATTGTTTGGTGTAGGCATCATATGCCAGTAGCATTACACTACTCGAAAGACTTGTACTCCAAGATGTCTTAAGCACTTTCGAGTTGAGAGGAGAAAGAAGCTATCTCTGTAAGAAATAGACTTTTAAAAATTGAGCTGCATGAAATTCTTATGTAGTTGTGTTGACCATGGGAACCTGATATGTGTGTGTGTGTGTGTGAGAGAGAGAGAGAGAGAGAGAGAGATGGACCACAGTCCACTGGGGGGTAATTGGTTACCAGCTGTTAGTGTCTGTGGCTGAATCTTGTGTGTGTAGCCAGATCCACAAGAAGGTGCAATGAGCCAGATGGCCACAAAGTCTCTATCCTTATGTTGCAGTTCTAGAAAGAAAATTGTGATTGTTTTATCAGTGCTTACAACTTTTCACACATTGTATCACATAGCTGAACTTTTCTCTTGGAGTTTCAAGGGTAGGTTTTTCAGTGCCAAATGATACTTTTCAATAGTCTTAAGTAGAAATTAGATGAAACCTTCCTTGATTAGCAGTAGTTTCCCATAATTCATAATACATTAAGTCTTGTTCATAGTTCATTGTTCATAGTGATACAGCAGGAAAACATCCCTGTCCCCTGATGATTCCTGTTTTTTCAGCTTAGTATTACCCCTTCTAAAACTTTTATTTCCCAAAAGGCAAAATAAGACTTGTCAGACCTCTTGTGAGCATCTGTCTCCTTGCTTATTTTTGCTTTCTCATGTTGGGAATATTGAAACATATTGTGGGGAAAAATGGTAGATGGCTTGCTTGTTAATGACCAGTACAAAACTATATTTGGGGCTGGTGGGAGAGATTGAATCCTGATGATAAATCAGCTTTATGATATCCACAGTAAACTGGGAAAGTGGTAGACCAAGTTGGAGTCTTGTTCCTAAATGGAATAGGAGCCTGGCATGGGAGAAGTTTATTCTGCACATTCAGAAGGGAGTATTAATGTTTCTAAGGAGGGGCTAGCAATATAATTGGTATTTAACTTTTCAAATTGTAGCTATGGTAGTTAATCAGAAAGGATGTTCAAAATATTACACACAGCTGTGCTTATATATGTTCTCTACCATTTATCCATTGTACTACTTCCTTGTCTGGTGTCTTACTCCCTAGGTAACAGTTAATTTAAGTAGCTATGCTATTTTTATTGATAACATCCTTCCCCAGGACAATCTGCAGATGAATTTAGCTATTGTGCTTGCCAAATAAGAACAGGGAGAATTTGTAAATAGTTCTGTGATTTCTCTGGGTGTTTCATTAATTAATTCCTTCTGAACCTTAAATAGGTACCATGCTTTAAAATGCATTGGAATAACAATTCCAAGTATTTTATTTGGAAAACTCTTTTAGCACTGTTGTAGAAATCAGAAGAAAATAGCATGTGATTCAGTAGGAGGAAAATATATCTCATATGCTTTCTTTCTTTGTCGCTCAGGAAATTCCATGGGTACAATTCCTTAAAGGAATATTATGAACAGGAGAGCTGTCTGCATTATTTGCACAGAGTGAGTAGCCTGCTGTTACTTTGGTTCTTTTTGGTAGAATGGGAAAACTTGTACAGTACTTTGATATATGTACCCTATGTGTGTATGTATGTTAAATTTGGAACCAGTTGGAGAGGAGCCCAGCAATTTAGAAGAATACCTGAAACGGAAATATAGCCGTGTAACTAGCCTTACTACTTTATTACCCACCTTGGGAATATAAACTTATAATTAAAGTACTTTATACAAATGATATAAATAAATAAATTGCATAAATACTAGGTTTATAGCTCATGTGCTTGAATGAACATTTTAATCTGAAAGTTTTAGTAAACTTATATAAAATGAGCAAAATATCTAAAATGTATTGAAGCATATACTGTGTAGTTATTTATATTTTCACCTGGCAGAACTGATCAGATCTAGGATGTTAAAAATCAGACAATTATTTCTTTGAAACAGATAAATGCTTTCTCTGTTATGGTCCAGTAGCTGGAGAGGGACATTTCTTTCAGTTTCAGTCAGTTTCTCTGCAGCTATTCTCTTACGAGTCAGTAGACTAAACTTCTGCATAACTCCAGTGAAATGGATTATATACACTACTGTATGGCCTACCTATTACAGTCCTGTTTCTTTGTCTCCCAGATTCAGACTGCAGCAGGTGGATGTCACTGGAAAGTGACTGTCATCTAGCTAACTCTGCAATCTTAAATTCTATACTCATTTAAAATCTTGTCTACCACCTATAGCAAAAGCATGAGCTAGGTTCTATCACAAATCTGGATTACTGTAGATGAAGAAAACCTGTTTAGTCATATTTGAAGAAATAAGACATTTCTGAAATAGAAGTCACTTTACATTGGCTCTGAGCTGTGCCTGTTTTTGGTCAAATAGGACATGCCATTCTTCCTGCTCAGTTTCTGATTATTCAAACTGTGACCATCCTAAAACGGAAAATGTGTTCTACTGCATGCAGAATTTATCTTATGGTACATGTGATCTTTCTCTTTCTAGCACAGACTGCATCTGCCAGAATCTCCCAGCCAGCATAGCTGGGGCCATACTGACTAAAGTTATTTTAGTCTAAAAATAACTTCTAAACTTTAGTAGTGGTGGCCAAAATGGTTTTCTATGCACAAAACATTAACTAAAAATGTTAGGGGAATAGTATGTGTAATCTTCCTTTTAATACATAACTATCATTGAAAGGCCTTTTAACAAAGTGCTGTAGATTATGGCTCTGATAGGAATCTCCAGTACAGCACTGTTGAGCTTTACTATCAATTTTAAATGTATGTTATCAGGACATCTGGATGCTGTATTTCTGTTGATGCAGTCTAGAATTGCATTAGGTCTTCTTGATCGGTTCATTGGTTTGCTGCTACATCATATTGTTGACTCACATTTACTAGGTTAATTATAAATCAACAGAATGATGCAGTGGCAAAAAAGGGTAAAGCAGTTCTGGAATGCATCAACACAACAGTAGTGTCCAGATCAAGGGAAGTGCTAGTACCACTCTATTTGGTTTGTTTAGACTGCATCTGGAATACTCTTGTCCATTTCTGGACAACACAGTCTAAGGAGGATATTGATAAACTGGACTATCTAGAAGAGAGGGCAACCAAGATGGTAAATGGTCTGGAAGCCAAGCCCTATGAGGAGTGTTTCAAGGAGCTGGGTATATTTAGCATGGAGAAGTGGTATGATAGTCAAAATAAATATCTGATGGGCTTTATTTAAAAGACAGAGCTTGAGTACTGCTTGAGTACTGCTTGAGTACTGCTGTTTAAGAGGATAAGATTTGAATGAGTGGGCTCAAATTACAAGAAAAATTCCAAGTAAGCATTAGGAAGAACTCTTGATAGTAATAGCGGTATGATAGTGAAACAGACTCCATCAAATGGTGGTTTCAAAAAAGGCTTTGAAACAGAATTTGGAAGGCCACTTCTCAGAGATGTATTAGCTGTGGATTCCTGTGCAGACAGAAGGTTGGACAAGACAGCCCTTGTGATCCCTTGCAGTTCTGTGATTCTAAGCATATTTCTGCAGCTTCAGGGACATCACTTATTTTTTATTTCATGGTTTGGTTGCATGTGGACTCTTTATGTTAGATATTGGGCTCTTCCAGATGGAGTAAACATGTTGGAAGTATTAGTTGTAGTTTCCCTTCAGTTGTCCTGGACTGTTTTCTGGCAGTTTCAGAATCATCTGCAACATTTTATTCCCTCTCTCAAGTGGGTTTTTTATTAATTCCAAGACATGTCAGAACAATATGCTCTCTTGTCTTCTCATTTTTAAAAACTATTCTTAGAGTTGTAGAGCTGTAGTGAATCAGTAAATGGCACTTTTGCACTATAATTCTAAAAAGTAAATTCTAAAACTCAGAGACTACAGGCATAACCTCAGCAAAGTATATCCCAGTTTTTGTTTTGTTTTTTTAAGAAAAAAATATTTGGAAGACACCTAGTGCAAATTAAAAAAGCCATTTCAAACAGCACCCAAGAAGAAACTAATGAGTGGAGACAGAGCTGAGAGCAACTGGCAAAACACAACAAGCTATTCCCATGCAAGGAGAATTCACACTTCTTATCAGACTAGAAGAGGCCTTTGTTCAGAGAAGGAAGTTCAGACTTAAGCATGTAAATCATTCCTTTTTTGTGTTTGCAGATCTTTGTTCCTCTCTTGTTGATTAATGCTGCTGATGACCCTCTGGTACATGATAGTCTCTTATCAATCCCAAGAGCCCTCTCAGGTGAGCAGATAGCTTCAAAATTAGTTTTTCTTTTTCTGATTGTATTGTGAAAAAATTACATGCAGCCCTGGATAAGTTCAGCACGCTACTTTCTTCCTCGTTCTGCTGAAGACTGAATTCCAAATAGTAATGCATTGTGATGGTCTAAGTATAGGCTTGGGAATAAAGGAGAAGAAAGTTGTGTGTTTTCACAACTTCCTTTACAAACAGTTTTGTTACATGTGGAGGTTGTCACGTTCTTTATAGCACCATCAATGTTTTTAGTAGCATCATGCAGCTTCCCAATTTGCATAGTATACAAGACAGATCCCTATCCAAAGAGATTTACCATCTAAAATTTGACATAGGAGAAAGGTAACAATGGGATGGAATGATCTGATTTCTAGAAGGAGTTATGAAAGGTACCCAACACAGGTTTGTTCAGTTTTCTTTGGTTTGTTTTGTTTTTGATTGATTGCAATCCTCCATCTTGATAAACACAGTCTATTTATTTATTTAAAATATTTCTGTATTGCCCTCTTAGCCCACAATGGCTCCCAAGGCAATGAACAAATAAAAAGCAACTAAAACAGTATGAAAATAAAAACATTTTTGAAATATATTAAAATACTCTTTAAAAACTACTTAAAGCAGTGTAAAACAATCCTAGAATCTGGTTTTGAAACAGTTGAAAAAGCAATTTCAGACACTGTTTGGCTGCCAACCAGAAGCTTAAAAGAGATGAGGCCTGCCTAAATTCCTTGGATAGGGAGTTCAACAGTCAAGATGCTGCTACAGAGAAAGCCCTGTTATGTGTACCCATCAACCTCACTTCTACAGCCTACTTGTGACAGAACATCATGATATTATGACACTACTCTTGACTGCATTTTAAGTGTATATTCCAGATGAAAGAGCAGTCTTTCTTTCCCTTAAACCTGAGGTGGTATTAAATCATGGCCAAAGTACTGTAGTCTGTGTTCTAAACTTTATTTTTCACTCTTTCAGAAAAGCGGGAGAATGTCATGTTTGTATTGCCATTGCACGGAGGTCACCTGGGTTTCTTTGAGGGTGCAGTACTCTTTCCTGAGCCCCTCACCTGGATGGATAAGCTTGTGGTGCAATATGCCAATGCCATCTGCCAGTGGGAGAAGAATAAATCACAGTGCTCTGATACTGAACAGTCATCTGGCCAAGAATAAACAGTTCCAAAGATGTTTCAGGTTCTGTCACCTTAATCCCCATCTTCTGGAAATCTTCCCTTCTTCCTCTTCTTTTCCAGGCTTGACTTCTTGGACATCTTGATCTTGGGCATTTGACCATAGTGTTTCATGCCAAAGCGGAGTTGCTACACAAGGAGCTAATGTCTGGTTTTGAGCAACTTGGGAGTTTGTCTGAATGTTTGCAGTGATCTCATCCCTTCAGAGAACTGATCCACTTTATTGGTGGGTTGCTATTTGTAGCTTGCTTCAAGATTCTGAAATAAGTGCAACAACAGAATCGCTTTGAAAGTAGCAAGCAGTTCCAGTACTCTTGACTCTCTGCTCACACTTTCACTGATGAAAAAACAATCTAAAAATAACCTTATCTGGTTTTTGCAAAACTTGTATAGCTGTCAGTAATGTGAGTTACGAGTGCCATTCTCTTTGTGATTGCATTTTCCCTTGCCAGCCCTCAACCCCAGCACGGGGGGAAAGTTTATATCAATCTATAGAAGAAACCAGCAGTTCACTTCTGCAGATCATCAGTGTGGCTGCCCACAAAAACAGGAAAAGATACAGAGTTTTAAGTTTTCAGAATTGCATCTCTACATGATGAAGGGCCCTTGCCCTTTTTGGTTAATGCACTACTGAAGTTTAGATTGCTTTGAAAATATTTGGAGTGTTAACAGCACTTCAGTTGCTCCAGTGTTCTTGGAGCAACAGCATTGAGTTGCACATTTGGCTTTTACATTGGAACTTCACACATAGATAGTCCTGGATTATTCAGTCCAATGGATTCCCTTTTGTGTTACCACTTGAGACTAAACAAGTAGCCTTGTGACACTTGCCTTTTCTAATGTAAGGAATTTTTTTTTGACAGAGGACTCAGTGTGCTCTTAAACCCAGGCCTTTTAACATAGTCTTTGAATGGAAGCGAGTTACTATCAGCATGTGGATGTTTGGTTTCATTTTTTTTTTTTTTAGAGTTCTCCATAGCAAATCAGTGTATGCTCATAGGAAATTTGTATGTGAAGAACAGAGAAAATAAGACATCTATTTGCCTCACCGATGTCTCATGTACATTAGAGTGGTACAAACAAATCTCCAAACTTTTAAAGCATTTTGTGTGGCTATTTCAGCCACCCATTTTTACCTTAGAAGTATCGAGGATTAGATGTGTACAGTACTGAACAGCTAGAAATATTTCTGTTATCAATTGCCTCTGCTGTTAGTGGGTTCCATAGGACAATTCTGTGAGTCTGCTTGTCTACACTGTATTCTTTCAGCACAAAGACATCAACAAGATACTGTGAGTATTGTATTAATGAGAGATACAGTGAAAGAGCAGCCTCTTTGCTGCCATACAACAAAGATAGCTTTCTCATCTGAATAAAGGATTTTTTCTGAAAGGAAACAGTCAAAATTATAATAATGAGAATTTTAAAAATCTAATTGTAAGATGACTTTATTAAGACAGTGGAAGTCTTAAGTTAGACTGGTTCACTTTAATGTCCCTCCTTAAGGCTCCACTCCTCTCTCTTTTACAACAGTTCTCTCATCAGAAGCTCCCATATCATTTAGCACTTTATTGTTTTGACCTTTTGTTTTGCTACCTAGACAGACACTTTACTTACAGTGTCCCTTTATTTGTTTGCTGTACATGGGTAGGAATGCCTTGGATGCTGCACAGAGCATCTTTTGGACCAGGTTTGACATTCAGAAAGATATATCTTGTGCTTTTGGGGTGGCTGTTCTCTTTTTTTTCTCCCCTCTTTTTAAGTGAGCAATAATTAGGCACTGTAGCAAAAGTGCATTTCTCACATCAGGTATCAAATTTCTTCAGCCTTAGTCCAGCAACCTTGTCCTGTTAGCAGACTGTGTAAACTCTGACTACCTAGTGAAAAGTTGCAGGTTCTGCTTCTCCCCCAGACAGGAGGAAATGGCCAAGCCAGATGATGTGAGATTCAGCCCATGTGCTTAAGGCTTTCTTTCTCTGTCCTCCCCCAAAAGTGAGTTTTTAAGTTGTTTCTCAACCTGTTGTATGTTGTCCTTGGGCATTTCCTATATATTCATACATGGCCAAATTCCAGTATCAGGCTCCTAAAAACTTTTGTGTGCAGCTGAAATAGTGATCTGTGCTGGTTGGAGAATACTAAGAATTTCTTTTCCATTTGAGCAGAAGAGATATTTAAGTTAATTTCGTTTCTACAGTGTATGAAACAGGGGTTAATGGAGCTTATTTATCCCCAGTGGACTTAGTGTTTACAAAGTATGCTGAAAGAGAGTCAGTCACTAGTTCCCTTCCCACCAATATCGTTCATAGTAGTTTGCTCTCCTTTTTCACACGTGGCTGTTTCTTGGCAACCAGTTAGACCTGTTGCTGAGAGCCATCTTCCCTCTCTGGCTTTGCTTTTTAAAGAGTGATATGCTGTGTGGCAGAACTTATCAGATAGCAAATGGCATTAACTTTTGCCCAGAAAAGACCTTTTCTTGTTGCAGTTAAATTGAACAAACTGCCACCCGGGAAAACTGCAGTTTTCTTTGCAAACCAAGGCATTTCTCAACCTTCCTCTGCTGAAGGTGGGTGTCAGGGCACAATTGGCTGTTGCTCAGTAAGGGGCCCTGCTATGGTAGATTGGTTTTGCGTAGACACAAGAAAAGTAGCATACCCCTGCCTTTGATGGCATTTTTAAACTGTTGTACTCAGGGATGATATGGCCTTGCCTCTACCTAGCCTTTTCAAAGAGGAACTGTAATTTAAAATTCTTCTGAATGGGAGAGAAACAAAACAAATCCCTTGGGGGCTATTTTGATTGCTTCAGGAAATGTTAAAAATAGGGTTCTGTTGAGAAGGTCCACATTGTCACTCACTGTGTTGTAAACTTTGTCTTTTCCCTTCCCTTGCCAATGAGACAAGGAAACTAGGAGGCTTCCCCAGAAAATTTGGAGTTGCTGTGAATTGAATGCCAAATAAAGAACATGAAATGATAAAGTGAAAAGACCTTGTATAGGGGAAGAATAGGATGATGAGCACTTGGTTAGCACAAAATAGTTGAACCTTTGTGAGTTTTCAAGAGGAAAATTAATGTGATTCTAAACTGCTACTGCTAATTTCCAGTAAAATCCAACTGTTGCTGCAATTCATCTTCTTGCATATGTTCTCACATACGCTGAATATTTATTCCACCCCAGAACTTTTTTTTTCTGGTAAATTAGGTCTCTCACTCTTCTGCTCTGGGGAGGCGATATTAATGGAATTTACTTTCTTTGGTCAAAATTCCTCTTAGGGATGACTTGCTTGTTATGGTTCCTGTCTGGAAGCTATTTCTAATGGCATGTAGCAGCTTCTTACCACATCACTCTTTTGGGGCGACTGACCGCACCAACTCATACTTACTAGTGAAAAGTGAGAATTGTCCCTTGTCTCCTTGCATTCCAGTGATTTGCCATATGATAGGAGCCATCTCTTTGGGTGATTTAAAGCAGGCTTTGCTAGTGACTGTAATGCACAGACCAACTTTCTTCACTGATAACATCTGCAGCCTTCTGTAAAGCTGCAAGTCCACCTAAGAGTTAAATGTGTTGGCAGCTTGCTGATGTCTGTGTTTCAAGTAAGTCGGCTATGGGTGAAATTCCTGCATCCTAAGTAAGCATTGGTTTGCAAAGATTTTGGTTTGTATTTAAAGCAGGGCTTGAGAATGTGTGGGCCTCTACATGCCATTGAACTGCAGTTCCCATTGCCCCTCATCATTAAGCTGTGCTGGCTAGAGCTGATGGAAATAGCAATCTAACTATATTAGGAGGACCACATGTTCACTCTTGGTCTGGAAGCTTATACGACAACTAGGTTCATGGTTACAATTCCATTTATACCAGAGACATGGCAAAGATGTTTTTTTTAAAAAAGTTGATCTTTTTCTTAGAAGGCCGGTCATTGTGGACATGCTCCTACATTCAGCCAGTCTTCGTCAGAGTACTTGTAGATTGATGTTAATAGTTTCCCTGAAATTTTATAGTTTATCAATGTCAAGTCAATTATTGTTGATCTTCATTTGTGGTTACTTCTGGATTCCTAAGATTTATCATAGAGAAGATACCTCTCCAAGGAGACTTACAAAGTGGGTCAAGTTTTCTTTTATCAGCTAGTAGCTATAGCAGCAGTAACTAGGAAGAAGGTTAGAAGTGTCTAAGTCACATGTCCTGCAGCTTCCCATATGCCTATTTTTATTGGCAGTTTTCCTCTGGTGTATGGCAGTTTTCTTCTGGGTTTTAATGGTGTCCCAGGTACACATATTGCAAATGATCAAAATGAAGATCAAAAACAACTTCTTGTTGCTGTGGCAAGTATGAAATTAAGGGTCATTTGCTTACTTTAAAGAGCAAGGGGTGTGCCATACAGTGGTCCTGGAATTTGTGGCCTTTGTTCTTTGTGAACATCCTGTTGTGCTGTCTACAGATGTTCTTTTCTAGAATTCTTAAGTCTACTTTTCTCTTGAAGGGTCTTTGGCATGGACACATTACAAAATAAGAAGAAATTATCTGGCTGGAATGGTGGGAAAAAAATCTGTGTCTTTTTTTATCAATAACTGTACTGTATCTCATTTAAGTATCTGATGTTTTGTTCTTTTTGCTGGTTACATGAAAGGGCACAACCATGAAAGGGCAGCATTTGCTAAGCTGGAACTGAGAATTTGCACCCCTTTCCTTTCAGCCCCCTCCCCATTTTTTGCAAACGGAGAAAAATCTCCGTATTTTCCTCCATGCAGGAATCTTCACTTTAATGCCTCAGTTCCGAGGACCACCAAGCTTATTCTAGTCCTAGTGGAACAACCAACTGCCTTCTGAGCTGTGGCTCTTATCACTCAGCATAAATACTGTTGTGCCAGTAGCAAGATCTGTTTTGAGTTCCTGCTATATGCAGCAGTATCGCTGCTTGTACAAAAAGCCTTGCCACTATTGAAGGAGGTTCCATTTCATATCAGAGAGATTGTAAGGGCATCACCCATCCAAGCATCAGCACTTATTCAAGCAGGTATTCTGAACTGAAAACTTGAAGCACTTAAACCTGCCATCTGGGTTTATGTCTGATAGTGTTCAGTCTGCTTGAATCTATGTCCTCCCACGCTAATTTCATCACAGCTGTATATAAATCCATAGATTCATTTTTTGAGCAGTCATTCTCCTCATTTAAGAAAGCACAACTCTTTAAAGAGAGATTCCATTTTTTTCTTCTTGTGAGCATAACTAAGCAGAGGGAGATCTCAAAACACCTCAGGAAGCTAGACCTGTACCTGTGCACTCTTTGATTTCTGTCACTGCAGCTGCCTTATCAGAGTGAGAGGAGTATTAGGCTTTTTTCCTTTTTTTTTTTTTTTAAGTCTACTTTGGCAATTTTTGCTTCCAAACAGACTTCTTGGAAATCATCACTTCAACATTCCTAATTCCTTTGGAAACAAAAAATGCTGCCCTGAAAAGGTTTCATGTGTGCAAGTGATTCTCGTTGCTACCAGCTCCTTATTGCATTCTTAGGAGCCGGTTGTTTTTGGGATGAAGATTTGCAACTAGCAATGCAATTTTTCTAAATATGCTTAAAGTTTCAAGTTTTTAAAAAAGTGTGTCCTTGATTTTTTTTCTTACTTTTTGTGTTCTGTGTGTGCTAAACGGAGGTCATTGCGGAACAGAGTAATTTTGTTATATTTGATTCAATGGATTTCTTTGCTTAAAAAAAAATAAAGACCTTATTGAGTTCATAACAAGTTCTTATGTCTCATTACTGTTTTTTAAGGCTTAGAAGAGGGGTGGACAAACCTGGGCTTGTGAGATCTATTTCATTTTACTTAACTGGAATCTACAGGCCTATCAACCAGAGACAAATGGCTAATAAGGCACCATGGCCCAGGCTGACATGAAAAGTGAGGATGTAGGCAAAGCTGGCTATCTCCTGCACCCGCCCTTTGTCCCATTAGTCAGTTTATACAAATACAAATCTACTTCTGAGTTACTCTAAATCTGGAGCTCTAAACTTGGGGAAAAGCTGCCAGCTGCTCCCTAAATTTTATAGATGAAGAACAAGGGTAAGAGATGATTAATATAAGGTCAGCTATAAGATAGGGTTTGTTTGTTTTTTACTTGCAGTCTCATTCTTTTTTAATACTATTGGAAGTCAGAAACCCTTGGAGCTATTCTGCAAACCACTCAGATGTTTCAGTAAATCATGTTCTTCCTTCTACCAGTCCATGGCTTAATGGAAGTGATAGCATTAAGTATGGAAGCTTGAATTTAATATATTCACTAGGAGTTGGTGTAGTGTACTTTAGTGAAAGCATTCTGTTGAGTGAATTGTCTGAATGTCAGACTTACATAGCTGTTCAGATTGTTGGGGCCAAGCTAGAAGAAGTGTCTTATCAGAGAAAGACCTAAAGAAGGAATAGGGAAGCCCTGAGAAAGCAAGGAGGCCCAGAGAAGGTGAATTGACCAGAAACAGATTGGAACCAGTGGGCTTTTTCATACTGGAGTGTGACTTCCATAGTTCTGAACCACTGGCTATGCTCATGGCAATGGGGAATCCCAATAGCATTTTGGAAGGCCCGCTCCCCACCCCTTATCCAGAATTACAAGGGGATAAGGAAGCCAGAGAGAATAATTGTGGCGTAGTGGTTTGAGCATTTGACTGTGACCCTGGAGAACAGATTTTGATTCTCCACTCAGCCATTGAAACCCACTGGGTGACCTTAAGCGCATCACACACACTCAGCCCCAGACAACCCGGTGATGAGTTCAGCTTAGAATCTTCATAAGTCAGAAACAACTTGAAAGCAAACAACAACAAGGAAGCCAGAGGGAAGAATTCAGAAGAGTGAAACCTAGTTGAGACTGAGTGGAGGTGTAAAGGACTAGTCAGTCAAGCCTTTATTGCGGTCAACAAACCATAAGGCAAAACACTTGTTACATACAATGTATAGCTTCTATATACTATTAAAACTCGAAGGTCTATGGTATACAAATCTTAACATTTGAATAATCCCCTCTGTAGTAATCACCTGAGATGGGGCTATATCTAGGAACTGTAGGGCTACCAAGAATTCTAAATGAGGAAAAAAGGTTGTATGAGCTTCAATAGAAATTTCTACATATGATATGTTTTAAATTTTATAGTTTCCCAGTTAATCTTAAACTTAAGTTGCTTTTAAAATGCATTACATCTAATCAATTACATATTGTGTCTTATTTTATTATAAATATATTATATTTCCATGTTTTTATCCCCACGCAGAATGTATATAATGTATATAGAAGTTATACATTGTATGTAACCAGTGTTTTGCCTTATGGTTTGTTGACTGAAATAAAGGCTTGACTAGCTAAAAGACTAGTTTGCAAGCAGAGTTGAAATATCTGGCCATGTGTTTGCTTATTGGCTTGTAGTCCACATAATTTAAGAAAAATTCGAATAGTGGCCTGATGTTCTGCATTGTGTTTGTATTGAACCTTTCATAATCTTGAAACTGTTAAGCACAACATCATGCAGCTGCTGTTGAGCTATATCCGACCTTGCTGCATTGAAGTTGTCTGCTGCTTCTCCATGCTCCCCAGAGATTTCTTTCACCTATGGGAAAATCAGCAAGCTAAGAATGTTAAAGAGCTTTTTTTTTTCATAACATGCTGGTTTTCTATGATCCACTGAAAATTCCTTGTCCATTTCAGACAAGGGGAACTGAAAGGGGAACAGAGCTTTCTTTTATTTCTTCTACATTTTGGGTGATTATAATGTCAACCTCACCCCATCTTAACATGGGTGAATGCACCCTGGAGGGATGGCCAAACCGAGCGCTATTCATACCCCTGCTCTGCATAAACAAGTGCTTAATGTCTCTGATTTGAGATAGTTTGTCCCACTGATGTGGGTGCTTCAACCAACCATCCTCCCGTTCCCCATTCTAAAAGGCCCTGTCCTCTGGAGCTTCAGAGCAGACATCCTGTTTTGTTTGAACAGGAGCCAGTGGCCTAATGAATGTGCCTCCTGTGGGCTTGTTGGGCATTTTCCATTTCAAGAGGGACCCCTGCTGGTCTGCTTTGCAAAACAGGCCTGGTATTTAGCTGCAAGGAGACGAAGAGGAGAGAGCTGCGATGGATCTAATTTCATGGAATGTGAAGTAGAGTAAGGAAGAAAACCAGCTTCTGTTTGGGCAGCATTTCTACTGGTACCTCTTGCCTTAACAAGCAACAAGAGAGTATGCTCCAAACCAAAGAAATGTGATCTGCTGATCCTATCATTAAACACCCATAGTTTGAATTCTACTGTTTGGGGCATGTGATGGGCTATTGTATAGTTTGTAAAAGAACTGTTTACTTTGACAGCATGGTGAACTTCTGCAAGGTTCTTGAGTTGGCCAGCGGGGGTAGATTGAAGATAGAAATTCTCAATTTTCCCACTTCCTGACAGATGTTGAAGGGAAGTATTGGTATTTCATCCTGTAGTGTCAAAATGTGGGATTTTTTTCTTTCAAAGGACAGAAAACTTACATAACATTTGAAAACTGCATATTTTCAAGAAACTCACGGAGTTTTATTCAGAACTGCACCACTTCCTGGAGAACAGCTGTGCAGTCGTAGGTCTGCCTCCAGCCAAGATTGTTTCATTTTGCACAACAGGCAGGCAGATCAAGAAAAAGGGAGACTACTGACTCAGAGCCCAGAGTGTTTAGGGAGCAATCACAGCTAAGGTGTGCAGCTTTAGGGCTTAGCATTTGAGAAATGGTTACTCCATTCTCCTTTTTTTACTGAGATGCTTATAAAAATTGTGCAGTTTTAGCTAGTATAGATGCACAACATTGATTTAGAGAGTTGCGCTGTATTCCAACTGTGCAGCTTTTAAAGCTATGCAGAGTTGACAAAGCTGTGCTGTTTTGTTGTGCTCAGAACAACAATAAAAAATGCTCCTGCCAGTTGCAGGAACTTGGCCAAGCTCTCCTTTCTTTTCTGTCAGTTTTTCCTGAGTGGCCAGGAACACCAAATTTTTACCACATTCAGGAAATTGTCAAACGCCTATTCCATCCCTAGGCTAGATGATAGTGGCTCATGGCAATTAAGGACCCACAGGCCACACAACAGAACATGTAATCCACCTTCCCTGTTTATGTGTTCTGGAGCTTAGAAAATCAACATGGCGAATGGGCAGAACATCTTCAGATGAACCAGTAATGCAACCTCACTAAGAGGGCATTACGTATGCCCTATACGGGGACACACATGCACTTGCACCTTTCTTCACTGGTAAAATATGGTTCAACCCAGTACTGGAAAAAGCCTTCTCAGACTCAGAAGGTCAGATTAACTCTTCTCCTCTCTTTCTGCTGGCAGGTGAAGACTTTATCCAGGCAGGCCTCTGAATTTTAATAATGGAACAGTAGTGTGTGAGAGAGAGCCAACGTAGTGTATTAGTCACCCTATGTTGGAACCAAATTGATGACAAATAACCACAGTTGGAACTACCATTGGATTTAGCCCTAAAATATACAGCATTTGGAGTACAGGGCATCCAGTGTCCTGTGTATGTCATTTCATTTTCCTTTATTGTTGTTGTTTTTCTGAGAATTTAAGTAACACAGTACAAATGACTGAATAAGGTGTGTGATGCAGAAATGCAGCTCTTCATAACCTGCACAACTTACCTGTTTATAAAGGGTCTGAGTTCTTCTTTTTAAAGAACAGTGTATCCAAACTACTCTGATGATTGAAACGTTTTATTATTCTGAACACGAGCAAAACCAAAGAAGCTGTTCTGTTGGAACATATTTTTTATTTCTTAATATTTATATTGGAAACAGTATTTATAGTGAGCTGAAAGCTTCTAGAGTGGTGGGCTCTGGGAATACCATTTACAAATGCAGCAGTCATTTTCCTTCTTCCTTAGGCACCTACCCCAAAGGCCAATCACTGATGAAGCCTAGGTAGGTAGGTAGGTAGGTAGATTGATTGATTTGTGGATGGATACACACACCACCACTGCCCTACTGTTTATAAGGCAAACCAGTAAATCTGTGAAGGCACCTCCCAGCTATTGCACTAGCTGGATGCTTGGTTCAAGATGGATGACTCTTGCCACCTCTGTTGGCCATGCTGCAACACTGCTCTCCTTCTCTTCAACTTGCTCATTTTCCTCGTGTGTGTGTGTGTATTAGAGGGGTAGGCAAAGAGGGAGGATGAGACAGAGAGAAAAGTGTCCCTCCAGAAAGTTGGAATCACAGGGGCTTTTCTATGTTTCACCATCTGTCTGATAACCAGAAAGTGTTACAGGTGTGAAGAGAGGCACACCTGAACTGTATGATCTTTTCAACAAATGCTACATTTAAAAAGGATGGCTGGAATTGTTGACCATTTCTGATACTATCTTCTATGCAAAGGTGCTGGATTCTTTTTTTTTATGTATCATTATATATTTGTTTAGAGAGCGGTGTCTTCAGCGTCAACCCGTGGCCCAAAAAGCTTCTCTGCAGTAGCTTTGCCATCATATTTTGGCAAGTTACCCCCAAAATCTGCTGGCAGAATGTCAGCATCAATCTCCTGGTAAAAGACATCAAGTTCATCACCATGCACAAATACCTTAGTGCAAAAAAGAAAAAGAAATGATGAGCAGGTATTGCTTGGCACTGCTTGTACTTGACATTTGATAAACTAGCTTATCTCAACAACCAGAAATCTAAGCTATCATTTGCCCTTTGATCCTATTCAAATTGCTTTACACATTCTGCCTTGCTGCTCCCTGTGTCCTAACAACATGCAAGACAGACAATTCTGCAAATTGCAGGAGCATTAGGTGCAGAGTTCAACCATTTGAAACACTCGGCTTTCACTTAAGAAAGACTTGCTAGACCATATGGCTGAAAATACGGTATTAAATCTTTTTAAAAGCCAAAATGCAAAAACTATTGCACTCAGTGGTCCGAGTCCTGTGGATCAGGGAGGGGGAATCACATGGTCTCCATTTCCCAGCAATCCCAGCCACCATGGGCTATGGTAAGAAATACTGGGAATGAAGAATTCAACAACGAGGGCCACGCAATTCTCTTCCCCCTGCTATTTTTAATCTTAGCTAGAGCAGACACTTTGAATCAAAGGGATTTACATAAGTGCTGATTCCATGTCAAACAACTGAATGGATCTGCTCCAGTTGAGACTATCAATGGGCTTCAGACTAGAGTTTTCCAGGTCTTCCAAGGGGCTTAGTATGATGCCTTTCCTTACATTTGAAGCTAGCATTAAGATGGGAGGGAAAACACAAAAGAACAGTTCTTGGGAGCAGCAGTGTGTCCTCCGTAACATCTCCTCCTGGCCTGTGTCTGCTGTCCTCATTTTGCAAAATTTCACCTTTTCATTGTAACTCACCCTTTCCAGTAGTTTGTTCTTCAGGAAAGGTTTGACCACATTGTAGGTTGTAGTGAAGTACCAGGGCTGGTGGATGAAGTGGACGGCCTTGAACCGAGCTGGGAAGGAATCCTGGGAATGCCAAATATCCTCATTACACACTCAGTCATGAAAACAGAAATGAAAAGGTGGGAAAAAGTGGTTCCTTTTCGTGTGCTCAACCCCCTTGATTCTGCCTGGGCTAATTTGGGATGAATAGGGCAGGATAGGAAAGGAAAACAGCTTGCACTTAGTACTCCAGCACTGAAAGCTATCCTCTTTGTAGGCATGTACACAGAAAAATATGTTTTCAGTGCTCTGGCACCACCTTTTCCTCGACGACGACTACTCAACATGGCCAGCTCTACCAGTAGACAGAATGAAACTGTTGCTTCACACAATAATATATTAGGAGGCAGCACGAAGGTGTTGGGAAAGCAAGTTGTGATCCATATGACCTGTCCCAACTACCTTCAAATGCAAGGAAGGATGCTGTCTTGATGTCAAGTCTGAAGGAAAACTCAGTTGCCACTCCATCCGGCTGTTTTCCATGGAAAAAGGAGTCCATCTTATTATTCATCTCCAGCAAAGAAACAACCCATGAAGATTCTGCTAGTAGTGGCTCAGGCCTATCGGGGCCAATAGAATGGGGAACGGGTGACCAAGTACATTCAGTTTGCTATCCAATGTAGGGATGAAATTCTTCACTAATTTTCTTCTCAAAGCAATGAGTAATTTTAGCAATTTTCTTCCCACTGTGAGAAAGTCTTTGAAAACCACACAGTTTCTGAAGCTCATTCACAGTTTGGGACTTACTGTGTACAAAATTTCCCATGTGGTTATTTTGCACAGAGAACAGCCTTTTTCATGCACTAAACAGCAAGAATTATTTACTGTGCAGAAAAAAGCTATTTCTTGTACAAAAATGGTGTTCTGTGTGCAAATAGCCATATGCAAGCTTCGTGTAGAATAAGTCCCCAATTACAGCATTTTCTGCGTAGGAAACTCTTTCTACATAGAAATATTTTCTGTGCAGAAAATGCTGTTTCCTGCAGAGAAAATGCTGTTTTGCACATAAAACAACCACATGTGAATTTTGCACAAGGTTAGTCCCAAACTGCAAAGATTCTTATCAGTCCAGGATTATTCTTGTTAGGGTTTCTCAGCATGCCAAAAATATTTTTTTACCATTTAAAATATACTCTTCATTGCTAATTCAGGGTCTCCCTTGCAACATCCAAGTACAGCCGTGTCCTGCTCCTCACTAATCAATTTCTGGCTCTTAGCTCATTCTTTTTTAGGCAGTGCTGGATGTGAAACCAGCTGCAAAACTCTTTTTAGTCTGAAGTAAGCCAGTGTGTCAGATCAACAGCCATGTTCATCTTCTGACTAGCAGTGAATGGACTCAGACAAGGCTCAACTAGAACAGACCTGTTGAGTCAATTGGATTTACCCATCTATGAAAATTTCTGCATGCCACTCTTATAGCGCAATGAGGCTGGCCCCTCCCGGAACTGTAAACCCCAGGATTCCATAGGAGGTTGAAAGTGGAATCATCACACTATAACAGTGTCGTGCAGAAATGGCCAATGTTTTTATTCACCATTTAATAATTAGTTTTATGAGTCTACTCTAGTTGATTCCAGCTGCTGAGACCTTCTCTTTTAAAAGGAATGTTAACAAGAATTAACCAGTTGGGTGGGTGGGTGGGTGGGTGGGTGGGGGCTTCGCAACAAGTTACATTATTGCTAGGATCCTGTTGGTATTCTATGCATGCAAAAAAGAAGCGGCTGGACATTTTTGTGTGATGCAGAATATCTACATTCAGTTCAAGATTGCAGAAGCAGAGGTACGCATGGAACATCATTGTACATGCCCATTATGCATTGCACATGGAGATAAGCATGTACATTTGGTTTCTCACTCAGTTGCACACATCTCAATTCACTCGCAAGGCAGTGCTGCACAACTGCCACTTAGCTCTTTGAGTGTAAAGTTTTGTGCCATCTTCTCAACATAGGACTTTGGCCAATGGTCATTTAAAAAGTAACTTTCCAAGCTCTGCCTGTAGAGATGCCTGCATGAATAGCGAGAGGACTAACTCCACCCTTACAAGGGAGGGAAACAAGTAGGTCAGCTCTCACCTGCAGCATGTCCACCATTTTCTTCAGTTCAGAAGGTTTGATGCCAGAGGCCTGTTGCATGGTAAAGCCTCTGAAATTTTCAATGATACAAAAACCATTGATCTGAGTCTCCTCATTCTCCAGCAGCTTTTCTAAGATCACACAATAGGCACGAAGAATCTGGATTTAAAACAGATAAGAAAGAACAATTGAGGGTTTTGTCCTGTAACATATCTTCTGGATCCCATCTCCACCTGTTGCCATCAGAAATGACAAGCAAAAAGTCTGTCCCAGCTAATGTCGGTGAAGTTACTACAGCACAAATTAGGGATGGGGAAGTAGCAATTTTTTTTAGAAAAGATCTGAAAAGTATTCTCCCTCAATTTTCACTTGCCAAATACAGTGATGATGATGTTGTGTGCCTTCAGATCATTTTGGACTTATGGCAACCCCAAGGCAAACCAATCACGGGGGTTTCTGGGGCTGAGAGTGTGTAACGTGCCCAAGGTTACCCAGTGGGTTTCCATGGCTGAGTGGGGAATCAAATCCTGATTTCCAGGGTTGTTAATCCAACATCCAAATGTACTGTTTTTCCCAGCTAGATTGTAATTGCCTGTTACCCATTGTTAAAGATGAAGATCCCTTTGGGGGAAAAGAAATTGCAACCCTAATCAACTCTAATTCAACACCCCAAAAATAGTTGAATTAAACTGGGATTTAAACTATATTTAACTATATAATATAAACTATATATTAAGTTTTGAAGAGTTTAGCACTTGAAGCCCTAAGCCCACATGGATGAATTTCCAGTTTTTGGTTGTTCAGTTTATTACATCTCAAATTCTTTCTTTCTTAACCCTGAAGAGGTTTACATATTGGGGCAAAAACTTATAAAAAAGAAATTGAAATGAAGTTCTTGCCCATCCTTAGCACAATCCATAGGTAAGAAGGGCCAACTTGGGCTGCTCTCACCATTTCCGCACTCAACTGTTATAGCGCTATTATTTCACTTTCAACATTCTGGGGTTTGCAGTTTATGGAGGGTTCTCAAATTCCCATAACCTCTGTTCAGTTTTAGCTGAACAACATTTGGAGCACTACATATTCCTGACTCCCTTCTATTGGAGGAAGCTGTCATATTTAAAAGAGGACAAAATGCAGGTGTGTGTAGTGTGGACAAGACCTCTGCCTGAAGATGCTGACCTCATCAAAGGTGATCTCTTCGTAATCCCAGTTTTCAATGTTGAACAGCAGTACAATCCGTCCGTACTTGTCCCGGTTGCTCAAAATGCCAGGATAACCAGCCTCAATGGTGCTGCGCACAGCCTCGGGAGTCAGGTTTTCAAACAGCTCTGGATACTGCTGACGGAAGTTGACATAGCCTGGAATTAGGAAAAAAAGAGAGAGATTGCTGAAACTGGGACAAGGGACTGAATCTACTATAGTCACCACCTACTAGATCAGTGGTTCTCAACCTGTGGGTCCCCAGATGTTCAAAAACTTCAGCTCCCAGAAGCCCTGAGCATTGACCATAGTGGCTGGGGCTTCTGGGAGCTGAAGTCCAAAAACATCTGGGGACCCATAGGTTGAGAACCACTGTACTAGATGCTAGGCAGTCTGCACCAGAAGTCAAATTAATAAAACCTGATAGTGTTCTAAATAGCCTAAAGGCACCAGATCTCATCTGATCTTGAGGGCCAAGCAGGGTCAGCCCTGGTTAGTACTTGGACAGGAGACTGCCAATGAATCCCAGGTGCTTTAGGTTGTATTTTATTAATGGAAAGAATTGGCAAAACCACCTTTGGGTACTCCTTGCTTAAGAAAGCCCTATTAAATTCAAGGGGTCACCATAAGTCAACAGGTGACTTGAAGGTACATGCACAAACACAATGTTCAAGAACATCTGTTGGATGCACACCCTAAGGCAGTGAGGGGGGGCTGAGAGTAATACCATCAGGAGGGCAAACTCTGTTAAGAAGCTAGACTTCTTGCATGGTCACTCAAGGTGGAAGGCTCAAAGCAGAGACATCAGACAAAGAGGCACCCATCCAAATACATCTTTCAGGCAACAAACCAGACGAGTGTATACATTGATATAACTCGATGGCTAGCATAGGTAGCAAGTAGATTGTATAGTGGGAAGACAAAATGGAGAAGTTTCATTCTCTCCAGGGGAAAAAAAACAACTAGAAATAGGTTGTAAAACAGACCACAAATTGCTATTATCAGAAAAGCTAAAGAAGAATGGTAGTCAAATATAGTGCCAAAATATGATCTAAAGAATTTACAGACCATGTAAGAAACTGAAGAACAGGCAAAAAAAAAACATTTCTACTACTATGCCACAAGAACTGTGAACTGAAACCAAGGACATTATCGAGAAGAATGCAAAAAAACTCTATAGATTATTATTATTATTATTATTATTATTATTATTATTATTATTATTATTATTATTATTATTATCAGCAGCAGCAGCAGCAGCAGCAGATGAGAAGCAAAAGTAAAAGGTGAGAGAAATAGGGAAAGATCTGGATGCAACTATTCAGCGACTTGTATGTATGATTAAGAGAACTATTATTATGTATAATCCATGTAAAGAAACAGAAGGCAACAAAAAATGGGGAACAAGAGGCTTCTACCACAAGATCCAAAAAATAAAATGAATAAATTGAAATCAATCAAGGAATAAACCAGATGAATAAGCCAAAAAATATAATAAGGAAGCATGTAGAAGAGATGAAAAGATGACAGACTCCTTCAAAGAAGAAAGTTTTAAGGATGGACACTCAATTTTTGAAAGTGTAGTTGAAGCTGAGAAAAATAAATCACTAAGAACAGATGGTGTATCAATACAGCTGTTTCAAGCTGTAGAGGTAGAGTTCACCCAAATTCACACAGACAAACAAAAATGCCCACAAATATGGAAAGTGAAACAATGGCTAACAGACTGGAAATACTCCATATACACTTCAGTCCCCAAGTAATGTAACTCCAGAAATTGTAGTAACCACTGTACTTTGCATTAGTCTCCCATGTAAGTAAAGTGACGCTCAAGATTTTACAATAAAAACTTCTACTATATGTACAGAGAGATATTCCAAATGCCCAAGCTATCCAAGCTAAGTTCAGAAAGGCCAGATGCTGGATGTCTAAGCTGGGTTCAGAAAAGCAAGAAACACTAGAGATAATACTGTAATCACATATTGAGTAACAGAGCACACACACACACAAATTAAGATGAAAATTAGCCTGTGCTTCATAAATTACAGCAAAGTCTTTGCGTAAGTGTGCAGATCATGTGACTTTCCAGATGTTCTTCTACTGGAAATCTCTGTTGGCCTATTCAGAGTAATGGTAAGGAATCCCAGGAGTCACATTGCAGCATCAAGATGCCTGCATGGTTCCCACTCCTGCTCTTGGATCGCACCGAGGAACAGCAGGATAGTTGGTGTGCTTATGTCATCTTTCCAACCAACATTAGTAAGAGTTCTGCCTGCTGTTCCATGTCCTTCAAGAACCAGAGGTAGTAAATCTAGATAAGAAGACACTGATGAAGCTGGGGGAGGTAGTGGTAATAGGGTCTTTTAGGTTAAACTGCAGCAGAAAAGGAGAAAATTGGGAACTGTTTCACACTTTTGTGGAGAGAAGACTGAAGAATTCAACTCTTCTTTTGTCTGGAACAGGGAACTGTTGAACTTGCAACAGAAATCTTACACTGAATATTGGCCATTATTCTCTAATAGTGTATTTCATTACGCTGCGACGAAATGACTACTAGGTTGTTCTGTAGCTATCTGCACAAGAATGTCTTCCTACTGCCACCTGTTGGTCAGCACCGGCCATTTCCACACTAGCCTGTTACAGTGCGATGATTCCACTTTCAACATCCTCTGGAATCCTGGGGTTTGCAGTTTTGGGAGGGGCCAGCTGGCCCCTCCCAAAACTGCAAACCCCAGGATTCCAGAGGATGTTGAAAGTGAAATTATCGCGCTATAACAGGCTAGTGCGGAAATGGCCACCTACTTAAGTACTTAATGCTGCTGCTGCTCCCATCTTCCAAAAATATTGCCACAATCTGAAATCCTGTACCTAATTCTCATGCTGCGCCCTGCTGATTGGCGCTTTATTGCAACACACCTCAGTTGCCACTGCTGGGCCCATTGCAAAGCTCCTCTTTGGGGGCCACACATATGGTGTCTGACTAGGGTATTAGCTGCATCTCTGGACTAACCATGACTAAAGAAAAAGATTTCTCTTGCCAAATTCAGTCCTAGGAAAAGGACAAGGAACACTGGACTGACGTAAATCTCTGTGTGGTCTCTGTGTTTCTTGTTTTCTGTTGTCTACTAACTTGAGTAAATACAATTGTTACTTAAAAATCCAAACTGAAGCCCCTGGTTTCCTGGGTAGCATAGACTTAAACCAAAACTCAACCCAAGACTAACCTCTGGGCACTGAACATGCACTTGGATGCTGACTGAAGGGTGTGCATGCACACACAGAACTGATGTGCAACAGCTCACACACGCTTCTGCTTCCCAGCGACTAATATTCAAAGCCAGACTGTCTGTGATAGTGTGGGTAATATATAAATCAAGAGTAACTCAGAAATATCCTCCAGACAGTGTGGCTAGTTGCAATGCTGACTGGTGGGTTTTGGGAGCTGTAGTCAAAAAAGTACATTTCCCAAGCTCTGTGACTAGCAATCACTGATCGACCCATCTTCCTTTCATCTCCAATAAACTCTCTCATTGCCTTTAGTTCTCTTGTTTTGTTAGCTAGGATTAAGATTCATGGAGGCAATCCCAGGTCTGTTTTCCCTGGGGTTGTGGGGGGGGGCCAGGAGTAGATGCTGTAAAGGGCTGTCAGGCATGAAATGAGGCAATATCAGCCTGAAAAAAAGGACAACATTCCTTTATGGACAATAGCTTCCGTTGTACTTCATCCCTGCAGCTAGTTCTGTTAATTACTGCCCTGTTACTGTTCAGATCACAGACAAAAGGAACAGAGCTGGGCCAAGCACCTCTGGTCTCACAAACCTGTGGCCATGCAGAGAGAATGAATGCAACCATAAAATCCTTAAAGTGTGGCAGCAGTGGTGGTGGTCACATATCCCTCTTACTTGCAAACTATTTGGGAGCAGCAACTGTGATTCAAGAAGCTAGTCCTGATCTGTTGATTTGGAGGCACTGCTTGTTTCTCTCTGGTGGGAGAAAAAGAAACTCCAGGACGATCTTCAGTTGTGGACTCAATGCAATTTAGGACTATGCTGTTTTCTCATGATCTTATATATTCTCAGGTCTTTTCAACCAAAATCTAATCCTAATCCACTCTGGGGGTGTAATTCTTCACTAATCTTCTTCTCAAAGCAAGCAACGAGTAATTTTAGCCATTTTTTTCCCACTGTGAAATTTTCCCCCAAAACCATGCAGTTTTAGAAGGCTATTCGCAATTTGGTGTTTATTCTACACATTTTGTGCACAGAAAATGTGGCATGTTCTGCACAGAAAATAATATTTCTGCACAACTGTATTATTCCCTGTGCAGAAAATGTTGTTTTCTGCAAATCTATCAGGTGTGAGTTTGGGGCAGAATAAATCCCCAATTACAGCATTTTCTGTGCAGGAAATGGTATTTCTGCATAGAAACACTGTTTTCTGTGCAGAAAATGCTGTTTTCCATGTAGAAAATGCTGTGTTCTGTGAAAAACAACTAAACACAAATTTTGCTCAGAAAAAGCCTTGAACTACAAAGATTCTCACAAGTCCAAGTTTCTTCTTATCAATGTTTCTCAATGCTCAGAAAACACTTTTTTTCAGCCATTTTTCAAATATTTTCCAATATTCTTTCCATCTCCAGTCTATCCTAATAAATTGGATAGTATATGATATACTTCACCTGTTGCCCCTCCTCATACTCACATCTTGTTGTGTTCCTTCAAGTCATTTCTGACTTATGGCAACTCTGTGGCAAACCTATCACAGAGTTTTCTGTGGCTGAGAGTGTGTGACATGCCTGAGCTCATCCAATCAGTTTCTATGGCTGAGCAGGGACTTGAACCCTGGCCTCCAGGGTCATAGGCCAACTCTCAAACCACTACACCATGCTGGTTCTCATACTCACATGAGTATATATAAATATGGATCAACATGTCTGCCTGCATTTTTTACTACTTTCTGTGGAGGAGGGTGAACCAATGAGGACACTGAAGGGGTCTCCCATACCTTTAATAGCTGGACAAAAGAGGGAATTTCATCATGTGTTTCTTGTTACCTGGTTGCATGACAAGCAACACTTGCTAGATTCTCTCTTCAATGCAACAGTTAAAGGTACAGGTTTCCAGTTTTCACTTTGACAACCCTAGTATAATATCTTTTTAAGAGATAAGGCGAAAGGTCTACTGTGCTGAGCAGAGGCCACCCCAATAGGCTTTGACATGCCCATGCTGGCCCAGGGAATAATGCTCTTCTGTGCTGCTATCTTCAATCACCTACTGCAATAAAGGTGGTCATCTGCCACTGCCCCCTCCCTTGCAAGCTGTGGGGTCCTGGACTTCAGCTATGACTTTTGGCAACTGGCTGTCTCACTCCACCAGCATCCAGCTAGGTGTAACAAGAAGCTATGGCTCAGAGCTTCACGTTTAGACACTGAACAGAGGGGGCTACTGCTACAAATCCCCACCTTTAAGCAGATCATAAGCCCTGTTGAGGTCAAATTTACGGGCACGGATAAAACGCAGAAAGAAGGCATGGTCTTTCCCCTTCACTTTTTCGGCCACAGCTTTGCAGATATCTTCGCCTCCTTTGGCTTTCTCCTGAACAAGTTCCTGCAGCTCCTTGATAGCTGATTCACGCTTCTCTGGTGTCTCGTTCAGTTCATCTTTAGCCTGTGTAGGAGAGAGGAATGATATAGCTTAAGAATATAGAAGTGGGAGTGTAAGATGGCATAGTATCTAGACAATATCACATTCCCCTTTCCTCAGGAAACCAGGGCTTGGATCACCACATTCAAAGAAACCATCTCCCAAATAAGTAAGAAGTAAGGTCAGTCTAGCAGGACTGCCCAGAGGGTTTAAGGGCCTGGGCAAGGGTGATGTTGAGGAACCTTCTTCCACTTCTTACAAGGATCCATGAATGTGTGGGACACTAGTGAGCAATACAATAGGGTTGGAATACTGACCAACAGCAATGTCCAGGAGCTGAGACACAGTGCTGGATCCTCAACAGAGAATGACCCGGCATTTCCTGAGTCAAGCATCATAGAGGAACAGCCTCTGTGAAGCAGATCAATGTGATCTGGGGTCCTGGGAGAAGACACCCACCAAAGCTTTCCCTTAACCTGTGGCTTTTCCCCTCTGTGAATTGGAGAGGGATGGGAAAGAAAACAACTATCTGTGAATATGTAGATTTGAGGATACTGCATTTTGGATGCAACGGGTGAATCCTGAAGAAGAAGGACCCAAGAGACTACCTCTAACAAAGGTAAAACTTTTTCACAGGGATTGCATTTGGCAGGTTTTACCTATACAGCACATAAAAGATTTTTTCCAGATGCAATAGTACAAAGACTTATTGAAAAATTCAGCATTCTCTGCTTAAGAAAGGGGTGGATAGCTTCACTCAAAACAGAAACAGCCTGGATCTGAATGGAACTTTCTCACAGCGTTTAATTTTTTTCTTGCCTGATTTTATTACTCTTTGGCCATTTCTGCACTATATTGTTGTAGTGCTATTACTCTACTTTCAACATCCTGTGAAATTCTGGGGTTTGTAGTTTCCTGAGGCCAAAAAAATCTCTGGCTGAGAATTCTAAATCTCTCTCCCTAAACTGCAAACCCCAGGATTCCACAGGATGTTGAGAATGGAATAATAGCACTATAACAGTGTAGTGTAGACAGAGCCAAAGAGAGAAGTGACCTCTGCTTGCATTGATATCCTTCCAGACCATTTTAGCTAACAAGAAAAAAAAAAAACATCTTGACAGAATGTCGTTATTTATCTTCTCCTGTATGATTTTACCACGTTTGCCTGATGAAGAATCCAGTGAAACTCTGAAAGCTTTTTTGTGTGTGTGCATTTGTAGCAATAGCAATAGCATGTGTATTTCTATACCATTTATCAGCTAAGTGCTCTCTAAGCAGTTTACAATGTGTTAGCTAATTGCTCCCAACAAGGTGGGTACTCATTTTACCAATCTATGGAAGGATGGAAGGCTGAGTCAACCTGGAGCCTGGCAGGATCGAACTCACAACCTTATGGCTGCAGTACCGGCAGTTAACCGCTACACCACCCAATAAAGTATTGCTGTTTTGTGGATTTTGAATGTTGATGTATCAAGTCTCAGAAAGTGTGGGTACTCAAAAATGCAGGTTTGGTAGGCTGCCTGGATCTGGGAGCAGGGTTGCTTCTGAAGTCCCAGGGCAATCTGCAGTCTGCAGACTGGAGTCTTGAATATCTTTTTATCTCGAGTGGTAGATATCACACAGATCATTTAAATCAGTATGTATAGGAACGTATTGATCATATAGAAAAGCAAAAGAATATAACCCTCTCATTTGCAAAATAAGGGCACAAAAGAAGACCAAACAAGAAGAGGGCTAACTTGGTCCTGACAGGTCATCAACCTTGCAACTGGCACAACACATAGGGTATATAGTCTTGCCTGTTGCCCATGCCAGCTTTTGGTACTGAGTATGTAAGATATCCCTTTCACCTGAGTGTGCATGCTTGGTGCCATCTAGTGGCTGACCCTGCTTATTGCAATGCTCAAAGTGAGAGGGATGTGCTTGAGGTTTTGGCCAAGTCAGGCCAGTTCCGCAAACCTCAGGATTCCGTAGGATGTTGCAAGGGGAATAATAGTGCTATAACAGTCTAGTGCGGAAATGGCCTGATTGCTTCCTTTTAAAATGTTACATATTGAATAACGTATAGTATACTCCATAAATGTATCTGAGAAAGTGGATTGCAATCATGAATGCTAAACTAGATCTTAAAGGTGTCACAAGTTATTACTTTTTTCCCCTCTCCCTTACCCATTTTTATACTGAAATAGACTTTATTTTTTTACTTCTTTTTATTAAAAAAGGAAACAAATATTTACATACATATTTCAATTGTCATATTTATTTTCCTAATTGTATAAAAACATATATATTATCTATATACTTAATGTTCTATTTACTTGTTTCCATTCCAACAATATATTGTAAATCTTATATGATCTATAATAAAAAGATATATGTAATGTCTATCATGCTTTTTATACAATCACTATTATATTTTTACTGTATATTTTACTCCAAAGGATATTCTTTATTTTAGATCCTTTTCTACATCTCGTTTCTTTCACTTCCTTCTTTCTTTTACTCGGTTAGTCCTTTCTCCCTTTTATCTATTACCTCTGGAAATTTATGAGGTTGTTGCCTGGCCACCCACATTACTTATTCCAAACCTATTTGTTATCTTCCGCTATCAAGCATTTTTATTATCTTCTCTTGTCATCTCGTATTGATTATTCCTCCTGGCAAATCTTTGCTCAATTATTCTCAATATATCTCTTCACTTCCATCATTTCATTGGCTTTTTCTCCCCTTCTTGCGTCTTTCATAGCACATGATAAGCTTTCTAGGGAGACATATTCTAGAAGTTTCTTTAGCCAATCTTCCAGTTCATACTGAAATACCGTAGACTTTAAATTACCATCTCTTTTAACATTCCTTGTCAAAAAAAAAGAATTGTTTGGGCCCATCAAAAAAATTGAACTATTTTGGCTTACAAAAAAATTCATTTATGATGTCCCCCAAAGTAAATGGCTACAGTTTATGTTGCACTTCCATTATCTTTCATAACCCCAATTGTACAAAAAATCTCAGGTAGGCGGGATAAGTTTTATTTAGAATATCTTTTGTGAGATCTAAATGTCCAGGTTACAGGTAAAGTTGCTAGTTTTTGTGCAGCAGTCATTAATTGTTCTAGATGTATGAAAAAGCTGTGTTAAGTATTTTGTTAATGAACTTCTCACACTTCTCTTTCCATTGTTACCGTTATTGTTCTGATTTTAACTGTATGTAATGCATGTATGAAAATTTAATGTAACGTTTATTCTTTTTTATTCTTCTGGCTATTTGCCGTAATAAATTTTATTCATTCATTCACTTTCATTATCATTATATCCTGGTAATATATCTATCATTGTATCTAAAGCGGGATGGAGTTGTACTACATTGCCTATTGTTTGCTTCAATACCCATAATAGTCTTTTGTATAATATTGTGGTCTCGGAACCTTATATGTGAGTTTTTTCTGTACATGTGTTGGCGTAAAATATACATGAGAGATGTTAGAAGATTCTGAATTGCCTTCTCATTAGTATGATTAACAAGAATATTGATTAACTGCTTCTAGTGACAAAGTACATGAATAACCTCTGTTTTGTTAACTTCTGTATGAAACGATTATTGCTGAAATCAGGAGTACCATACTTGCTGGCATAGAAGACACACCAGAATATATAAGAATATATGTATTCTCATACACACTTCATTTATACACCAGCAAATACTATTTGCCACATATGAGATGCACTGGCATATAAGACACACCCTATTTTCACACGCGGAGGAAAAAACGGGTGAAAACACACTAGGACGGACCTTACCTGCATCCGGGTAAGTCCGTTGCCCCGTGGAGCAGCGCATTTTCGTTGGCATCCTGCAGCATCCAAAATGGTGGCTGCCGGCTGGCGGAGGCTGTCCACCAACCGAAGAAGCTCGTCAGCCAGAAAGCCTGCCTCTGGCAGATCTACAGGCACACCCTTGCGCTCGTCTGCAAATCTACACCGGGCGCTGAGACGCGGCTTCATGCGGCTGCACGCCTCGTGGATTTTAAAAACCACTTGAAAAGTGGTTTTTAAAAAGCACGCGGCGCCGCCACTTCCGGGAGCCCTAGCGTGGATTGGGGTGTGGAATTACATTAAAGTAATCCACCCCAATCCATTTTACGGTGTAGACGACCTCCGTCAGCAGTCGCGCTACACCGCTTTAATACCCCCGTGTGGAAAGGGCCAAACAGTATTTTTCAGGGAAAAAAAGGGAGACTTTTATGCCAGCAAATAGGGTACATTTGTTACATCTGTGATAGACTTGTTTGGGAACATTATGATCGTAACACACTGCTCTGTTCTTCCAAACAGCTGACAGAAGAGTTAGATAAGAAATAACAAGTAGTCGGTCTTAAGCGAAATACTAATCTCGCTGATGTATGTTTTATTCTGCTTTCCGAATCAAGAAAATAGTATAAAAATGTGAAACTTGAAGAATAAAGTTATCCTTCTGGATCACTACTGCTAGTAGGTTGGACTGAACGCAGTTCTGATTATCAGCAGAATCCTTCGGCCAAAGAAACTCTTTTGTGTGTTTTATTGTATTGCATACTTTGCATTCTGTGTTGCTGCTTCACTTTCTATCCAGTTTCAGAGCTCATCCCAGCTCCATGTCCAACCTGTTCGGATGCAGTAGGTACAAGATTTTGGCCATTTCCGCACTAGCCTGTTATAGCGCGATGATTCCACTTTCAACATCCTCTGGAATCCTGGGGTTTGCAGTTTCGGGAGGGGCTGGCTGGCCCCTCCCAAAACTGCAAACACCAGGATTCCAGAGGATGTTGAAAGTGGAATCATCGTGCTATAACAGGCTAGTGTGGAAATGGCCTTTGATTCACTCACACATGTACTGCACATGGATGTTATGTTTGATACGTAGTTGTTACAAATATACTGTAAGAATTTTGTGGGTATAAATAGTAATATTTGATCACTGCCTATGTTTACTGATCCCTCCTGTGAGTATTAGTTAAGGGGGGAATGGTTCTAGTTTTCCCAGTGGCAGAGCTTGCAGTGTGTGGAGGGGGGCAGGAGAGGGGTGAGGCTGCAGCACAAGGAGCGTGGTCACTGTGCATGGGTCGTGGCTGCAGGGCGTGGGAGTGCGACCATGGTGAGCGGGGGCATGGCTACAGGCCAGGATGCCCCAAAAACATTGCCGCCCTGGGGTGAATTGCCCCCTCACCCCCATGTCCCTATGCAACTGAATTTACCTGGTGGTCTTCCAGTTCCCCAAGGTCTACTGCCATGTATTATGGAACCAAACAGAATGTAAAACATAAGTTATTGGCTGTTTTGAATCTGTGATCTAATGTGCAAAAGGCATTGCTTCTTTCAAAAGTAATTTAAAAAGAAAGAACAATGCTCACAAAATAACAAAGAATGAGAGAGGATTTTTTTAAAAAAAATATCACATTCCAAGTTCTAGTTCCAGGATGAGCAAAGTGTGGCCTGAGGACCTTATTTGATCTCACATGGTTGTTTTTGTGCCCACCAGGGATAAAAAAATTGTTTGCTCTGAAATCCAGGTTGTGTGGAGGGGCATTTTTTTTATCATGTTTGGAGCCTCCCTGGATCTCCCAGGAGTCCAAAGGAACTTTTGCAAAGTTTTTTTTAAAAAAATTTGCCTCAATGTGCCCCAAAATGCTCTATAGGGATCCAGGAAGGCCTCAAAACATGCCCATTCCCTAATAATATTTCAAAGTAAAAAGGATTTTTTTTTATTTTGCAGGAGCAAGTGTGGTGGTCTGCTAGAGGGCAAGTGCAACCCCCTCATACTCCACAGTTACCTACCCTGGCTCTAGCCAGTGGTCTTCTGCTTCAGTCCACCTGTCCCAAGAACTCTCACCTTTTGTATGGTGTGCGCTGGGATCTTCTCACACTTTCCAAAGACGGGGCCGTGGTCCTTAGTGGTCAGACGCTCAAGCTTGGCTCGCAAAGCCTGCTCCTCCTCAGAAACGATCCTGAACGTGCCAGTCTAGAATTGAAGCCATAAGAGCAAATGAGTTCTTGCCCAGGTCAAATCCCCGCATTGATCGCTGAGGCCAAATTGCTGCAAGTGTTTAGGCCACCCTAGCCTTCCTCATCCTGCTGCCCTCCAAATGTGCTTGACCACCTTTGATCTTCAGTCAGGAAATAATGGGAGTCGTAGTCCAAGTTATTGGGAGAGTGCCAGGCAGAGAAAGGCTGGGCTAGTGTTAATATTTGGCATCCTAGGATAAAATAAAAGACCTCAGTTGCCAAATTCTGGAAACGGAGGATCAAACTGGATGGACGAGGTGAACTGAGTGTGATACACTGATCTGCATCTTTTGGATTGCTTCTCCGCCTTTGGGAATTAGACAAAAAATCACAAGGAAACTTTTGCTAATAATTAGTTGTTGTTGATGATGATATAAAAATGATATTTATAAATAATACAAGTGTATGCATCACACTGAATATGGTTAACAGTTAAATTCAATTTTAAGGCCGATATTTTGTATGTTTTTAATTATATTGTGATCATTCTAGTTTGTAAGAAACCTTGAGTCCCAGTCTTGGGGGGAAAAGGTGGTATATAAATAGAATTTACAATGACAGCAACAACAACAAAGTTTACCCAAGTGAAAACTGGAGAGGGCCCCTGTATCTTCAATGGGTCTGTAGAAGAGGGAATTTGAAACAAGCAACACCTGCTCAAATTCCCTCTTCTACAGACCCATTGAAGGTACAGGGCCCTCTCCAGTTTTCAGTATGATAACCCTAAAATTAACAACAACAAGTTGAACAACCTCCAAACTATTGAGGGAGAGCAGAGGGAAGGGTGAGGTATAATTTGCTTCCTATAGATCAGGGCTTTCCAAATGGTGTGCTGCAAGACATTAGTGTGTTGCTTGAAGTATGTAGATGTGTCGCCTACAATCTTGGAAGTGTATGTTTTTATTTATAAATCATGTATTTTTAAAAATAAATGAAAGGTTTTCATGAGATATGTTGTGTCCCCATACATTTTGTTGTTACAATTTATGTCTGTATCTCTTACAAGGAGTTAGTTTAAGCTGCAGTTTGCTAGTAAAACTGAATTGCTGCGTCGCGAAATGATGCATGTGTAAAAAGTGTGTCACCAGCATGAAATGTTCGGAAAGCTCTGCTATAGATGATTGCAACAGTTAAAGGCAAACATGGATAAAAGTTCACAATGTACAAAAAGCTAAAAAATAAATAGAGTAACAATGAAAAAACATAAACCATTAAACTGAACATTTTTTAAAAAATCCAACGTATTATACAGGCCTATTTCTTCCTAAAACCTCAATTCTCAAAATTCTTGCCTTTTCACATTGTAATTGTTACAATGTTGTTTCTGTCTTTACTTAGGCCATTTCCGCACTAGACTGTTACAGCACTATTATTCCACTTGCGACATCCTAAGGAATCCTGGGGTTTGCAGTCTCGGGAGGGGCCAGCCGGTCTACTAACAGTCTAGTGCGGGAATGGCCTTAGTTGACTAATTGGCTGCAGCTACAGTGACCCCTTGACTTTCTTAAAGGTTTGGTATGCAGAACCCTTGCAAAAGTCAAAAAACCATGAATAACTTCCCTCCACCCATTCAAGTGAGTGCTTAACTTCCCATTCCATTCTAGGACTCTCCACATATTCACTTGCATTTTGCCTGGGTGTGCTGCCTTCCTTCCAGACACCCAGACAACAGACAAGGGAATGGAAGGGGTCAGCCACGCACCTCGAACGCCCCCCGCATCACTTGCATTTCACCTGGGTGCACTGTCTTCCTGCTACCCACGTGATAGGCAAGGAAATGGAAGGGGGCAGCTGGACTTTTCCCCTCATTCACTTGTGTTTTGCCCAGGCACTCTGCCTTCCATGAACCTGTGCAATAGGCAAGCACCTGGCAGCGGGGAGTCACATGCCTGGAGAAGATACATACACAGGGTTGCTCCCTGCCATTCACTTGTCTTTTGCCCAGGCCCATGGAAGGAAGACCTGTGCATCTGGCAAAAGGTAGGGGAATGGGAGAGGGAGAATGTAGGGGGAGGTAAACAGACACCTCACAAATAACCAAGTTTACAAAGGTCAAAACCGTGAATGTGGAGGGAGGACTGTATTTATGGAAAGCACCTGCCCATCCAAGATTATCTCTAAGTTTCCCACATTTGGCTGTTACCTCTCCTGGGAGAAGATACATGTACAGCTTTTGCTGGAAGGTTCAGTATTCTAGGTTGACTGCCCCAACATGGTCACTCTAGGCTAAGGAGGATAAAAGGGATCCTTATAATCCACGCTTTTGCTGCACAGCACAGTTCTTAACTGAGCAACGCATCTTCTGTGTTAGCTGCTGCACTTTAGTACTGTGAAGGCACTGTATTTGATACACGCTCTGTTGTGATCTGAACATCCTGCCTATGTTTGGTATGTACAGCTATTGGAAGATAGCTTTCCTGTTTGTAATACAGTCGGCACTCCATATCCACAGGTTTTGCATCCACAGACTCAACCAACCACAGTTTGAAAATATTCAGAAAAAAACCAAAAGGCAAATCTTGATTTTGCCATGTGCTGAACGCAATGCATAGACATAATCCTGCTGTAGCTTCTTGCCATTTCATAGATCCTCAGTCTCTCTCCGGTGCTTCTTTGAATGGTTCACCATTTTATATACAGGATATCATTCAACTACACCATTGTGTATAATGGAATTTGAGCATCCATGCATTTTGGTATTCATGGGGGCTCCTGGAACCAAACCCCAGTGGATATAAAGGCCCATTGTACGATCTTTCACTACTTCTTGGGTAAACTGCTATCCAATTTACCTCACCTTTGTAAATAAGTCCACAACACAAATAAGGTTGTGTTTCCTTACTGAAGTCTTGCTAGGGTACTAAATCCGCTACTGGAACACATGCTACTGTTTGGTATCATAGCTAAGGCTCTGGTTCAGTGGATGAAGTTTGACTCTTATATCCTTGCTGCACTACAGCCCCATCCCGGCATGGGGATGCATTGAATCCAGTCCGTGACACATGCTGTCGCATGATGTCATTACAGTCCTGCTCCTGTTGTGTCCTCAGCTGTTGCTATCATGTGTTGTACTATTACTGGAAAAATCTGGTAATAGGCCCCTTTCCCATGACAATCGCTTTGGTTGGGGCCACGCAGGAAGGATGGAAGTGCTATCATAACACTTCCTTCCTCAGTGAAGTGCTGGAAGAGGCCAGCTACGCTGCAGAAGGAAGGAGTGTGTCCTGAATGCTATTGTCTGCTGGCAGCTGGCCAGGTGCAGTGGGGAGCTTTTGGGGCACGCTTCCATCCCAATTCAACCCTGCAGGTCCAGAAGATTGAGTCCTTCCTCTTCTCAGACCCTCTCATCTCTCTGTCTGCCTCATCCACTCTGGTCTCATCCTCCCCTTCTCCTTTACTAATCCTGGCTCCCTTTCTAACTTCTCCAGCCTCTGTGTTTGAACAGTTTTAACAAGTGGTTTGGGAAAACTGGTGGAAACTGACTGAATGACACCATTATACATTCCCCCAATTTATGCTTATTCAATAACCCTGCAAGGTAGCATAAGCTGACATAACTATATGTAGGTCTTGTGGTCACTGGGTGACCCAAGATTACCCAAAAAGCTCCTCTCAGTGTACACACACCTGCATATCCAGAGGGCTGGTTTAAAGCCCTACATGGCTTGGGTCCTGACTATCTGAAAAAGCATAATCTGTGATAGATGACAGCTCAGAGGTCGATGAGCAATTGATTGTGCCAAGAATAGAGCCAGTGATAGACCAAATTAGCTTGCAAACACCACCAGTTGAAAGACAAGTGGAAGCGGAGTTGTTGCAGCCAGCCCCAGAGGGAGAGGGGACCAGCAATGATTTAGAGGAATTTGATTCACCTTTGCCCCCAAGCCTCCAATCATGGAGGAGACAGAAACAAGAAGCTCAGAGGGAAGCCGTTTTGGCAAGATTAAGAAAACAGAACAGTGATAAGGAAACACCTGTTCTCATCAGCTATATGAGCTGTTGGCATGGTTTGCAGTTTGTTTGTAGCAAATCACTATGCAAGCTTTAATGATCCTTGTGTTCCAGCTCCCTTGATCTCTTTAGATGGACCATCAGCTTTCTGGACCTTTTGGATTTGACCTTGGCTTGGCTTGGCTCAGCATTTCCACTTGTTTGTTTGCATTGGACAGTCCCCACCACCTTCTCCTCTTGGGCAAGTACTCTTGCCTTCCTTCCCTTGCTGGCAGAGAGGCATAGGTAGAGAGTTGGACTCTGACAATATCTCCCTATATGACACTTCCTGAATTTTAAGATCCTTGGGGAAGAACTTTCTCTCGGTCCCACCACCATCTCGGATATAGTTGATTTGGATGCAGGAGAGAGCCTTCTCTGTGGCTGCTGCCAGGCTGTGGAACTCTCTCCCACGAGAGGCTTGCTCCGCCTCCTCTCTGCTGTCTTTCTACTAGCAGGCAAAGATCTTTCTATTTGGCTCTTAACTCATATGGCAAACAAGTCTTTTAATATGCTGTTCTGTGATTTATCTTTTTTAAAAATATGTTTTAAACTATTTTTGTTCTTTAAAAAGTTGCTTGTTTTTAACTCTTCTATAATACATTTTACTTTGCTTTCTACTTTGTTTTCATTTGGTGTAAGCTACCTTGGGTTTTATGTAGGAAGAAGGAGGGCTATAAGCAGATGCATGTACACATGATGTCTGACAACCAAGACTGGTTCCAGGTTTGAGACCATATAATTCCCTTGCCCTACTGTTGCTATTTATTATTGACTATTGACTTATCTATTGACTTATCTAGTTGTAGTAACTAGTCTTGCAAAACTGTCTTCCATGTTGAACTTTCCTCCATACTCTGGAACATTTCAGAGAACTATGGAATATGTAATGTGTCATGCAGAATCTTGAATCCAACTGACAATTCTTGCCTTGATAAAACTATCAGTGATGGGTCTTCCCACTTGCACATATGTGTGGTGTCTGATGGAGGTGGCTAAATACTTATGCCTGGCTGAGAACAGATTCAAACCAAGGTCTCCCTAGATGTAGGTCATCAATTATCCCCAATAAGGACAAACAGGAGAAGGGAGCAAGCCAAAGGGAGCAGACCAAAAGGAGCAAGATCAGTACTTACAACAGAAGTCATAGTTGTTGCTTTTTCTTCCTTAAGACACTGAAAAAAAGGATTGAAAATCTGAAGTTAACACTCAACAGGAGACACATTACCTAGGCCCATCCCAAGTTGTTTTCAGCCTGTGGCAGAAAGAGATAACAGTTTCTTCCCATGCAATGTGCAAAAGCCAACTGGATCAATAAGCGAAGCAACCCAAAGTCCTATGGCACCCTGAAGATTAAGCTAGGCTGTGCACATTTCATTAGCTTAATAATAAGGTTCATATCATAGTTGAGGCAAGCTGAAGATTGAATGGCATTATTCACTCCACAGGTAAGGCATCAGGCTAGTATAAAGAATGCAAGGTAGGCTGCCTGGCACAGTTTTAACAACACAAACACTCTGCTGCTTGAAAGGACAATTTCACTGTCCCGAAGGACACAACTAATCTTGGAATTGCCTGCTTGCTTTCCAAGGGTTCAACCATCCAGATGTTATAGTCACAAAGGACATTTCTAAGCAATCTTCCCTAACCTGGTGCCCTCCAGATCTGGCCAACATGGCAAGAAATAATGGGAGTTTTCGTCCAACGCATCTGGAGGGCACTGAGTTAGAGAAGTCTGCTCCAAAGAAATAAGATCTCCAGGATCTCAATTCTCCAATTCTCATTCTCATTTGGCCAAAATGACACCACCTACACACAAGGTGGGAGAGCCAGTGTGGCACAGTAGTTTGAGCATGGGACTATAACTTTGCAGAAAAGGGTTCAAATCCCTTCTCAGCCATGGAAACCCACTGCGTGACCTTGAGCAGGTCACACACTCTCAGCCTCAGAGGAATGCAAAGGCAATCCCCCTCTGAACACATCTTGCCAAGAAAACCCCATGATAGATTCATCTTAGGGCTGCCACAAGTAAAAAAATGACTTGAAGGCATACAACAACACACAAAAAGGAGAGATCAACAGTCTTAGGGAGAACCTCACACTTTGTAGAAGGACAAAAAGAATATATTAGAAAAAAACCTGAGCATGTGAAGACTGAGCATGTATAGTGTCACAGCTGACGGGCAGGATGGAAAAGCTAGCTTGAAGTGTCATACTGAAAACTGGCAAGGGTTCCTGTACCTTTCATGATTATGCAGAAGCAGGGGTTTCAGTCAGTGTTGCTTGTTATCTGATTGCATGACAAACAATGCCTTCATATTTATTAAATGTACAAGAGCCCACTACAGTTTTCAATCTAGCAGCCCTAGGGAGAAATGGAAAGGCACATCCTGAGCTGGAGCACTCCATGCTCTAATACTATGTGGCAGATCCCACTTTTAAACACAATTTCCTCTCTAAGGAGTTCCTATCTCTTCCCTGCTGAGAATGTAATTAATCATACTACTTTATTCCATCTAAAGGATTGTGGACAACATTTCTTTTTCCAGAGAGAAGAAAGAGAGCCCTTTCTGGTAGGGATCTGAGCCATCAGGTGGTTCATAGGCTTCAAGCTGCACCCCTGGCCTCATATCATAGGTGCGCTCAGAGAAAAAGGGCCAAATGACATAGGCTGTCTGTGACTGGATCTTCCAGTGACTTTCTTTAAGCTAGAAATGATTTGAACCCAGGCCATGATGCCTGGAGGTGTATTTCAACTCGTTCTCCTTCCTAATACATAGGCCATTTTTGCACTAGACTGTTATAGCGCTATTATTCCACTTTCAACATCCTATGGAATCCTGGGGTTTGCAGTTTCGGGAGGGGCCGGAAACTGCAAACCCCAGGATTCCATAGGATGTTGAAAGTGGAATAATAGCGCTATAACAGTCTAGTGCAGAAATGGCTCTGGTTGTGGTGGTGGTGGTGGTAGAAGAGGTGGGTACAAATGGAAAAGGGAATATAAATGATCCCACCCCAGCTCCACAGTCCCACTTCAGCCTCCTTGCCTCTCACCCCTAGCTGATGATTAGAAGAAGTGAAGTGTATCGGGAGAAAACAGGACTCTTTGGACTGAGAAGCATGTGGACCATCAACAGCTGTTGGGCTGCATCATCTCTCATTGTTAGCTATGCTGGGTAAGCCTAGAATCCTATTGGTGCACTATGATGCCATCACTAAACTAGTGTGGGCAGTGGCATCAAGAAGCAAAAACATACCCTCCAACATTTCTTGGATGAAAATTGGAACACTTTAGTGTGTGATCATGATGGCAAAGTTTATTAATGAGAATGAACAGACAAGTTAGGAGAGATTGTGGCACTTTTTGTCTGAGGCCATTTCCACCCTACATGGTTACAGTGCTATTTATTCCACTTTCAACATCCTGTGGAATCCTGGGCTTTGTAGTTTAGGGAGGGGCCTTTAGAATTCTCAACCAGAGAGCTCTTTGGCCTCAGTAAACTACAAACTC
This sequence comes from Ctenosaura bakeri, assembly GCA_948474755.1. NCBI lineage: Eukaryota > Metazoa > Chordata > Lepidosauria > Squamata > Iguanidae > Ctenosaura > Ctenosaura bakeri. The sequence goes on from CAOLHI010001966.1 coordinate 287,312, forward strand.
CATAATTCCACAGGAGGTTGAAAGTGGAATAATAGCACTAAAGTGTAGGGCGAAATGGTCCAAGTCTACTGGGAAGGGCAAGATTTAGCCCCCCTTCTGCTGGGTTAATTGAGTGCAAACTACTTTTCCATTTTGAATTCATTTTCTAGCAAAGTAAGGCAAGGACAAAAATGGGAAAGTGGGACGAGGACAGAGAAACTTGGACATTTTAAAACCAAATGGAAAAGCAGAACATCAGAGGATTATTTGGGACTGTCCCTGCTAAATCGAGACAGTTGAGGGGTATGGAAAAAGGCCACAGGTGCAATGGCTTTAAAGGGAATCTAGCACTGGAGAAACAGGCTGAGAGATTTTGTCTGCTTCCCTCACTAATACTGCGTGACCCTGGAAAAATTTCAACAGTTAACACAGTACACAGATTCTAGTCAACGGCTTGATAGGACTTTCAGTCCACAAGCACCTGATGGTTCACACATTCTCAGCCTGACTGTCAGGCCATTTCCGCACTAGCCTGTTATAGCGCTATGATTCCACTTTCAACATCCTATGGAATCCTGGGGTTTGCAGTTTCGGGAGGGGCCAGTCGGCCCCTCCCAAAACTGCAAACCCCAGGATTCCATAGGATGTTGAAAGTGGAATCATAGCGCTATAACAGGCTAGTGCGGAAATGGCCTCAGTCCATCTGAAAGAAGTGGAACTCACTTCCAAGTAAAGGTACACAATGGTAGGAGAGTAAAATGCATTACACTTAGCATTAAAGGCATAGTGCAGTGGAGAAAGAAAGGAAAGAGGCGGCTGCTCAGGGATTGCTCCCCTTTTCCCTGGGTCAACCAGCAATGATGTGAACTATGTATGGATTCTCTTTGGTCTTGCAAGTGGATGAAGTAATAACAAGGATTTCAAGTTTAGTATTGTTTGGTACAGATCAGCACAGAAGACGTTGAGAGCTGGGTTTCCTTCTTGGCATGGGGCTTCTGTTTCTTGCTAGAAGTTTTCAGTTAGAGGTAGGTGAAAATTATTTGAATTCACAATTGATAATTTGCTGAAATACAATTTTTTTCAAATTTTGGACATAGACAATTTGAGAGTAAGAAAAAAGTAAGCACAAGGAAAATGAGGTGTGTGCTTAATTTTAAAAAAAAAAAAAAATTGGTGCTCTTTTAAATGATTTTATCCTGTTCTAATACAATGTTTTTAATTGTTTTTAAATTTGTATTGTCAGGTTTTGATTTATACTTTTTGTGATCTACCTTAGGTCCCATTCTAGGGGAAAGGCAACATGTAAACGAAATGAATAAGTAAATAAATTTTTAATAGTGACATACCAGGTGGGTACAACATATTTGCCTTCCTGCTATTTTATTCCAGCAGATGAGTGAGAATACCCTTTTCATTTGGTTTCAATTGAAAAAAAAACCCTGACATTTTCTCATATCTGAGAAGCTAAATCTGAGATGGCAGAAACTGATGTACTGGAAAAGTGAAGCTGACAGATGCTTCCAACCAAATGGCAGTTAACATTTCTTTGCAAGAATATTTGCATTTCTAATTTAAAACAAAAGGAGGTATTACAGCTGGCTGCAGATCTTTTGTTAAACCTCAATGTGATTTACAGTTTAGTCAAAAGTAAGCACCACTGATAGCAGCAGAACTGTGCACAGTTATGCTCTGTAAACCCAGCTATAAGATTCTGTTACTTGTTTGTGTGTTTTGGATGTTTTTCTTTATGATGGGGAGCTTTTAACAAAAGTGCAAGTATCTGCTCCTTTGGGTATAAATAACAGTAAAGTGGAGTTACAGACATAGATACTGATGGGGTAAGCAGAATTTCACATGTGAACCCCCCCCCTACCGAATCCCCACACCACACATTTTCTGGCAAAAAAAGTAGTTGTGACTGCTGTCACACAGACCTCCTGCACTTCAAAATATACTGTAATAGCATGGATTTTAACCACCTTTTGAGCATTCAAAATATTTCACATTCCTTCTTCGCACTAGAATTCAAAGACATAGCTGTGTTTGTCTGAATCAGTTGGTAAAGGGATCTTATAGCATCGCTGAGACCAAGACCATTTCCGCCCAACACTGTTCTAATGCTATTATTCCACTTTCAACATCCTGTGGAATTCTGGGGTTTGTAGTTTACTGAGGCCAAAGAGCTCTCTGGCTGAGAATTCTAAAGACCCTTCCCAGGATTCCATAAGACATTGAAAGTGGAATAATAATATTATAACAGTGTAGTGCAGAAATGGCTTGTTCTGGCAATCCTAAGACAAATCTATCACAGGGTTTTCTGGGGCTGAGAGTGTGTGATGTGCTCAAGGTCATTCAGTGGGTTTCCATGGCCAAGCGGGGAATCGAACCCTGGTCTCCAGGCTTGTCATCTAATGCTTAAACCACTGCACCACAAAGTTCTCTACTGCTTCTAAAATCCCCAGCCAGCATGACCAGTGTCCATGCCTCAGGAAACAGATTTTGGATATCAGGAAAGAGCCACGAATGTTTAGGTTCATTATTCATTTTTTAACCCTGCCAGGGATAGGAAGTGTACTTGCAGGATTTTCTGTCTCATGCACCAGAACAATTTGGCTAGTGTTGGGCATGACGCATCTTGACTTGGACAAATGAAGAGTGTTCTTTGTTGCTCTGCCTCAGGTGGCAAAAATCTTATGCCAGCCCTGGATCTCTCTGGCCCTTTTTGCACAACATTTGCCATGCAAAAGGGCGCCTGGAGTGTCGCGTGAATGTGAGGAGTGCACTCACAATCACGCAACGCTCCAGGATCTGGCAGGTGCCACTCGCACACTTTCTCATTTTCGGCTTTCAGCTGAAAATGGTGTGCGATTGTGCATTGCTCCAGGGCCCCACACGCACTTGCCGTGTGTGCGGAGCCTCCAGAGCCACGGCGGTCGCACTTCCTGCCCCAGCACAGCCTGGGAAAGTCCCAGGCTGCGCCGTGGAATGAAAAGGCGGGCTCTCACGCTGCCTGCTCAGGAGAAGGCAGTTCGTGTGGAGCTGAAGCAGCGGGGATGCGAGAGCCTCTTGCTGGAGGCTGCTTGCGGGATCCCCTCACCCCAGCGCCAAAAAAAGGTGAGGTGCGGAAAGGGCCTTTCTTTCTTTTTGCATACCCTCCAACATTTCACAGATGAAAACCAGGACACAAGTGGTCACGAAACATCAGAGTGTGGTCAAAAGGGACAACATTGTTAATGAGGAAGAACAAACAAGCTAGGAGACACTGCAGCAGCTTGCTTTGCCGTAAATCAACAGGGCAGAGCAAGGTTCCACCTCCATATCTCCTCTCCTTTCCACCACGCTGAAGTGATTGAATGCAAACCACTTTTGCATATTAAACTTGGTTTGTAAAAACTGAAGTAAGCTGAGGACAAAAGGGGGAAAGCAGGAGGAGGAGAGAGAAACTGGGACATATTAAAAGCAGCTGAAAAAAATGGGATGATTTAGGATTGATCTGGGCTGTCCCTGCCAAATTGAGTTTGTTAGCAGATATGTCTTCGTTTTTGCTGGATCCTCAGAAACCTGACTCCTATGTTTTTCAAAGAAAGGAACAGAAGAAAAATAAAATTCAACTGTAGTAACTTTCCCTTTTTTTGAGTGAGAAATACTGTAACAATGGACACAACCCAAATAACTGCAGTCCTAAGAAAAATGTTTCCTAGGACTTTTGAGATGGCTGCTGTGTTGGTCTGCTGCTGCAAACCTGAAATATGTTCTTGTGGTACCTTACTGAAGAATAGATTCCTTGTGGCAAAAGCTATCATAGACTAGGTCCACTTTGTCAAATATATCATACAGGGCTATATTCCGGGCTTTTGTCCATAAAACCCAATGCCACAGTAAGTCTGTGCCTCTTCAAGTCTCACCTGTTTTATGTTTACTGTGAGGCAAGTGACTTTGAATGTGTGGGCACATATTCTGAATAAGTGTGGTTATTGATGGCACTTAATAACTAACTAAGTAAGCACTAGTTGTTACTCTTATTTCAGTAGGTAACTCATTGGAAATTCTCAGAAACGGAAAAGAAATTTGTTAGATTTACATTTCTGTAGAAAAATATCCATTTCACAGCTCCCAAGATAGAAGGTAGAACAGACATGCATTTTACCTTGGAAACTCAAATATTTGCAAAACCTGTGGTGCATTTTGTGGTAAAAATATTTCATAAACCATGTTTGAGAGCCTATGACCTGGAGACAGAAGTTTGATTCCCCACGTGTCTATGGAAACCCACTGGGTGACCTTGGGCACATCACAAACTCTCACCCCAGAAAATCCCATGATAGGTTCACTTTAGGATTACCATAAGATGAAAAGGGCTTAAAGGCATGCAACAACAAACCATGTTTGTTTCTCAGAAATTCACACAGTTAATAGAACCCTATCTGAAAAATATTTGAAAAAGGCACCCAAACATGTCAATACAAAAAGGACAAGAATACATTTATTAGTAAAATGAAGAAGTTCAGTGAGAAGAAGAGTGACAGGTTTCACATATCTTTAGTCTAGGTTCAATGCTGGGCATCTCCACTTAAAAAGATCAAGTTGGCAGTGATGGGAAAGACGCAGACCCTGGAAAGCTACTGTCTGTCAGAGGGTAGCTAATACTGGACTAGAGGAACAAAAGACCTGGCTTGGTCGAAAGCAGCTTTCTAAGTTGGTTCAGTGGGATATCAAAATGCTAGACTTTGATTAGTTTGTGCTTGATATGGATGAAAGGCATTAGACAAAGTGGTGACATCTGTGCATTTCTAGTTTCGGAAAAAGCAATGGTGTGGGCAGAGGGTACAAAATCTGAATCCAAACAACAGAGTCTCGGATACTCACCGGAGAAGCCAAACAGTTCTAGGATGGTCAATGTGAAATCCCGAAGAGTTGTGGCACAGTGAAAAGACCAGACACAGGCAGGCAGCGAAGAATCAACAAGGGCCAGAATGGAACAAGGAGAAACCCCGGCGAAAGCTTTGTAGAGTCACTGGGCTGGGATTAGACCATCACAAGGCATTGCTCACAACAGCTTTTTAATTAGGTCAGCACAAACCAGGCAAGGGACCCCATTAAAAAAATTACAAAAGGCAGATGGGGGGGTGGGAGAGTGAGAACACACAAGAGAGCAAGTGGCCTTGGCTCACAGAAGCGCATGGCAGGGGAGCCCGACGGGACTCTGGGACCGATTAGCCAAGTATAAAAGCTTCTTATTGTGTAACTGGGCCACGCTCATTAGTGTAACATACAGAGTGGAAGCACAGACTTTGAGGGATGTTGCAAAAGGAGAGAATGAGGAGGGCCCACATTTCATCACAGGGGGATTGTAATTTAGAAGTGTTGCATTTGCATACAGGTGGTCCCAATTTTTGCCCCATCACAGTAGTGCAGGGAAGAATTTTGAAGGACAGGGGCTTCACATGACAGACCACATAGCCAAGACCTTGTGGAGAGTCCAAAAATACAGGCAGCTGTATTATTCTAGCTCAATAAACCAGCTCTAGCAGTTTTCATCTCCCCTGGAAGCAGGTATTCTGTATAGCTAATGGATCTCAATTGGACATTCAAGACCAAGGCAACTTGACATAGTCTGCATTACAACAGGTAGCTCAAACAAGTTTTTCTTGTTGCTTGGAAAATCCATCGTCTTCCCAGTTATTGAGAGGATTGCCACTAAGCAATACCAACGGTAAGAGACCTTTGACTGTAGAACAGGGTCCCTTGGTGGACCTTTCTTCACTGGAAGTTTTTGAACAGTGATTACACAGTCATCTGTTGGGTGTTAACCAGTGGGTTTCTGCCTGGCAAGGGGCAGACTGGGTGACTCTCGGAGTCACTTCCACTCTATTATTTTATATCCTCAAAGGGACCTAGAAAAGCCGATGGGGGTGAGGATAGCAGATTAGTATAAATCTGCTATAATCAATTTTATAGCAATTTTATAATATAGAAATTTTATACAATCAAAGAATCATGGACTTGCAAAACAGGAACCAGAGATGGCTTCAATTGATGTAACAGTAGGCAGGTCCTAATGATGTCATTAACATGATACATTAAGCACCAACTACCTCTGCTGGCATTATATTGTTACAGGGTTTTTTTTTAACAAAACAGAATACCCAAGTCTAATAAAGATGAACACACCCTCTTCTGAAGACAGGGCTCTTGTTCTGAGATTTCTCCCCCTCACCCTGAGGACTGGAAAAGGTGGGCCAGGTCCTGAGATCTGAAAACACCACCTCTAGTCCAAAACATCTACTGGTCTCCAGGGCAGGGCAGGTTGAAACTGTGAGAGGAACTTTGATCCTCCAAAGAATTACAACTCACACAGCCTAAAAATAAAATAAGCAAGCAAAGCTGAGGCAGAAGGCAAAAAAGGAGAGACCTCCTGACTGGATCTGTCACTGAAAGGAAGGAGAGGGCTAGTGGCCCCAGACAGTAGAGTCAGGAGGCTGGAAAGCAACCTCCCTCTCCTAACCACAATCCAGTTTGGACAATGCTGTCTGCACGTTGGTGTCCTTGGCTGGTTGATGGGCCCACCTAGTCCCATTGTGCGCGATGGGGAGGTCTATTACCAGATGGTGATGCTTGGGGACAGCTGCTCCTGAAAATGGGGGAAAAAAGAAAAAGAAAAAAAAAAGAAAAGAAAAAGGAGCTTAAATCTGGCATCCCACAGGGCGCCGTCCTGTCCCCAATGCTATTTAACATCTACATGAAACCGCTAGGAGAGATCATCAGGAGGCATGGAGCAAGGTGCTATCAGTATACTGATGACACCCAGATTTATCTCTCCATGCCTCGGATAAGAGCATCAACTAAGGATGGCATCTCGCCTCTAAACGAATGCCTTGAAGCAGTAATGGACTGGATGAGGAAAAACAGACTGAAGCCAAATCCAGCCTGGTGTCACTCATCCCATATCTGTGCATTTCATTTTTTCTGTCCAAGTATATACCTTACACTTCTCCCTGTTGAAATTTGTTAGTTTTGGCACAGCTCTCCAATCCGTTAAGATCATTTTGAATTCTGATCCTGTCTTCTGAGCTTTTAGCTACCCCTCTTAATTGTGATCTGCAAATTTGACAAGAATGCTGTCTACCCTGTCATCCAAATCATTTGTAAAAATGTTGAATAACACTAGGCCCAGGATAGAACTCTGTGGCACCCCATCAGTCACTTCTTTCCAGGATGTAGAGAAGCCATTGGTGAGCACCCTTTGGGTTCAATTGGTCAACTAGTTACAAATCCACCTAACAGTAGCATTGTCTAGTCCACATTTACTAGCTTGTCTGCAAGAATATCATGGGGGACCTTGTCAAATGCCTTACTGAAATCAAGCTATGCTATTTCCACAGTATTCCCTTCATCTACCAAACTAGTAACTCTATTTAAAAAAAAGAGCAAGAGATAGATAATTAATGATACTGGATATATATCATGAAGCTGGAATGTGGAAATAGAAATGCAAGAACCAACATGTAATTTTAGCAGTAAATTGTGGTACAATAATATAAACATGTAAAGAGATAATGAAAATGAAATCTAGATCAGTGTGGAAGATCAAAAATAATTCATGTAATCTTACATTTACAATTGTTTGTTTTGTACTTGAATTTGAATAAAATGATTAATAAAAAAAAGAGCAAGAGAGAGATAAGATTAATCTGGCTTTACTTATTTTTGCTTAGTGATCACAACATTCCTTTCTAAGTGCTTACAGACTGTCTGTTTAATGATCTGCTCTAGAATCTTTCCCTGTATTGATGTCAGGCTGACTGGATGGTAATTCTTTGGGTTCTCTTCTTTTTCCTTTTTGAAGTTGAGGACAATATTTGCCCTCCTCCAGTCTGCTGAGACTTCTCCTATTCTCCACGAATCCCTTAAGATTATTGCTAGGGGTTCTGGGATTACTTCTGCCATTCCTTGGATGTAGTTCATCTGCTCTGGGAGACTTGAATTCATTTACAATAGCCAAGTATTCCTGTACTATCTCTTTACTTATTGTGCTGCATTTCCCTTACCACATCATCTGTTCTGTTTTCCACAGGTAGAGCATTGTTTTCCTTTTGGGAGAAGACTGAGGCAAAGAAAAGTGTTGTGTAGCAAACTGTCTTCCTATTCTCATAACTCAGTTTAAAGTCTTCCTGATTCACAAGCTGATTAGGTTTCTGAGATTCTTAGCAAAAATGTTCCTGTCAACTGTGGTAAGATGCAAATAGTTTTTGTGGTTGTTATGTGCCTTTAAGTTGTTTTCAACTTATGACAACCCTAAGGCAAAACTTATCACCTATCACAAAGTCATTTCCAAGTTATGGTGACCTAAGTCAAACCTGAGAGCCAGCGTGGTGTAGTGGTTTGAACATTGGACTACAACCCTGGAAATCAGAGTTTGATTCCCTGCTCAGCTGTGGAAACCTACTGGGTGACCTTGGGCACATTGCACACTCTCAGCCCCAGAAAAGCCTGTAACAGGTTCTCCTTAGGGTCACCATAAGTCAGAAACGACTTGAAGCATTTCAAATCCCTAGAATCCTTAAGGCCAAGTTGTTAAATCAGGACTAGTTTTTAAAAGAAAGAGATTAAAAATATCAAGGTAACATTTGACTGAACCCTAGTTCATGTCCTCTTCACACAGCACCATTGACAATAATCTCCCCCTCACACACACTTTCTTTTTGTGCCTCAATCAGGTACTATTTCCATCTATCGTTCTGGTACCATGTTCTTCCAAATCCTTAAATCTCAGCACTGCCATTACAAAACTTCCTTGCTTAAATCCCCTCAAGCTCACATCCTTCACTGTGCCAAGGTAGGAAGCTCTCTCTAGGTCAAGGAGTAGGCAGCCAAACACACACATCCCCAATATTTTGAATACAACTCACATAAAACATAATTAGAGATGCAGGCTGGGGATTATTTGAAATGCTTGTGAATTACACTAAACCATGGCCCTCATATAAAAGGTTGACTGTACACCACTATCTGGTCCACATTTGGGGGGTGACAGTCTGTGTCTTACTTTGAGGGTGGCAGGCTAGTATTTGAAGGAATCCTCCCTTGCACAAGTGGGCCCACAAGTGTGGCCCTCTAGATCTTGTTGGACTACAACTTCCATCACCCATCACATTGGCTATTCTGTCTAGGACAAATAGAACTTGTTATCTGACAACTTCTGGAAGGCCAAAAGTTGCCCACCCTCGACGTATTCTAAGGTCTATATAGTCCAAATCCAGTTTAAAGGAAAAGATTCCACAGGAACTAGGGGCTTTATCACATGCTGGTTTGTTGCACAATTGCTCTGGCTTAGTTCTATTTTTGATCTCTCTTTATCACATGATGTCATCACTCTCCTGTTGATGAATTGCATTTCCATTGTTAATGGGTTGTCTCTTTTCATTCATGGGAAATATCTGTGAATGGCTCAAATAATGCTGCACCTGCACTATTGTGTATTGGTGCAATGGTGTCATTCTTCTGGAGTTCCAATATTGTGGTAACCATGTGGTGCCCATGGGCATTGTCCTCCTCCCCCCTCCCTGTCCCCAAGTAGAGTGAGCTCACTGCAACACCAGGACATCAGGGTGCAGGTGAACAATCTTGCTTTTACTCTGTTCCCAGATAGGTATTTGCCATGAGAACAAAATAGGGAAGAGCAGACAGGACAGAGAAAAAGGACCATGGAAGAGTGACTCATCAAAATGCTGCAATGCTAGAACTTTAGATGTGACATTGTAATGTTGTAATGATGGCAGCATAAGAAACTGTGACTCTGGAAGAGAGCAATGCATGAAATGGCATCCTCACAGTATAAGCAATGCCAAAACAAGAAAGGAAGTCCCCAACTGTGCAGTTTCAGCAATACAAGGAAAAATTAAAAATATAGCAAATATGCTTGGTAGCTTTGCACCAGCATGCATCATCAAACCAGCAGCATCATATTATTGCAGAGAGGTATGATAATGATTGCTACTCTACTGGTATGTTTTTCTTTTCTTAAACAGCACTATTGCTATGGGACAACAGGCTGGTGTGATATAGCCCTAAAAAAGCAGGAACCTTGAAAATATCAACTGGTCATTGCCTTCCCCCCATGGTGAGAAGTCATTCTATTTAAATCAATGTTTCCAAACCTGTTGCTCTTCCAGGGTGATGACCACAAGCTTCATCACCCATAGCAAGGCACTATCCTTGGTCCTGAAGGCAATCCTAAGAATGTTTATATAAATCAAGCCCCTCTGATTTCAATGGGCATTCTTCCTAGCACAGTCTAGAGCATCTGGTCACAAAATAACAGCTACAGGAGTTCTTCTGAAATATTCCCAGAGCATAAGAGGCAAGGGCTGTCACTGCTATGAAATGCAATCTAAAAGGATGTATTTCTTCAGGCTTGCTGTATCAGTATGAAATTCCTAAGCAATCACTTCTAGAGAAGTAGTAGAGTTAGTACCTGGTGGCAAGCATAGCGAAACCCTGAAGAATAACCTATTTGTGATGCATTTGTGATTTTGCTGGGAGATGCAAAAGTCATAAAGATATATATCAGCATTCAAGCAGAAAGAGATATTTGGAAGGGCAAGGTCTTGGAGAGCTTTGAGATTTAGTATAGCCTACCATCAGCATTTCACAGATGAAAACCATGACATGTGTGATCAGGATGGCCAAAGTTATTAATAAAAAAGAACACATAGGCTGGGGACAGTTTGCCTTTGCCTGAGCCTACTGGGAAGGACAAGATTCCACCCCTCCGTCTCCTCTTTCCCCTGTTAACTGAGTTTTCCACTTTGAATTTTTATGCTTTGAACTCAGTTTAAAGCAGTTGAAGTAAACTGAGGACAAAGGGGGAAACTGGGAGAAGAAAAACTGGGAAATGTTAAAAGATGCTGGAAAAAATGGATGACAAAGGATTAACCTGGGCTCTCCCTGCCAAATTGGACAGTTGGAGGGTGTGGCTCAGGAAATGAGTGGATCTGCTGATACCTACTTGTTGATGGGGGTAGGGTGCATCCACATTGCACAAGTGTGGTGATTTGAGCCCACTGTAACATCCATGGCTCTACCTTATTGAATTTGGGGTTTTGTGCTTTTGTTAATCACTTATCATTCCCTCTACTAAAAGCTTTAGTCTACTGTCCCGTATTGCAGCACTAGAGCTCTCTGGCACATAATTGTTAGTAGCTCACTTCACCAAACCACAAATAGATTGCAAGGAAATCTCAGAGTTTATCATCATTCAGTTAAGATAATGTTTAAAAGTTTTTGCTGCAGTGTTTCCTCCCTAGCAGTGAGGTCGCTAGCACCTTCTTATACATGAGTGCTATCATTTGGACTACAATAAGCAATTGTGCGCACCCTAGGCCTATTCACATGACCAAATATACTATAGTGCTGTCATTTCACTTTAACTGTCGTCCTAAGGAAACTTTGTAGTTTGAGGAGGCAGTGGAACGCTCTGGCCCCTCCTTACTGAAAATCTCAGGATTCCGTAGAATGGAACTATGGCAGTTATAGTGGAATAATAGATCTATGATTCTGTGGTGTGTATGGCCCCTCGGAAACAGAGGAGATAACAGCAATGCTAATGGTCTCTTTGAGAAATAGGCCAAGTGCTTCTCTTGATTCTTTATGGCTCTGGTCCTTCTCCACTCTGAGACAGGCTTCTGTTGCTGAACAGTTTAGACTTCTGTGGAATGTTTCAAAAATAAGTCCACGTGTTTGCAACAGAGGAGGTCACTTAGGTTAATCCCTGCTTCCTAAACACAGGTTAAAATCGCCTCATGGAACAAAGGTATCCACTTGTTGCTGGGTGCTTACGGAGTTTGTACAGCATGATCCAAACTGCACATGTGGGAGCAAAAATCCAGGAGAGAAAAGGGCCAACTTGCACGGCGGGTGGGGTAGGGGAGTAGTGGTCCGTTTTTGGCACTTGCTGAATGGGCTCTTTGTCTGAGCTCATAAGAGTGAGGGAAAAGTGTCACTTAACAAGGGTTAAGGCTGTATGAGACAACAGCGGTTGGAACAAATGTTATGTAAAGGACATGTAAAAAAAAAAAGAGAGAGAGATGAGATTGTTCTACAGATAGAGGTTGAATGAGGTCAAGGCCATAGCAGTAGTGGATCTGGCAAATGGGATATATTGATATGGGCAGCATTCATGTTGGAAGGCCAGCTGACATGGTGAGAAGCGGGAAAATCACCAGGAGACCCTATTTGCCAGAGAGTTCCTCTGTTTTTCTGGATTGTTTTTCTGCAGATCACTGCGTCTCCCTCAACTCCTCTTTTTCTTTCTTTTTCTTTTTCTTTTTTTTTTGGCCTTCTGAGGATGCCATGTGGCAAGACATAGGCAACTAAGCACATTAATATTTCAGTGTTCAATTTCCAAAAATGAAGGTGGCATAAGAATTAAAATTCAAAATCCATAGGCCACACTTTTTGGACTGCCATGCTTCTTCTACTGGGAGCCAGAAGGTGTAGTGGTTTGGGTGTCAGACTATGGCCATTTTGGCACTACACTGTTATAGTGCTATTATTCCACTTTCAACATCCTATGGAATCCTGGGGTTTGCAGTTTAGGGAGGGCATGTAGAATTCTCAGCCAGGGAACTCTTGGTGGCCTCAGTAAACTACAAGCCCCAGAATTCCACAGGATGTTGAAAGTGGAATAATAGCACTGTAACAGTCTAGTGCAGAAGGCCGCATGACTTTGGGGACCAGGGTTAGAATTCCCACTCAAACCATGGAAACCCACTGGGTGACCTTGTGCACGTCACACTCTCTCAGTCTCAGAAGAAGGGAAAGGAAAACCCCTTCTGAACAAATTTTGCCCTTAGGGTCAGCAACAACAACATGCTTTTTCCCCTTGCTCCAGTTTTTGCCACATAGCCTGATTAAAACTTCTGAAGAACTCAAAACTTGCACTCTTTGGTGGAACTGTAGTTTCTATTAACCTGTGCATTTTGGTTTTTGTTTTACTCTTTCCCGGTTCTCTACAACCTGAGTGGTACACGTGTGTCTAAATGTGAATCCATCTTACCCCAGTGAACTTTCATCTAAGCTCAGATTCCTAGGTGGCACGTATAACAGAAGTACAGACAGAGCTTGGAATGTTACTTTTAAAGTTACTAGTTACAGTTCTAAGCCCTAAAGTAATTATATACTTGCATTACATTTACAATTTTTGAAGAACTGTTTTTCTCAAAAGTAGCTCATTTTTTAAAAAAATCTTAATGCTACAAACCACTGGTTTGTTGCATGTGACATAGAGCCTTTCCGCACTACACTGTTACAGCGCTATTATTCCACTTTCAACATCCTATGGAATCCTGGGGTTTGCAGTTCCGTGAGGGGCCGGCCTCCCAGAACTGCAAACACCAGGATTCCATAGGACGTTGAAAATGGAATAATAGCGCTATAACAGTGTAGTGTGGAAAATGTCATAGTGTCCTTGTCTTCACATCATAACCCTATTTTCCACAATAGAGCCAAGTCCCAGCATAAACCAGAACCTGAACCAGATGACATTCTTCCTCCACCATTTAGTCAGGTCACACTAAAAAGTTATAGTTGTACTGCAAATGGAGTGACACTTGCCATTAAGATTAATGTAATTTAATTATACATTTTCTGTAAAAAGGATAGCCAGTTGTACTTAAAAATCAACAAGTACTTAGTTGGTTGTACATAAGTATTAATTCCAAGCTTCGTTGCTAATAGATCGTAAGACCAGTTTATTTTTAGAGCAATCGTCAGCTCAGTGCCCTTCCTCCAAATGTACTGGACTACAATTCCCAAATACAAAACATGATTACTATGGGCACAAGAGTTGTAGTCACAACTCTAGTACATTGCCAAGCTTTTCCCGTAGTGTTATACAAGTGTATGGCACCAAAACTTTACAAAAGTGACAAAAATCAGACATTTATTTAATTAATATCCCCTTCCAATATAGGACCACAATGAGAGGGTCATCAGATAGAACCAAACTACAATCGCCAACATATTAAAACACTTCAAAACAGAGAACAAGAATATAAGAACTACCCAAATATTGCCACATCTTTCACCCTCATAAGATTGTATTTATCCACTGAAGTTCTGTTTCAAAAGTGGCTTGACTTCAGTTGAACCACATGATTTTTTGTAACTATATTCTTCATGAGCAAACCTAAGGCAACTCTATCATGGGGTTTTCTGGGGCTGAGAGTGTGTGACGCGTCCGGATCACCCACTGGGTTGCCATGGCTGAGCAGGAAATTGAACTCTGGTTTCCAGGGTTGTAATCCATCACCCAGACCATGGCTATACCATGCTGCCTCTCGATGCAGCTACTTCTACTGAACGTGTTTTTTTCTTGGTAAGCAGGGCATAACCAAATCAGGTTTCAAAAGTAATGTAATAAGAGTGGGAACATGGTGTTGGTGTAACAAGTAGTATTTTAAACCATTTTAAAGGCCTTTTCAATGCAGCTTGAGTGGAATTTTTCAAGTTTTATACCATTCTCAGCAATCTTAATCCTTCCTTTATAAAGAAAAGGCAATATGCAACATAAAAAGTTATTAAACCTCCCACCATCTGCATTAATTGCAGCAACGTACTTTTTTGGAGTGGGTGTTTAACATGTTATCTATCAACTTACTTTTAAAAAGTAACTTTCACAAGCTATGTTTAGGAATTAAAAATATATGAACAGACTGAGAGGCCTGGAGATCAACATCTAGTGAGTAGGCAGGAGACTCCCCATTGCCTCCCCAAAAGCAATTTTTCATATCTCACCAATATCATATTTTTGTATGGCATGACATACTTTCCTAGGTCAGATCATATAATGTGTGTAATCTACAATGCAGCATGTGGGAACCAGGCCCAAGTGACAAGCATGTATACAGGGTTTGGGGTGAAGAACTCTCGTGAAAATGGAAATCCTGTGAATAACTCTCCCATTGTTCCCGTTTCCCATTCTCATGCAAAAGGGAAAGAAGGGAAGAGGGGTGGGGGAAGGATCACACAAGTCTTCCTTTCCCCCTCTGGAGCTCCCCTTGCCATTCCTATGCTTTTTGCCCTGGTGCTGGGAACTTATGTGAGCCTCTCTGCCACTCCTTTCCATGAGTTTTCCACTCTAAGGCAAAATGGATAGGAATGGCAGGGGCAGCTCTGCACGGGGAAAGGAAGACTTGTGCAAGCTTTCTCTCACCCTTTTCCCTTCCGTTTTCTATGGGAAGGGGAGAGAGAGAGCTCCGGAGGTGGGAAAAGAAAGCTCACATGAGCTTTCTCTTCTGTCCTGCATAGGAAGGGAAGAGAGCGAGCTCTGGAGACGGGAAAGGAAGGCTCATGCGAAGTTTTCTCCACCTCCCATTCCCTTCCATTTTGCCTCAGTGTGAGTTTTTGCACTGGAGCAAAATGCATGGGAATGGGAGGAGAAGAATGAGGGGAGGCATGTGCACTTGGAAATAATCAAATTCGTGAACATCAAACTTGAAAATGTGGAGGGAGAACTATAATTGAATGGGGTGCCTGATTCATACTTTCACAAACTATTCTGGCCCATAAAGATGTGGTGCTTAGGATGACCATGTGGTCTTAACTTACAACAAAATGCAAGTGTAATTATTTATCTGTAATGAGCTACTTGGAATTGTTTGTAACCAGGCTCTTAACAAAGTCACATTTCAAAAGAAGTGCAGTCAATCATGTTAACTGGGTGTGCGTACAACAATTTTAACATTTCTAGTTATTTTGAAGGAATAATTTAGATGCATTTTGAGTCAAATATTTTCTTTATGCCCCTCCTTTATCAGTCTCCTTTATCAGTTTTCTAAGCAACAGAAATATTATTAGAAACATCTGCCATTTTGCAAGGTGGACTACCTGAAATGAATTACTGGTACTAACTAAACTAACTAAATCCAAAGGGTGCTCACCAATGGCTCCTCTTCATTCTGGAGAGAAGTGACTAAAGGGGTGCCACAGGGTTCTGTCTTAGGCCCAGGGCTATTCAACATCTTTATCAATGATTTGAATGAGGGAATAAAGGACATTCTTATCAAATTTGCAGATGACACCAAATAAGGAGGGTAGCTAATACCCCAGAAGACAGGATAAGAATTCAAAATGACCTTAATAGGTTAGAGAGCTGGACCAAGACTAACAAAATGAATTTCAACAGGGAGAAGTATCAGGTACTACATCTGGGCAAAAAAAAATAAATGAAATACACAGATATAAGGTAGTTGGCACCTGGCTTGACCACAGTACATGTGAAAGGGATCTAGGAGTTTTAGTAGACCACAAGTCAAAAATGAGTCAGGAGTGTGATGTGGCAGCTAAAAAGTCAATACAATTCTGGCTGCATCAATAGAAGTATAGTGTCTAGGTCAAGGGATGTGATAGTACCTGTCAGGATGCTTGGCTCCTGCCATTGTAGCATTAGAAAACCCGCTTGGCTTAGCTTGTTGGAAGAATTACAGCATGTGATTGCTATTGCAACATTGTAATCATGGGCAATTATGAACAGCAACAATATATTGAATATTATTATTATTATTTATTTGTATCCCGCCCCTCCATATGGATCGAGGTGGCGAACAACTTACAAATAGCATGTATTTCGATACATTTTTCTATACATGCCCCCAACAAGCTGGGTACTCATTTTACCGACCTGCGAAAGGATGGAAGGCTGAGTCAACCTTGGAGCCCGGCAGGATCGAACTCACAACCTTGTGGCTTGCAGTACTGGCATTTAACCACTGCGCCACCAGGGCTCCATTGCAGTCTGTATCTAGATGTAGGATAAAAGACTTCAAGGTGTCGAATGAAATATTGAAGGGTATCCAGCATGGGAGTAGAAAGATCAGAAAAGTGAAGTGTGGTGTCTCAGGAAAACAATGTGAAAACAACCAGAAGGGTAGAGATAAGAACATGGGAAGAATTTAGATTCTCAAGATGACAATATGTAAACACCGAAGAAGCCTGTGAACCCTCAGATTATGGTGGGATCAATCACCAATCAATGCTTTTTGCCCCTAAATTTTTATGCTGTAATATAAAGCCATGCTATTAACCAATGTACCTTAGTCTTAGCAACTTTTATTAAGCAGCTATGTTGCTCACTTTAACTCAATAAAAGCTGCTGCTAAACTCGAGTGTTTTCTTGAGGAACAAGTTAATAAGCATATGACAGTACCACTCTATTCTGCTTTGGTCAGACACCACCCGGAATACTGTGTCAGTTCTGGGCACCACAGTTCAGGAAGGATATTGACAAGCTGGAACATATCCAGAGCAAGATGATCAAAATGGTAAAAGGCTTGGAAACTATGCCCAATGAAGACTGGCTTAGGGAGCTGGGTATGGTTAGCCAGGAGAAGAGGAGGTTAAGAGGTGACATGATAGCCATGTTTCAATATTTGAAAGGATATCATGTTGAAGATGTAGCAAGCTTGTTTTCTGCTGCTCTAGAGGCTAGGACATGGAGCAACGGCTTCACACTTCAGAAAAAAAGATTCCATCTAAACATTAGGAAGATCTTCCTCACAATAAGAGCAGTTCAACAGTGGAATGCGCTTTCTTGGAGTGTGATGGAGTCTACTTCTTTTGAGGTTTTAAAACAGAGGATTGATGGCCAACTGTCGGGAATGCTTTGATTGTATCTTCCTGCATTGTAGGCAGTTGGACTCAGTGACCCTTGTGGTCTCTTCCAGCCCTATGATTCTATGCTATTAAATAGTTTCTCACTTTTAAAACAATCTAAAACCACTTGCAATTACCTTGAATCACTAAAAGCTCCCATATTTTACTGCTGTCTCTTAGTGCTCTCTAACAATTTAAGGGTCGTTCCACAGACAACATGACAGCAATTTATTTATTTACTTAAATCCTAGTTTTATTTCAAGGAGTTCACTTTCTTCCCAATTTTGTCCTCTGAACAACCCCGTGAGGTAGAATTAAGGTGAAGAACCAGTGACTGTCTCAGTCATTCAGTGTTATGATTGAGTGGGGACTTGAACCTGGATCTCCCCAAGAATTGACATCAGGTGTATATTCAGTAGGTCATACATGTCCAAGTGTACAACCCTACAAGAGCAGCCTACAACTGCCATTCTGGAAGTCTAAAAAAGTTTTTACCATAACAAAGACAAGTCTTTAAGGAGTTTCAATACTTGTTGCTGCAGTGATTTATTTTAAGCAGATTTTCCAACTGCAAAAATGCCTCGTCAGGCATTTCACAATAAAGTGGACAAAAAGTTAAATACAAAATTTACCCTGTGCAGTGACTGCTGCCAGAATAGCTTTTGCAAAACTCTGGAAGAAAAATGACATGCCTGAAATCCAGGAATGGATTCAAGGTCTACTTGAAAAGAAGAACATGGACATATTAACTTATTGGATTAGAGGAGGAGCAGAATCAGAAATTCAGAAAGAATGGGCTTCCATTATGATTACAAAACATCACTCCCTTAATAGCTTAAATGGGTCTAAATGAGGAGTGGTAATTTGATCACTCGTCCAGATTTTGATCTCTTAAACTACAGGATTTATCACTTAAAAGTAATAGAGATAAGTTAATTCTGATAAATTCAGAAACAGTCGTGGGAGAACAGTCTGAACCATAGCAGAGCTTAGTTAAGATGATGGATATATATACATATATACATACCAATGAATCAACAAGGCAAGATTAGGAAGTTCAAAGTTGGTGGTTTTATTTGGTGGAAACTATTGTGTGTTTCTGTTATAGATATTAACTCGCTTGCTTGTGATTTAAAGGATATGAGTTAGAATCATAGAAATGTAGAGTTGGAAGAGACCACAAGGGCCATCCAGTCCAACCCCCTGGCATGCAGGAACACCCCCAAAGCACTCCTGACAGATGGCCATCAAGCTTCTGCTTAAAAACCTCCAAGGAAGGAGACTCCACTACACTCCGAGGCAGCAGATTCCACTGCTGGACAGCCCTGACTGTCAGGAAGTTCTTCCTGAGATTCAGGGGGAATCTCCTTTCCTGCAACTTGAATCCATTGCTCCTTGTCCTGGTCTCTGGAGCAGCAGAAAACAAGCCCTCTCCTTCCTCTACATGGCATCCCTTCAAATATTTAAACATGGCTATCATGTCCCCTCTTAACCTTCTCTTCTGCAGACTAAACATACCCAGCTTTCTAAGTCTCTCCTCATAGGGCTTCAGGGCTTCCAGGCCCCTCACCATTTTGGTCGCCCTCCTCTGGACCTGCTCCAGCTTGTCAATATCCTTCTTGAATTGGGGTGCCCAGAACTGGACACAGTATTCAAGATGGGGTCTAACCAAAGCAGAGTAGATGCATTGTATCATGAACAGTGTTCCCCCCTGCCCTGTTTTCTCATTTTACTTTTCTAGTTTTTCTCAATAAAAATATTTTTAAAATAGTTAAATACCAAGTATTATTTGCCTCTGGCTTAAATGAAATTTTTGGGGTAATCTCTTTATAGCCGTCAGCCATTCT